>OY728153.1:1511353126-1511970999 GCA_963277665.1 Viscum album | reverse complement strand
GAAAAAATTCATTATCAATAAATCTCACTTACCTTGGAGCCTCGGTCAAGGTCGTTTCATTAAATACAACCACTACAGGAATATATCATCAGTCTGACTCCCCAACCTGTGGATTCCGAGGTGGTGTTAGAGCATTGGTCTAACCAGAATCATGGGAGGAACCTCCATCCTTTATCCGACCACCAAGCCATGTGAACATGCTTTTATATATATATATATCCATTAAACACACATACCATATCACATCCAATACAAAAACTAATCATAACCCACAAAAATCAACAAGGTAATAATAATTAATCCATAACCAATTTTCACTTTTCCATTTAGATAACATTTCCATTTTTCCCCACTCTCACTTCTTATGTCTAAATTCATTTAGAAATTTCACCAATTCCTATACATTAACCCATGTAACATATTCAACTATTTCCCATGTATTAACTCACTTAACCCATTCCTAATTTCTCTTGAGTTAACCCACTTATGCATTACAAATATAAATCACAAAAAATTTGGCACATTCCTATTAAATTCCATTTAACCCATTTCCATGGAAAGACAAACAATACCTTATACATTAACCACATCTAGACACAACTATCCATTTTATTTTATTAATAAAAAATTTAACCATTCAACACGTTCATCATGGGGTCTATTTAATTACAAGTCACTTTTACATTTAAAATTTCTATTAACCATGTTCGGGATGGTCAGTGCACCCCATGGGTGGACCTAAATCGGTCAAATCATACTTTATGCATCCCACAGGGATCATGAGGGGTTCGATTTTTCATTGAGAAACCCATTATATCAAACCTAACAAATGAAACCAATAATACAAAAAGGAAAGAACAATAACATAGCCTCATAGGCACGAATATATATTAAAACTATGAGATAAAACTTGCAGGCCACTTACCTTGAATCCGTTGATCAACACACTCTTAATCGAAGTATATGATTCAGATTCTAGATCCCCATGAATCTTTAAACTAGATTACACTAGAGAAATAATTTTTTAGGGATTCAGAAGAAGATCTCCTATGATACAATCCCTAATCGATAAAATAGAATAAAAGAGAGGATTAGAGTTACTTAGGGCATCGATCTGGAATCTACACCACTCGAAATGACCTAGAAAAAAGGAAGATCGATATCTTAGAAGATTTGGGAGCCTTGGTTCATTACTATGGTTACAAGGGAAGAAATGGGAGATAAACTCAAGTGGAAACTTAAAATCCGACAATGAAAATTTTGTAAATTTTTTTTAACTTTTACAGGGTCATACAATTTACCCACAGAGTTTTAAAAACCATGTGCAAACCACACACAAGCCACTATCTATGGGGAGTTGGGTCACACGGTTTGCTGGGTAGGCCTAGAAAATTTATAAAACGTGTTCCAACCATGTGATATTTTACTTTCCAAAATTTCAATATTTGGCCTGCCACCTTACACGGTTTACTTAATCGTGTTCCAACCATACAACCACTATTCACCTTGTAAAAGTTGGCCCGATTTCCCCCTTATTTTATGTTCCAAACCCATGGAACACCCTAGTGTCCCCTAAATAGTTCATGAAATAATTCATTAACCACAAAAATATATTTAAACTTAATTTTTAGAAAGTACATACCTCCATGAAGTCTGAGATATTACAACCTCGCCACCTTATAATGACTCGTCATCAAGTCAATCTTCCCTAACATCACTGAGTGCCCAAACAGAATATATTGGGCCACTGGGCCCACACATATGATTATCACTCCCAAGTTTCTTCTTGAACGTTTCCATGTTTCTATAAAACTTTAAGTAAGAGAACAATATTGCCTCACAAGACTTTCCCATTACAATCCACGATACAAACTGGATGCTCCTAAAAGGATGCATCAACCTCCATCTCTACATCCTCGACATTAAGAACATGAGATGGATCAGGGTGATAGTGATGAAGCAATGAATCATGAAACACATCATTCATTCCACTATACCACTATGGAAAATCCAATCGATATGCTACCAGGATGATCCTCTCCACAATCTCAAATAACCCCATGTACCTGGGTTCCAACTTGCACGGTTTTTGAATATGTTGGTGACCCAACCTTGGAAACACCTGAAGAAACACACTATCACCCACTATCAACTCAAGAGGTCTACACCACCAATCAATGTATGAATTATGCATACTTTGAGCCATTTCCACATGTAAATGAATCAATAGAACCTTTTCCGACATCTCATACATGAGGCTCTGTCCCAACAACTTAGAATCTCCTACTTCTAACAAATATAACGAGGTTTTACATGACCTCCCATAGAGTGCATCAAACAGTTCCATTTGAATCGTAGTATGAAAACTATTGTTGTAGGAAAACTAAAAAAAGAAACATGTGTTTTTCCATGAACCATCAGAATCTAGAACATAGGCTCTCAACATATCCTCAAGTACCATAATTGTATGCTTTGACTGCCTATCTATTTGTGGATGAAAATCCATAATAAAAAACACCCGAGTAACTAATACCTTATATAGTCCCTACCAAAAGTGTGAACTAAAATGCATATAATGATATGAAATTATGGTATGTGGAAATCCATGAAACTGTACTATCTCCTGAACATAAAAATCACCCAATTGGTTAACAGTGAAGGTCTCTTAGATTGCGAAGAAATGATCCACCTTTTTCAACTAGTCCACAACTACACAAATCACATCATTATTCTGAGGCATCATCTCAAGTAGCACTAAAAGTTTCATCTTAACATCATCCCACTTCTACTATGCAATGGGTAATGAATACAACAAACCATCTAGGTACTGATGTTTGACCTTCTCATAATGACGGGTAAGGCACCACACCACAAAACTTGCAACCTATTTCTTTATTTCCAACCACCAATACTACGTTTGGAGGTCACCATACATCTTAGTCAAACTCGTATGCACAACCCACTTCAATGCATGGAATTCACACATAAAATCTTTCCACATACACGATAGCACAATCACATGGCTAAAAACATGAATAATTCCATCATCACCAATATCTCAACAAGAAGGTGACTCCCCACCTTTAAGACTTTACTTAATAAAAAAACACTTCAGATCCTCAAGATGACCCTCATTGATTTGGCTCAAAAGTACTGAATCAATTACTATGGATGCTGGGGTAATCTTCCAGTGCCTATCCTGCACCTCTAGATTCACTTCATCAAACAAGGCCATAATTATCCACTCAGATGTAGATTCATAAACCACTTGATTCTTAGTCTTCTGGCTCAGAGTATCCATAATACTATTCCATTTTTCAAGGGTATAATCTAAATCAAAGTAAAATTACTTCATGTAATCAACCCATATTCACTACCAAAGATTCAAATCATGCTAAGAGAAGATATACTTAAAGACTTTATGGTCCATAAACACCTTGAATTTGTCTCCCAATAAGTAATAACTCCAACAATTTAGGGAATAAACCACAATGTCCAACTCAAGATCACGAGTAAGGTAATTTCTTTCATGGAGATCAAATTTCTTGAAAAAAAATGATACAACCCTATCATACTAAATCAATATTTCCCCATGTCCAACACTAGACACATCACATAACAAAGTGTACCTCTTACTAGACTCAGGTAAGCTCAGGATCGGTGCGGTCGTCAACCACTTCTTCAATTCATGAAAGGAATTATCACAATCCTTAGACCATTTGAACTTGACTCCCTTATTGGTTAAGCCCTAAAGTGGTGCTTTTAAATGTTATAAATATTTAATGAACCTTCGATAATAACCATAAAAACCAGAAAACTTATAACTCTAGAAACATTTTTGGACTTCTCCCATGAGACCAAAACTTGCAACTTCTCTGGATCCACTGACACACCTTTCTTGAAAATGATGTGACCCAAGAAATGAACTTTATCATTCCAAAACTAACATTTTGATATATTGGAATAAATTATATGATATATTAATGTATTTAGGATGATGTCAAGATGTTTGGAATGATCATCATGAGTTGCATAGTACACCAAGATGTCATCAATTAAGACAACCATGAATTGATTCACATATGGGTGAAATATTTGGTTCATTAAGTCCATGAACACAGCAGATGTGTTGTTCAACCTGAATGAAATCACCATGAAATCATACAACCCGTACCTACTGTTGAAATCTTTCCATGGTATATTAAAAGGTCTCACCCTCAATTGATGGTATCTTGATCTAAAATTGATCTTAGAAAACACTGAATCACCTCTTAGCTGGTCAAACATATCATCGATTCTGGGAAGAGGATATTGATTTTTGATTGTCATCTGATTCAGCTTTCTATAATCCAAACACAATGGAAATGACCCATCTTCCTTCTTTGTAAACAGAACTGGAGATCCACCAAGGTCACATGCTGAGACGGATAGAACTTTTCCTCTCCTATTACTCAAGATAAACCTTAAGATCCTAGATTTCTACCAACGCCATCCTATATTGAAGAATAGAAACTGGTTCTTCTCCTAGTAACAACTCTATTGTGAACTCAATATCTCTCTCTGGTGGTTACCATGAAAAGTACTAAGAAAAAACAAACTGAAACTAATCCACCACTAGAGGAAAGAAAATCTTATCTAATCCTCCATAATCAAGCACAAGTCAAGCCACTTAGGCCATGAGTTCTCCCAATAGTTGGTAAATTGGCCCTGAACGGCCTACCCAAATGTCCAACTCATCACAAAGGACATAAGTGTCTCCATCAAGAGACACAAACTTTACCTTACAATGGTAAAAATTGAGATTGGACTGGTACAAAAATAAAAAATACTTACCCAAAACTAGGTCAAATATTATTATCTTGAGAATGAACAAGTCCCACAAAAAATGGTACCCACCAACCTCTAGAGAACAAGCCTTAAATTTCCTAATATCCTCAAATCGCATCCCCCAATAGAGTGTCAATTGAAATAACCCCACACACATGTTCCACTACTAGGCCCAAAACAAAAACAAATTGAGCAAAGATAATATAATGTGTGGAACCTATGTTAAATAAAACACTAGAATGAATAGACGCAATATAGATCGTACATCAAAAAGTTAATGGTCCAGCCTCACCACCTCCCAGTGTAGACCGAACAGTATGAAGATGGCCTGTCCCACTTCCCTGAGCTCTAGACTGAGTACCTAGTATTGCATTAAACTACTTGGGTTGACGATCTTGACTCAGAGTAACATGACCACTACCTCTACGAGTTCATCCTATGGATCTCCAAATTCCCACTTGATACGAGGTAACCGACCCCTACCTCTAATATTCACTGGTCATTGTCCTCCCTCTTTTCCTAATTGTTGTGGGTTCTGACATAGCCTTTGCACATGGCCCAATCTTCTTCATGCTCGACACTCAACTGGGGTAAAAAATAATGACTATACCCATGTGCCGACCTAGCAAACTGATAGAAACAAACTCAATCTCTACCCTAAGAGATTGGTTCCTTTTTTTAGATGCCCTTTCCACCACTAACTTGGTGAAAACTCTCAAAGTGGTGCTTCCCATTATCAGAAAACACACCACTGGTTCACCTAATTAGAACTGAATGTCTGCTTTTGGAAGCCTACCTAAGGTTTTCTTCTGATATAAGAGATTGATCTACCACTTCAGAAAATCTCTTCAAGTGAAAGATTTTCTTTACGACTTGATATCATACCTGAGGACATCTTGGAAACGTCTCACTGTGGCTGCCTCACCTCCCACCAAATATGGAGCAAAATATTGTAGGTCAATGAAACTACTTTCGTATTCTATGACCATAATAAATGCTTGGGTCAACCTTATAAACTTCAAAACCTTTTCATACTATAAGGATTCAGGATAAAAGGTTTCTAAAAAATTATCCTGAAAATAATTCTAAACTATACTATCATATTACTGGGTATGAACCAGAACATCCCACCAGTGTTTCACATTGCCTCATAGCTTATAAGTTTCCAGCAAAACCCTATTATCTACCTAAGCCTCCAAGTGGTGAAAATTCATCTAAATAGATTCTATCCAAAATTTTGTAGCCTTAGGTCCACCCTATCCAGCAAATTTTGGAGGGGGCTGTAACTGAAATTCTTCTTTTAGCTCAAATATACTTGGTGACACCCGCCATAGGTCGTACTCTATCATTTTCATGAAATGAGAGAAGTTCTAACAGAACTGATCCTCTCTATTACCCTAGATCTCCAAATTTTCTTTCTCCACCACTAGAGTAGCATTCTTAACAACATCCTCTTATTGCCTTTTCAGTACATGTCTTTATGGTGGCATTTCTCTAAAATGACAAACCCAAGTTTTAGAACACAAAACAATAATATTTCACAGTTTATATAAAATAATTCTCCTTATTAACCCTAAACAAACTCATTCACATACACTATCCCAAGGTTCAATATCACACTTAAAACACTACCTCCTACCATAACTACCACGGGTCATGGTCAACATGGGGTAAGCTAACTTAAATGGTTACAAACCTTACCTTCAACACCATTTTAAAACTATTCCCATATCACAAATTACTTCAAAAACATTTTAATTTACATACAAAACCTTTATTAGGAACCATCCTTTAATCATTATTTTATATCTTACTTCCATTTTTATCCATGATCATTGTTTC
This sequence comes from Viscum album, assembly GCA_963277665.1. NCBI lineage: Eukaryota > Viridiplantae > Streptophyta > Magnoliopsida > Santalales > Viscaceae > Viscum > Viscum album. Next base: position 1,511,964,330 of record OY728153.1, on the reverse strand, counting down.
ATTAGACATTATTTTCATCCATTTCAATAAAATCAAATTCATTCTTCCCTTTATATCCCACACACCCATCCCATGTGTGTGGATACCATGAAGCATATTGCTTATATTCTTAGGAGCCTTGGATGATATATGATTCAAAACCTAATTCCATTCTATCCATGAAAAAATATCATTAAACTATCACATCACGTAACAAGTGCATCACCCAGTGGTGAAATATCATCAAATGAAACAATTCACAAAAATACAACAATCCGCACCTTGGGGTGAATTTGATTTTACCTTATACATGGATTAGATACTCCTAATCATGAGCTCATTACCGAGGACTGAAACTTTACTAACCTCCTGTCTTCCATCCACAAATAGTAAGTCAAAGAAAAGACCTGCTATGATACCACCTTTTAACATCCCTAGCAAAGAGACCACTAACCAGTTCCTCGAGCCGAGTCACCACATGACCTCAAGCATGCCTCCCCATACACCAGAGGTTTCTGACTAGCAGAGATGGTCTAATAAGTTATGTGGGGAGACTATACCCTCTTTACCAGAGTATTCCACAATAGATAAATAGATGAAATAGTAAAAACAACATGTAATAACCAATGAACATGCATAAATAATTATCTCCCAAAATTGGGTATAGACCATGGACAATAGTAAATATGTCACGTCCTATTAATAGTGACAAGTGAACAAAATCAAAAAATAAAGGCAAACAATGAAATCCCCAAAATAGTCCTTAATTCAAGTCTAGAACCTCATCGTTGTACATCCCAAGCCCGACTCAACTCCCAAGCACAAGGCCTTTTCTATTTTCCTGACCTGAAATAATGAAATCTACTCAGATACCCAATGATGGATTGAAATGGGTGTGAGTACAACTCAGTAGGCCACCACCAATGATGTTTACAAAATATCTAGTCTAAATAGGTAGTGCATGCAAGTATGAAATAAATGACAAGATAACAGAGAATAGTTTGGGTACCATTAGTTAAAAATATTTAATTTAACCATTTCTAACCTTGGTACTAATTCACATTATTTGTATCTTCTTCATTACTTAATTCATTATCAATATGTCTTCCCTAGGTTAAGAATTTATATCACTATGCATAAGGGATAGGTATAGTCCCTATCTTACTAGGGATAATCATTTAAAAATCAACAAGTCCCACTTACCTTAGTTCCTTTGTCCTAGTCATTTCATCGAATACAACCATTAGGGGTATAAAGCACCAATTAGACTCTCCAACCCATGCATTCCTGGGCGGGGTAAGAGCATTAGTCCACCCCAGCCAGTGGGAGGAGCCCCAGTCCTTTATCCCACCACCAAGACATGTTCACATACTTATATATATATATATATATATATCCATTCACCAAACACATGAAATCCCATCCAATAAAAAAACTAGTCATATCCTACAATAATCAACAAGGGAATAACCATTATTCCATAATCCACTTCCACTTTTCCATTTATATAACATTTCCATTTAGCCCAACCCTCACTTATTATGCCTAACTTCATTAATAAATTTCACCAATGCCCATACATTAACCCATTTAACATATTAAACAATTTACCATGTGTTAAGTCACTTAAACCATTCAAAATTTCCCTTGTATTAACACCCTTATGAATTTGAAATATAAATCACAAAACATTTGGAACATTCCTATTAAATTTCATTTAACCCATTTCCATGGAAATCCAAACAATCCCTTTGCCATGAACCACCTCTATACACTACTATCCATTTTCTTTTCTAAATAAAAAATTTAACCATTAACTATGTTTATCATGGGATCTATTTAATTATAAGTAACTTTCACATTCAAAATTTCTATTAACCATATTTGGGTAGGTTAGCACACCCCATGGGTGGCCCTAAATCAATCAAATCATCTTCCATGCATCCCATGTGGATCATGAGGGGTTCAATTTTTCATTTGGTCACCCATTGTATAAAATCTCACAAATGAAACCAATAATACAACATGGTAGGAAAAAGAATATAACCTCATATGTAGAAATATATATAAAAACTATGGGATAAAACTTGTAGACCGACTACCTTGAATATGTTGATGAACAGACTCTTAATTGAAGCCTATATTCCGGATTCAAGAACCCGTTGAAGATTTAGCCTAGATTTCACAAGAGGAAGAATGTATTAGTGTTTTTTTAATAATATCTACTAAGATAAATTCCATAATCTAAAAAAATAATAAAGGAGAGGATTAGAATTACCTGGAGCTTCGATCCACTACTAACGACGCTCTAGAAAACCTAGAAATAAGGGAGATTGATATCTTGGACGATTTGGGAGACTTGGTTCATTCCTAGGGTTTCAAGGGAGGAAATGGGAGAGAAACTCGAGTGGAAACATAAAATCCTGTGATTCTAATTTTTTAAATTTTCCCAAATTTTACAGGGGCACACAGTTTACCCACACGGTTTGCAAAACCATGCGTAAACCATGCACAAGACACTATATAGGGGGTTTTGGGTTGCATGGTTAACTAAATAGGTCTTCATGGTTTATGAACTAGGTTCCAACCATGCGATATGACACTGTCTAGAATTGCACAATTTTTCCTCCCACCTCACACATTTTTGTTAACCGTGGCCAGTAATGCGCCAACCATGTTCCTTGCATAGGTTAGCCCGATTCCCCCTTCCTTCATGTTACAAACCCCTAGAACACCCTTGAGGCCCCTCAAAATCCTGGGAAACACTTCATTAACCTATAACAAGAGATTTAAATCAAATTTTAAACTATTAAATACCTCTATATAGTCCAATATCTTATAATTAGTGTATCTAAGAGAGTTCATTTTACAAATTAGTTTTTATAACATCCCTTAAAGAATATGTTTCTTTTATGTACATGAGATTTTTTTGATAGAATATGTGAATTTTTAAGATAATTTTTATATCTTTCACGTAAATTCATCGAATAAAAAATGTATACCCTTGAAGCTTTAAGGTAGATAAAACTTCTTATCATCTTCTGAAAATATTTATGATTTATATTTTTCCAAGATTAATCCTTAATCATCTTCATGACCACTGAAATAGGAGTATATTTTTTTTGAATATTACATGCCAATTTTTTTTAATAACTCTATAGAATAACTTTCTTATGAGATGAAAATATATTTTTCCTTATTTTGTACTTGTATCCTTAGAAATAATGTTAATTATATGAGAATTGACATCTTAGTGTTATTTTCCATTTACTTAGTAAAATATTCACAATATTTTCCCCTCTCTCCTATAAAAATTATTTCATAAACATAAATAATAACAGTGAGAGTTCTTGATTCCATCTCCTTTACATATAACTTGATTTCAAATTTACCTACATAAAAATTTAACTTTTTCAAGAAACTATCATTCTTTGACTACCAAGCACATGGAATTGTTTTAACCAACACAAGAATTGATTTATTTTACAAACCTTGGTTACATATTTGTCATATAAGAACACAAAAGGTTTCTCAATGTACACTTATCCTCAATTTACTCATTTTATAAATCTTCCTTTATAATAATCAGATGAACATTGTAACAATGATGTGAAACCACTTCTAGGAACATTGTAATAATTTTAAATATTGTATCTAAGGAAAAATTTCTTCTAAATACACTCATTACAGCTGTGAATATCCTTTAAAAACAAGTCTTTCTTTGTTTCTTGAAACTTATAGATACTCATTCACTTTTTTATACACCAACATTGTTCTAATTACATTTTTCCCTATTGTATATGGAAGAAGTCACTAGGTGTCATTTTTTATCAATATTATCTAACTGTTCATTCATAGTATCAACTTATTATTTATGATCAACCACCTCTAAAACTAATTATGATTAAACCAGCGAGATAAGTGATGTATAATTTTCTAATCTAAACTTTATTATAGTATGGACTGAAGATTTATTATATCCAATTATATTCTTAGGTTCAAACTATTTTTTATAGAGTATGAAGTTTTAGATATTTTCTTCTTGTCTCACTTTCCTCACTACACGGTTATTCAGAATCTCTAGTCACCTATTTTGGCTCACTTATATTTTCAATTTTGTAATCCTCATTTAAATTATTCAAGTTATCTCCCCCAAAAGTTTCAATAAATTTTGTTAAGGAAGTTTATATTTCAACAACATTCATATATTTGGAATGAACCAAGATTTTTAAGAATTTTCTCCAACATTTATAACTTCGTTTGTTGGGTGAGTATCCCATGAAAGTTATTTCTGAAGCTTTTTCATCAAAATTTCCAAGATTTGGATTTTGGATCTTTAGTAAGAAGAGAATCCCAAAAACCTTGAAATATTTCACTGATGGTTTTTATTATACTAAATTTCATAAGAATTCATGTTAGATTCCATCTTTAAAAAATATCTATTTTGTACTTGAACAATAGAAATAACATATTTTCTATAGAAAAACATTGTATGTTTATACTTTGAAATCATACTTCTTCCTATTTACACTAAAATTCTATTTTTATTTTCTGCAAATCCATTTTTTTAAAGGGTGTATAGAGGGTTGTAATGATGTTTAATCCCTTATTTGTTAAAATATGAATTGAAGGAATTATATGTGTACTCCTTTCCATCGCCTGTTTTGATCTTCAAAATATAAACACCCAACTCTCTTTATATATATCTTCTAAAAAATATGAACATTTCCACAACCTTTGATTTATTCTTCATAAACATAACATTTTTCAGCTGAGTGAAATCATCAAAACTAGTGATAAAGTAAAAATATACTTTAATTTATTGATGTATTATAATCCCATAAATATCTTAGTGAATAATATCAAGAGGTATGGTAGAATAAATTTCAACTTTGTTGTGGATTTATCCATTCATATTTCCTTTCTGACATATTGTAGAAGCATCGTATTCCATTTTTTTCAATATTGAAAATTTTCTTACAATATAAAATTTGTAAAGTTTGTTCATACTTTTTCCCAATATTACAAATTCTATAATGCTATGACTTATTCTCATCTTCAGTACTCATATAACATGACTAAGATTGTTCTCATAAATGAATGATATTTACTCTGGTTCTTTATCACCTTGTAACAACTATACAACCTTACAAACTTCTGATGATACATGAATAATTCCCAAATATCACTTATTTTCCATCATCACAAAGTTTTCTCATGTTCAGTAAATTTTATTTGAGCCTTTACACTTATAAGAATTCCATATATTTTAGTTTCTCATCTTCAATATTAGTAGTTATTATTCCTATTATTTTTAAAGAACCATAATTTATTTAAGTAACCACCCATACTTCATGATTTTCAACATCATTAAATATTTTCCTATCACATATTATGTGTGGGGAACAACTACTATCAAGATTACACATTTTTTTTCTTTTTATCTATTTCAGATATGTCTCAATAAAAAATTACCTTTCCTAAAGTTTATTTTTCTCAGCCTCCTTTTATTTCCTTGTATAATAAACTTTCTCATGGAAGATTTTTCATATGTTCTTCAAAAAAGGGTCCCAATTGTCCACATGTTCCATAAAATTCCTTATGAAATTCAAATAAACTTTCATTGGAAACTTTCTAACATCTTAAGATTTGATCTTTCTAACTTCCTACAACTTAGGAAAATTACTTAGTTTCATTATGCTATTTCTCCCTAATATTTAATTAATACTTTCAAGAAGAGACATTTTTTCCACAAATTATAATATTTTTCCTATAAGTTACAAAAAACCAACAATAAGAATCTAATATCCTTTTTACGTAAAAGTAATATCTTTCCCTATAGAAGGTTAGCCATGGTTCATAACATCTTTTAGTTTTTGTTCCTCATGACATGTGGAAAATTTCTTCTGGAGATAGTTTTCAACTTTCAAATATGTGGTTGATTTTTTAAATATTTCTCAACCCAATCCTTTCCATAATTTTTCTTAACACCTATAAGGTTAGTAAAATCCGATGAAATTGCTTTTAGTGGATGAGTATCTCACCTAATTCTTGGGATGATCTTTCTAATAAACTTGAGATGTTTCATCATTTACCTCTGAATCATTTTTGAAAATCTCATTAATTTTTATTAATGTAATTTCAACCTCAAGAAAAATCTATTGGGTTTACAAACCTTATCTTCCTTATCTACAAGTTGATTACTAAGATCTTCCATTTTCTTTTCTCATTCAACAAATTTCAATTTAAGGTTAGAAATTTTCTGGATGTACTCATTTTCTAATTTAAGGACTTCTATCCTTCCATGATTATTATTTATACTTTATATCTTTATCTGTATGATTTATTTCTCAAGTGTAGTGTTTTTCTCATGACATGTTATTAGTTATGATCTCAGCTAATATTCTATGTAACTTTCTTCAGCTCCTACTTCTTCATTACTATTTTAGGAATCTTCTTTTTTCTCAACAATTTCAAAGAAGGTTCTAAATTTTACTAAACTTTTATCTTATTAAAATTGTTTTTGGAAGAGTTAGATTCAACTTTCTTACTCAATATGTATCTTCCATTTCCAGTGAACTTTTCCTTACCAACCACATTTATCTTATCTTCCATAGAATATTTTTTAAACTTCTTCCACCAAGGGTTTTCTTTAAAATAATATTTATATTCACTAAAATTATTCTTGGGGGTAATTCATATAAAAATTCCAAATACCTATACGCTTGAAACATTGGAGAGGAATTTTGCCTCCATATTTTATCTACCTCTCCTATGGTTTTTTGAGATAAGATAAATGATATTTTTATTCATTTAATTATATTCCTTATCGTTTGAATCACTCTTGTCAATATTCTCATTATGTTGGATTTTCAACTTTCTCATATCTTCGAAATCAATTTCATCCTTTATCTTCTTTATGAATACTGGATATTTTATCATCTCATAAGAAATAAGAAATTTATGAAATTCATTAAGAGATAAATCAACTTTTTCTTCTAAGTTTGAAATTTTAGAGTCAAACTTTTTAGTGATGTTTCTCATAAGTTTCTTAATAATAATATAATAATATAAGATATCTCCAAATACTATAATGTTACAGAAAACTTTATTAAATATGGAGAAACTTTCATCATAATTTTATTTATCTCTCATTATGATATCTTTGAACTTACTTCCCCAGATTTATAACCTAACCTCCTTCACTATTATATTTCCCTTGAAAATACTTTTGAGTTTTTCATAGTTTTCTTTAGATATTTTGAGACCCATCACCTTTGTAAACACATTTTATGACAAAGAAATTAAAATAACATTTATATCCTTTCAATTAACCTCAATTTTTCTCTTGTCCACAAAATTCATGGGATAATTTTTCTTAATGAGTGGAAACCTAATTGTCGCTCCATATAAATACTCTTGGCCAAGTGATAGAATATAGGGTGTCATCATGTTTTTCCAACAATGATATTTTTTTCCATAAAATGTTGGAATACCTCTCTTATTGACAGAATTGATAATTTCCATGATAAGGATTCAATAGGTTAACCTTGGGTTTGATACTAGTTGTAGTTTTTTGGATCATTGAAAAACTAGGGGGGGGGGTTGAATTAGTGGTGAAATTTTTGTAACTCACAATTTGTTTGATTCATAAACCCACTATACCTCAAACTTTGTATGAAAACTCTATTTTATTTCTCTATTTTGGGTTTTCTGAAATGAATCTTTTTTTGATGCTCTAATCAAAAAAATTTGTATGGATATTTCACTAAAAAAACCTACAATATTTCAGAATTAATTCATAGGTAAAAAGTGTTAAGTATGATGTACTTTTCACCTTTTTATAGGTGCTCCAATAATGGAAAAGGTGAGATAATCTTTTCATTTTCCTGCTCAAACCAATTTGATGAAACCTTGTCATGTATTCAAGAGTCTTCTCAAGTATAATTGAAACTTCATGAATTCTATAAGACTTACAGATTTTCTTAAACTTACTTAACTTCAAAAATTTAGGAACTATTTAAACTTAATAATTCCCATATTGATGAAAAACAATTGAAAACATCAAAACATAATATTTATAAGAAGAAATCCTTCGAAAATGTTTTTTCTGAAACTTTTTAATAAACTCTCTTCTATGCCATCCCAACATTACTCAAAATTTGTATATCTTATTTTAAAAAATATCAATATCATGATATCAAAACAAATTTTACAACCAATGGAAAGTTAATCTGGCGATCCATCCTCAATTAACATTTTTTTGTGAACTTTATATAAAAGGTTGTTTTGATGTATCAACACCTTTCTTCATATGGTCATTTTTCCTTAGTTTAGACTTTATGTATCAATTTATCAAAATAGTTAATCTGATGGAATTCTTCAGAAATATTTTTCTAAGGGATGTTCATCTGATTAGATTTCTTCATCTAGTGATTCTTCTTAACTTCAAAACTTTAAATTTTACTCATCCTGTAAAAAAACTATACTATACAAAACTCATACAAACTTTCTATCTGGAAAACACATTTGTATCTATATGATGATCTTGACCAATTGAAAATATACTAAAAAAATTACTGAAGATGCTTGAATACATTATTTCAACATATAAATAATTTTTTCACAAACTACTTTCTTCAACTCAAAACACTAAATTCATTTTATTTTAATTCTCACCCTTTATATTTGAATAGATATTAAAATTTAAATTTTTAGGAAACTTATTATCTCTTTCACACTTTGTGAAATAGAAAAAACTCAGTAATACAAACTTCTACTCATTATTTTTTTTTCTAGTGACCATCATTTGTTTTGTTTGATGTTCTACATTTTTTTTATCTGATGATAATGTGTGAAATTCTTACCAAAGGTTCAATAAATGACCAATATTTTGAAAACCTCTGAACTGAAGTTATTTAATGGTCAGTGTGAAAAATTACTTAAATAAAGTTTGTTTGATTTATTCTCTTTGATTAGAAACTTGGTAACAATAGTTACTCTTTAAATAACTTTATCTAAAATTATACACTTTTCAAAAATTCTTTACTGATTATTCATCTGATGGTTGGTTTCACTAATTTTCCTTCAAAAAACTCACTTCATTATTCTTTTTAAAAAAGATTTGTACAAAGGGTTTGTCTAGAATGTTTATTCAGAGATTATATGTACATAACTAGAGTTGATCTACTCAATTTTATTCACATACTTTGTACAAATTTTTTACACATCAGCTCAGATAATTTTATTTTCATGATGTTAGAAAGTTTGAGATCATCAAATATGTCTAACTTTGTTATAAAGTTATTTAACAAAGTTAAGGAGTATTTATAACTTTATAACTTTCTAAATTTTTAGAAACTTCATAAAAAACATTCTTAACACACTTTCTTTACAAAATTATGGAAACCTGTTTAAAAAAATTCTTCAAAAAAATTTAGTTGTTAAAAATACCATCCTTTGTTAAGAAAACATCATAATGGATATTCTGTTATTCATTTCCACATTATATGGATGGTCATAAGATTAATTTAATTAATTAATATGATAATTTTATCATAATTATTATTCTATAAAGTTAATAATTTATTTTTTTATTTCATTTCCTTCTCTTAAAAAAATTAAAATATTTCTCTTATGTACATACAAATTACTATCTCCATGAAATGACTTGATTAATTTTTCCGAACCACCTTTCATGATTGATTTTAAAAGTGTATTTCATGTATAAATATAATAATTATGAAATGTATAATATTTTTTAATCCATTACCCCTTGAATATTGTAAACCTATAAATAAATTTTTAAAAATTAAATACCGAATGAAATCAAAATGTCCAATGTAAATTTAATTGATTTAGTATTTAAAAAAATGGTAATAAAAAAATAAAAGGAATAATGATAATGTAATGAACATAAAATATGTTCTTGAGAAAGTAAATAAATAAAATAATTTTATTATTTAGGAGTTATAAAATATATGAAGTTATCTGGGACTTATTGTATGTAAATTTCTTTAAAACCCCATTTTCTAGAAAGTTTTGAAGTTTCCTTTAAAAGTCTATCCTCTATTCCCATATTTATTTAAAATGGTTAAACTTTTTCTTATATTATTGATTAGCCACTATAAGAGGCTAATATTCATTGCTAATATATGTATTTTTCATGTGCCTTGATATTCATAAATACCATTTTAGTGCATTTTACATTTTGAACACTCATTCTCATCATTTGTGCACTTCATGCCTAATGTGCACCAATTTAGGCCCAATGTTTCATCTGATTTTAAAGAATGTAACTATCTATGTTTTAATTTGATATTTTTTTAAATGGATATTAACTTAATTATGAACATTTTTTATTCAGGGATCAATAGATTATTAATAAATTATGATGGAGATATTTGGCGATTAAAGAAAACAATTCTGGAGAAGGCAGATTGTATATCATCCCACTGATCGGACTCAGGGGCCCACAATACAAGCCCAATGAAGCCCAAAATTTATGGAAGGATACAAGACATATAGGGGAACAAATAATTCTTCTGGATCCAGTGCTAATTCGTTATAAATTATGGTGATTAAGGCGTCCCAAGTTGAAGATTTAATTTTGGGCCAGAGTCTGCGGCCCAGAAAAATAGCCCAGTATTTCAATCATATCTCCCGAACCACAACGTATTTTGGGCTAACATTTTACATGATGTTATGGGACATCCTGGGATTCATTTAAGTCTTCTAGGGACCACTCAAATTGGGCCTTATAGAAGGTCCTTTAGGCGCGTCTTTCCGGTGAATGCAAGCTGGCTGCAACTTCGGGGCAAGAAGTGGAAACGTCTCTCATCATTAATGTTCCACCCACATTTCCCCTACATAATTAATTAAAGACAGATGAGATGTTGGGGGCTCGGCCAAGGCTTCATTGTTTCCTATTTAAGGCAGGAGTGGTGGTGGATTTATGGAGGTTGGGTGCTTTCTTTTCATTGTAATGTTATTATGCCAATTTGCCTTTGTAATGTTCTTCCTTCTCATGTAAGTTGTTCGAATCACCTTAGTCTTCAATAAAAGTTCTTTCTCTTCTCTTGTTCTGTTATTATCCTTATCACCTTGATACCGTTGCCTCAAGGTGTGAATTTATTCACACCAAACCTTGTGATTTTGTTCACACAACGGTGGAGTGATCGTTATTTTTGTTGTTTTTACTTCTTCAATTCCACCCTCATAAGTCTACTTTCCGCTTCCGTTGAGAACTTGTCATCAATGGAGGGCTAGATATTTTATGGGTTGATCCAAGGGAGTAGCAAGGGGCTGGATTGAATGTTATTTCTCATGCTCTAAATGTTATTAATTTCTTTTAATTGAGTTTCTTTCATTCAATGATTTTTATTCTTCCTCTTCCTTATTGAATTTATTCACCCCACTTTCATGTGCTAATTACATCCTTTACCTTGGAGTGCTCATAAAAATTATCCTACAAGTGTATAGGTGATTATCATATGTTTTGAAGGTGTTTAATCAGTAAGTTATGAGGTTATTTTGAATTCATTGCATGAATCTTTCTCGAGTTAATGAAATTAAAATCTTAAAAAAACGGAATTCATTCAATCCACCCCGAGCAATAACCTAGGATCAACTCATTTTATCATAATTTGAATTCACATAGATCTTTTAGTGCTCTTTCAAAACAATCTAAAATCAACCCAAGTTGGCCACTTCATAGCCAAAAATCCATCTCTTTTATTGAGTGTCTAAAGGTTCTTCTTAGGTCTATGAGGATTCGACAACCCAAGCTACACTACAAGCGACCGCTTGACCCTTAAAACTTGGGTAAATTTGGGTGAGACCAAATTTTGGCGCCATTTCCGGGGACCAAGTAAGTACCTTAGATTCAAAAAAATCTTCTTTCCTCACCTCTTTTCTTCTACTCTCACCCAAGATCTCTTATCTTGTCCCTTTCTCGCTTTTTTTTGGCGCATGTCCGCCTACACCTGCGATTTCTCAAACAGACTAGTTAGGGTGGATAGTCCTAGGATAGGGGAGTCAAGTGCACCTAGGGGATTGTTTAAATCAGATCCAAATATTCTTGAAACCCCAAAGTCAGAACATGAAACAAGTCCAATGGAGGTCCATCCACAAAATAAAATTGTAAACCCTGGGGGGAATCAAATGGGAAACCAAAACCAAGAAGCTCCAAACTTAGGGAATGTAGTTGATTAAACCATGAACGACTACCTCACTCCTGCTTGGACCAATGCCCCCTCATGCATTAGACACAATTCCATAGGAGACACCAACTACATATTCAAATCCCATGTCCTAAACCACCTTCCAACCTTTCATGGGATGGAGTCAGAAATGCCATACCTTCATGTCAAAGAGTTCAACGACATTGTTGAAACCATGTGTCCCCCACATCAATTAGAATCTGCTAAGATGAGTCTCTTTCCTTTTTCATTAAATGATCGAGCTAAAAATTGGATAAACAACCTGAGACCTGCATCAATCCACTCTTGGGACCAACTGCAAATAGAATTCTACAAAAAATACTTCCCTCATCACAAAACAATTGCACTTAAAAAGAGCATCCAATTTTTTTTTGAAAAAGAGGGAGAGTCATTTTATGAAACATTGGAGAGGTTCAAAGACACCCTAAACATGGTTCCACACCATGGTTTTTCTATTCCTGAACAAGTAAGAATTTTCTATGAAGGTTTGGGCCCGGGGAACAAACAATTCATTGACATGATGTGTAATGGGACCTTTAAAAACAAATCCCCAAATGATGCTTACGAGTATCTAGAAATCCTTGCTGAACAAAACCAAACATGGGGAAGATCACCTTATTCTGAAAAGCCTCAAAGAACTACTGGAATGCATACACTTAGGGAAGAGGAAAGCCTTAGGGCGAAACTTGCAGCACTCTCTAGGAAGGTTGAAGAGATAGACCATACGAAAATCAATGAAATCCAAACTGTAGACCTTGTTTGCACAATCTGTGACAAACATGACCACAAAACAGACAACTGCCCAACCATTCCATCCATCAAGGATGTTCTTTTAGGAGGACCACCTGCTGAAGTCAATGCCCTAAACTTTCAAAAGCCTCAATACCCAAACACATTCAACCCAAGGTATAATGACCACCCAGGCTTCCGATGGAAAGATAACCAACAACCTAGCCAACCACAAGGACCAAACCCCTACCCTACACAAAATTTTCAAAACCATAACCAATTCCAACCACAACTAGTCCAATACCAACATCCTCTAGTCCAATACCAACAACCCATCCAACAACCAAAGTATCCCCCTGGGATAACCCAACCAACACAAACCCCTTCCCAATCTGTCCCTCTCCCAATCCTTGAACAACTGTGCAAACAAATGGAAAGGATGAACTCAGAAGCCTCGTCCCTTAAACAAGAACTTCAAACCATCAAAACTGGAAAGGCACCCATGCCCACATAGGCCATTCCACAACAAACATCAAGGGGGGAGACAAGTTTCACTCAAACAACTCATGAAAAACTAAAGGCTGTGACAGTTTTGAGAAGTGGGAAATCAATTGAGAAACCTGAACAAATAGTTCAAAACCCACCTAAAGATTAAAACTCTAATGAAAAATCAATTGAAGCACATGAACAAACTGAAGATACTAATAAAAATGTGAAAGAAACAACTCTTCAAAAAACAACCCCACAACCTGCCCCATTTCCTTAACGCATGAGGGGGAAAACCAAGCCTGGATTGAGTGAAACATTGAGGGAAATATTCTCACAAGTCAAGTTGAACATTCCACTCCTCGATGCCATTCAAACCATTCCTGCATACTCAAAATACCTTAAGGACCTCTGTACATTTAAACGGAAATTCTCACATAAGAACCTAGTCCTTCTGGCAGCAAATGTTAGCACAACAATCCAAGGAACCCTTCCTCCAAAGATGAAAGACCTGGGATGCCCTTACATAAATGTTGAACTAGGAGAGAAAAAAGTTTTCAAAGCCCTGTGTGATCTAGGAGCCAGTGTGAACCTCATTCCGTATGCTATGTATTGTCAGTTAGGGCTTGAAGAACTCCAACCCACATCTGTCACTCTTCAACTTGCTGATCGTAGTATTCGAGTTCCAAAGGGGATCTTAAAGGATGTTTTGGTGAAAGTTGAAAATTTCATTTACCCAGCTGAATTCATTGTTCTAGACAATCACCCAAGCTTAGGTCCTAGGGAGCAAACCCCAATCATCCTTGGTCGTCCCTTCCTTGCAACAATCAACTCTGTTATCTGAGTCCAAAATGGGAACATGACCATCACCTTTGGAAACATGAGTCTAGACTTGAACATCTACAATGAAAACTCTAAAATTGGGGATGATGAAGAGATACATGAGGTTAATTGGATAGGTAGTGTTGATAGTGAACTCAAGGAACATCAAGGAATTACCGAAGGATGTTTAAGTCAAGAAGAGATTGATTTTCTTTGTTCACATGAGGGAAATTTGTCTCCTTGGATTGAATCTCTTTCAGATTGCTCTATTGATGATTTTCTAGAATCACCAATCAATGATACCATGGGTGAAATCAATAACATCGAATCCATATCCCTTCATGAAACTACTCTAGCTAATTTAGTGGATGAAAATTCTCTTCACAAGGAACCAATTTTGTCAAGAAATGTAAAAAAATAAAATGAGTTCAATATAAAGTCTCATCCTTTCTTGGAAAGTGATAACCACTCTGATCTTGAATTTAAGGTTTTACCCTCATCACTCAAGTATGCGTTCTTAGGGGACAATCAATCCTTTCCTGTTGTCATTTCTTCCTCTCTTGAAGCCAATCATGAGAGGATGCTTCTAGATGTCCTTAGGAGACAAAAGAAAGCCATTGGATGGACTCTATCAGATATTCCTGGGATTAGCCCACTTATCGGGACTCATAGAATTGTTCTAGAATCCGATTCAAAGCCATGTCGTCAACCTCAGCGATGACTCAATCCTAATCTCATGGAAGTAGTGAGAAAAGAACTTTTGAAATTGTTAAAAGCTGGTATCATCTATCCTATAGCTGAGAGTGAGTGGGTTAGCCCAATCCATGTGGTTCCAAAGAAGGTTGGAATCACAGTAATAACCAATAATGATGGAGAGATGCTTCCAACAAGGGTTAGTAGTGGATGGAGAGTCTGTATTGACTATAGGAAGCTCAAATCTTGTACCAAGAAAGACCATTTCCCCTTGCCCTTTATTGATCAAGTCCTCGAGCGAGTGGCGGGTCATCAATTCTACTGCTTCCTAGATGGATTCTTAGGGTATAATCAAATCGAAGTCTCTTTAGAGGATCAAGGAAAAACGACCTTCACTTGTCCATTCTGCACTTTTGCCTTCAAGCGAATGCCCTTTGGGTTATGTAATGCCCCTGGTACCTTCCAGAGGTGCATGATGGGAATCTTCTCGGACATGGTGGGGGATTGTTTAGAGGTCTTCATGGATGATTTCTCCATCTTTGGGGATACTTTTGAGGGATGCCTTCTAAATGTTGAAAAGGTTTTGTCAAGGTGTGAGGATAAGAATCTCATACTAAATTGGGAAAAATGCCATTTCATGGTAAGGGAAGGACATGTTCTAGGTCATCTAGTATCTGGTAGAGGGATTGAAGTTGATAAAGCTAAGGTTGACATCATTCGTCACCTTCCCTCTCCTAAAACTGTTAAGGAGGTGAGGTCCTTCTTAGGACATGCTAGTTTTTATAGAAGGTTCATTAGGAATTTTAGCTCTATTTCTCGACCACTTTGTGCTCTATTAGTAAAAGATGCTCCATTTTTATGGACAGAAAGCTGTGAGGAATCATTCTCTACACTCAAGTCAACTCTTATATCTCCACCTATCATGCAATCTCCAAATTGGAAACTTCCTTTAGAGCTCATGTGTGATGCAAGTGACTTCACTGTAGGAGCAGTCTTAGGACAACGGTGTGAGAAAACTCCATGTGTCATTGCTTATGCAAGAAAATCTTTAAATGATGCACAAATAAACTACACCACCACTGAGAAAGAGCTGCTTTCTGTTGTCTTTACTTTAGAGAAATTCAGGTCTTATCTCTTAGGATCACCCATCATTGTCCTCACTGACCATTCAGCCCTAAAATACCTTTTCCAAAAACAAGATGCCAAGGCTAGATTAATTAGGTGGGTCCTTCTTCTTCAAGAGTTTGATTTAACCATTAAGGATAAAAAGGGTGTTGAAAATGTTGTAGCTGATCACCTCTCTAGGTTGGAATTCAAAGACAACTGACACCACCTCTCGGTGTCAGATTCATTTCCCGATGAGCACCTCTATTCAGTGAGTGATTTCCCTTGGTATGCTGACATAGAAAACCATTTGGTGACGGGTGACATTCCAAAATTCCTGGGGACCCAAGCTAAGAGGAAATTCCTTTCTGATGTCAAACACTACGTGTTTGATGATCCTTACCTCTTCAAGTTCTGTCCTGATCAAATCATCAGGAGATGTGTTCCCGAATCTGAGCAAGAGTCCATTCTAAAATTTTGTCATGGAGAGGCATGTGGAGGCCACTTTTCTACAAAGAAAACCACTGCAAAGGTCCTCCAAAGTGGTTTATACTGGCCGAACCTCACTAATAATTCCTTCCAATACTGCAAAAGTTGTCCTCAATGTCAGCAATTAGGATCCATTTCCAAAAGAAATCAAATGCCCCTCACTCCCATTCTAGTCGTTGAAATCTTTGATTGTTGGGGAATTGATTTCATGGGACCCTTTCCAAACTCTAAGGGATACCTCTACATCCTCTTAGCCGTTGATTACGTCTCAAAATGGGTTGAGGCCATTCCCACCAAGACTAATGATCATCAAGTTGTGATCCGATTCCTAAAAGAGCATATCTTTTCTAGATTTGGAATTCCGAGGGCTATAATCAGTGATCGTGGAACCCATTTCTGTAATAACCCATTCTCTTCACTCATGTCTAAGTATGGAATTTCTCATAAAGTTTCCACTGCGTACCATCCTCAAACCAATGGTCAAGCTGAGTTAGCAAATAGGGAGATTAAGCAAATCCTTGAAAAAACTGTCAACCCCACTAGGAAAGATTGGTCTGAGAAACTCTTGGATGCTCTTTGGGCATATCGTACAGCATTCAAAACCATCCTAGGAATGTCACCATATAGGTTGGTTTATGGAAAAGCATGCCATTTACCTGTTAAAATTGAGCATAAGGCATTTTGGGCAATCAAGAAAATGAATTTTGACATTTCTTTAGCCGAAGAAAAGAGGAAGTTAGATCTTAATGAACTTGAGGAACTTAGGATGGAGGCGTATGAAAATTCAAGGATAAATAAAGCTAGAGTTCAAGCCTACCAATCTAGGAATGTCAAAGTCAAACAATTTGAACTGGGAAAACCCGTGCTCTTGTATAGTTCAAAACTTCATTTACACCCAGGAAAGTTAAGGTCTAGATGGCCAGGTCCTTTCATAGTGCATCATGTGTACCCCCATGGGGCAGTAGAGATTGAGGATCCCACAAGTGGTAACATTTTTAAGGTCAATGGTCATAGGTTAAAACCATTCATTGAATCATTCAATAAACAGGAAACAGAGGTAGAGTTAACAGAGCCAACCTATGAACCAGGAAAAAATTGATAGATTTAGGATCCATGTCGGGCTAACGACGTTAAACAAAAGCGCTGCATGGGAGGCAACCCGTGGTCTTCATGTTTCTAATCTTTGTGACTCATTTTTTTCTTCTTCTTTATTTCCTTCTTCTTCATTTTGTTATTTTAAAATATATATATATATAGACTGTTGACCTATTCTTTTTTTATGAGTAAGGATGGGTACGAAAGGGGAGCACCGTATTCATCCGTGTCACGTGGTGTGATCCCTGAGTAATACCTTACCCAGAAAATATAAAGAAGACAATGTATCATCAGTTTATTTTATTTTTATTTTATATTTTTGTTGGTATTTAAAAAAAAATAGATTGTTGACCTGTTCTTCTTTTATGAGTAAGGATGGGTATGAAAGGGGAGCACCGTATTCATCCGTGTCACGCGGTGTGATCCCTGAGTAATACCTTACCCAGAAAATATAAAGAAGACAATGTATCATCAGTTTATGTTATTTATACTTTTTTTAGGTTAAAAAAAATACAAAAAATTTATATATTAAAAAAAAACATTAAGGCATGTCATAGGTCATTGGGAAAAGCTGGTCACAACCGTCCAATCCATTGGGAGATAAACCAGAACTGAAGGGAGACATGGGAATTCATTTTCAACATCAACCACCAGGTGACTTCATTCCATAATTTTCATTTTCAATGTCTTCGTTGAACTTCTATCCTGCCACTTCTATGTTTCAATTCTTTAAACACTGGGGACAGTGTATTCCAAGTTGGGGGGGGGGGAGATGAAAATGTGTGGAAGGAAAAATTCCATTAACCTTGAACATGATAACACACATTCCAAACTCTGAAATTGGATATCAAATAATTTTGCATGCCTTGATTCTGATTTTAATGCAAGTTTATGTTCATGTGCATAGTTATTGGAAAGTGCGGTTGTCTGATGTGATTTTTCACTGTTATATTTTCATCCATTTAATAAAAAGAAAACACAATGCACGTCCTCTAGATTGTGGGGTCTTAGTTTGAGTTCTTGGGGACCCATAATAAATAGCATAGGATTGGTGATCATTTTAATTTTAACATGAGTATTCAAAAAAAATTGTGCGTAGAGCAATGAATTTACCTAATGTGTGGCTTTAGGCACTTGGGGATCGTGACTCCATAGTTGTCTGGACCAGAGTTGGGCATTTTATCTCTATTTGGGGTAATTTGAATTTGTTTTTGATTGAGTTAACTCGAGATGATGCCCGAGTATGTGAGATTCACTTGGTGCCCTAAGGTATTTGAGCCTGGGAGTCATCGGCAAAGTCTTGCTACATGGGTTGACTCGATTGAGTTCAATTTCAATTACCATGGAAAAATTGCAAAAAAAAAAAAAACCAAAAAAAAGAAAATAAAAAATGAGTACTCATCTTATTATTAAAATTTGATTGCTCCTAGCGCTTCCATCTTTTCTCCCTCGAATGAAAATGAACCCCCATGTCTATTGTGACACACAACACTTCATCATGCTTAATTGAAATTGGATGAAATATGGCAATGAATTTGAACAAAGGAATGGGCTTGGGATTGAGATATGCCTATGGACATAGATTTTTTTAAATGATTTTTATGGGTTTGATAATTGTTTGGTATGTGATCTTTGGGTGAGAAATGTGTATTAAAATGTTTTTGGAAAATGTCATTTGAATTTCATTTTTGTGAGATATATTTTGCTCGGGACTAGCAAAACTCAAGCTGGGGGGGTGTGATTATCCACTGTAAGAGGCTAATATTCATTGCTAATATGTGTAGTTTTCATGTGCCTTGATATTCATAAATAACATTTTAGTGCATTTTACATTTTGAACACTCATTCTCATCATTTGTGCACTTCATGCCTAATGTGCACCAATTTAGGCCCAATGTTTCATCTGATTTTAAAGAATGTAACAATATATGTTTTAAATAGATATTTTTGTAAATGGATATTAACTTAATTATGAACATTTTTTATTCATGGATCAATGGATTATTAATAAATTATGATGGAGATATTTGGCGATTAAAGAAAAGAATTCTGGAGAAGGCAGATTGTATATCATCCCACTGATCGGACTAAGGGGCCCACAATACAATCCCAATGAAGCCCAAAATTTATGGAAGTATATAATAAATATAGGGGAACAAAAACTTCTTCTTGATCTAGTGCTAATTCGTTCTAAATGGTGGTGATTAAGGCGGCCCAATTTGAAGATTTAATTTTGGGCCAGAGTCTGCGGCCCAGAAAAACATCCCACTATTGCAATCATATCTCCCGAACCACAACGTATTTTGGGCTAACATTTTACGTGATGTTAGGCTTCATTTAAGTCTTCTAGGGCCCACTCAAATTCAGCCTTCTAGAAGGTCCTTTAGGCGCGTCTTTACGGTGGATGCAAGCTGGCTGCAACTTCGGGGCAAGAAGTGGAAAAGTCTCTCATCATTAATGTTCCACCCACCTTTCCCCAACATAATTAATTAAAGACACATGGGATGTTGGGGGATCTACCAAGGCTTCATTTTTTCCTATTTAAGGCAGGAGTGGTGGTGGATTTAGGGAGGTTGGGTGCTTTCTTTTCATTGTAATGTTATTATGCCAATTTGCCTTTGTAATGTTCTTCCTTCTCATGTAAGTTGTTCGAATCACCTTAGTCTTCAATAAAAGTTCTTTCTATTCTCTTGTTCTATTCTTATCCTTATCACCTTGATACCGTTGCCTCAAGGTGTGAATTTATTCACACCAAACCTTGTGATTTTGTTCACACAACGGTGGAGTGATCGTTATTTTTGTTGTTTTTTACTTCTTCAATTCCACCCTCATAAGTCTACTTTCCGCTTCCGTTGAGAACTTGTCATCAATGGAGGGCTAGGTCTTTTATGGGTTGATCCAAGGGAGTATAAAGGGGCTGGATTGAATGTTATTTCTCATGCACTAAATGTTATTAATTTCTTTTAATTGAGTTTCTTTCATTCAATGATTTTTATTCTTCCTCTTCCTTATTGAATTTATTCACCCCACTTTCATGTGCTAATTACATCCTTTACCTTGGAGTGCTCATAAAAATGATCCTACAAGTGTATAGGTGATTATCATATGTTTTTAAGGTGTTTAATCAGTAAGTGATGAGGTTAGTTTGAATTCATTGCATGAATCTTTCTCGAGTTAATGAAATTAAAATCGTAAAAAAAAGGAATTTATTCAATCCACCCCGAGCAATAACCTAGGATCAACTCATTTTCTCATAATTTGAATTCACATAGATCTTTTAGTGCTCTTTCACAACAATCTAAAATCAACCCAAGTTGGCCACTTCATAGCCAAAAATCCATCTCTTTTATTGAGTGTCTAAAGGTTCTTCTTAGGTCTCTGAGGATTCGACAACCCAAGCTACACTACAAGAGACTGCTTGACCCTTAAAACTTGGGTAAATTTGGGCGAGAACAATTATTTATTCAGTTAATTTTCTATTTACTTTTAATTTCATTATAAATTTCAAAAAATTAATCTTCTAAACAATCTTCATACAAGTCATCTTAAAATTATTTATAAAAGTGAAAATATAATATTTTTTAATGTTTACTACATAAAATACCTTTTCCATCCATCATAGTCATTATTCATTATTAATATTACCTTAAAAAGTTTCAAAGGGTTTTCAAATAATTTTCCATTCCCACTCTTCTAGGATTTTTTCATTTTTAATATTTTTTCAAATAGGAATTATATTTCTCCTTATTTTTATGTGAAAATGGAATGTTCTTTTCTTATGTGTTCAAACATATTTTCAAGGGTTTTATAATGTAAAAGTGGAATATTTTCTTTCAAGATATGGTAATTGAGAATTATATATTACACTATGTGAGCTCAATAAAACTTGTGATGACGAGTGAGCCTAATATATCTCTCCAATGCATTGGGTAATAATTTTATCTTCAAAAATGAAAAATGGGGGAAATAACTAAGCAGGTTACTCATGTGGAATTAACAAGGAATAAAGTATTCTTACTCAGATTAAATAATAGTGAACATGTATTGTGAATATGATGATCTAAGATACCTATTTCAAGATTGCTAAGGGTTTTTATAGAAATATTTTGATTTTATAAGGAAAAAAAGTTTATTAACTTTTAAAGGTAAAAAAGATTCTTGTCAAAGAAATTCCCATGTGTTATCATGTTCTTAAATATTACTTATTAGTTTTATTTTTATTAATTATGGGTTTTTAAATGATTTCTTTGAGTAAAGGTTTATTTTCATATGTGTAAATATTTTATTCATGTTCTTAAAGTCTTATTGTGTAAAAGGTAAACATTTTCCTAATTTTTATGTTTTCACTTGACTAATAGGGTTGCTTTTTTATGACCCTTTCAAATTTTTTTCCCTAACCCATGTTTTCTAATGTATTCTCTAAGATAAGGATGACAGGGAACTATATAAAGGTAAAACTTTCCACTTTTTCTTAAAAGAAAAAAATTATCTTGATGAAAAATGGATGTAAACTTAAGGCCCTGTTGTTGTGGAAAAAATGTACACTATGAGTAAGTATACACTTTGTTATGTAATGATCTTTAAATTCTCTAAAACTCTAAAACTAAAATATTATGAGAAAATGGAATCCATTTTATTAAACTCATATTAATGGGATGTTAAAATAACAAGGTGTTATATGGAAATAGTTTGATTAGAGATAGTTAATATTTTCCCAAGATAACTATAATGTCCCACTGGGTTTGGAATCTTATAGTAATAATATATTTAAGAAGATGGTTGGTGAAACGCATCATACATATACAGTGGTGTTGGTTATATACAACATACCCCATGGTTATGTACGAAGACAACATTTTTGCTGATGGGATTTATAGGACATATATATACCCATTTTCAGTAGAAGAAAACATGAATTCCATACCCAATATCCTATTGAGATAGAGCGATAGAATAAATGATAAATAATTATCCATGTGTACCTCACTATCTAATCTTTCAATCTTAAGTGGTAGTGAGTTTTATCAACTTACCTAAGAAATAAAAAATGGGTTCTTACCTTTAATGGAATCCACAAACCAATGAAATCATCGAAAGCTTCAACATGACCTCCTTTATCAAAATGGTGTGCCAGAACATCCTCTTTGGAAAATAGAGAATTGAGATATTGAGAGAGTTTTGGATATGTGGGAAAATTTCCAATCACATACATTTTGAAATAAAGTGATAAAACTTCCTTTTATAGGACTCATGCATTAAATAAAAATTCTTGTTAAAGTTCATAATGTTACAAAAAATAAGTCCCAAATATTTCATTTTGGATCCCCAGTATTGATTAATTTGAACATTAAAACAAATTCAATGATCAGTTTTATTTTACATATCATCACATGACGTGTTTTTAACTGAAGATGATTGATAATCACTATAGAGTAATTTATTTTTTGATGCTTTTACTAATCTCACAAACACCAAAATTTAGTGTAAAACACTATGATAAAACATTCACCATATCATAGTGAGTATCTCGATGTAATGATTTATGATTCAGTTCATATTTTCCATTCATACCCTACTTTAATTAAATCCTTCTAGGATCTATAAAAAATTACATAACTCTGTGAATGCATCAAAACATTTTTAGATATGATTTTCACCTTATCTCACAAATTTGGATAAACACCTTGTACAAAAATAAATCCCCATTCTAGGACCATATGTGTGACCCTAAGGGTATTTTTAACATTGAAAGCAATTATGAATTCTATAATACACTCTTGTAAGTAAAAAAATACCTCTAACAAAACAATAATGGCACTCAAGCTGTAAAGGTATGTGGTGTGATATTGATCAAACACCCTCATATGTCTATATGAACATGTCCACCACAAGATGTATCATATACATAATTTTAATACTAATAAAATCCCTTTGTACAACACTTCTATTAGGACCCAATTAACAAATTTTAATGGTCTAGAGTGGGGGGGATAGACCGATTTAAAAATTTAAAAACATTAAATAAATATATAAGATAATTAAAATTAATTATATTTATCATATTTAAACAATTATTTAATTATAAAACATAAAAATAATAAAAAAATGACTTTTATATTAGTTTAGATCAATTTGATTATATATATAATCCTTACACCCCTCTACTCCTTGAGAAGTATGGTATATAATAAATTCCTAAATTTTGAAGGGAGTAAAAAATTTATTACAAATGACATTTTCTAGTGGAGGAATATCTACATAATGACACTAATTTTTAATGGGGATTCACAACATAGTTACACTATTTTATTTTAACCTAGAGTTATAAAAAATATAACTTTTGAAGGTGGTAAAACCCAACATTGACTTATTATGTTGGGTGTTAAAATCCAACGAGAAGAATAATTTTTGGAGGAAAAATAATAAAACAAAAATGTTTAAGAAATTATGAATAAGTTAGAAATAATTAAGTATAGATATATTAACTTGTCTCCCTAAGGTAGTAAATATCCCACTGGTTCGATTCTTCCTTGATATCCATGTAGTAGTTTAAAGAAATTTCACATAGTGTAACAACCTAGTAATTTGTTTTATAATTTTAAATACATTAAGTTATGAAAAATAATAATTTCAAATTAAGTGTTTTAATTAATGATAATTATTATAAATTGTTATATTTAAAATTTATGGCTTTTAAATTAATTTTAAATTAATGTTATAAAAAAATATTATTTTACAATATAATTTTTGTGAAAAAAATATTTTAATATGAATATATGTATTTGATTGTTTTTATAACATAATTCATTTTTTCAAAATTTTACTTAATTAAATATTTTAAGAACAATATATATATATATATTAAATATTATAATTATGTTGATAAATACTAAATTATGTTATGAATATATCTACAATTAATATAACACCCCAAGATTTTATGGTATGTTTCTTCATAAATAATTTCAATTAATTAAATAACTTATAAGGCATGCAACATTGAGTCTATGTGAAACAAAAATTTGTTATAGGATATAGTTATAATATAGCCGTTGAAATTAATTTTTCCACTTTTGTGATTTGAATTTTGAAAAACGAATGTACATAATTGCGTTCAGAATGATATTTAGAGACCGATAGGATTAACTTAATTTTTGGGGAATAGTAACGTACCCTTATGAATAGTAATGTTACCCTTATGAATAGTTATGTAATCTTATGAATTATAATATGAACTTTATGAATAGTAAACTCACCCATGAAAGTATAAATAAAATTTCGGCACCTTATAAATGAAAGTGAATATTTGAAAAATTAATAATTAAGTATTGGTATTTTGTGAGCAATAAATATTTAATTAAAATTTTATAATTAATAAATTATTTTAAAAAATAATCTATTTTCATAAAATTTATTCCTAAATCAATATCTTATTGTACTATAATTTTAGGATAATCTAATGATACCTTAGAAAATTTTTCAAGGTCTTATAAAATCACTTATAATTTTAAAATATGTATTTTTTGAGTAAATAATGATTTTAATAAAAATTAAATTTCTAATATTTATAAAATTATTTTCATAAAATTGAGTTCATTTTTGGATTCTACATGTCAAATAATAGTTAGGGATATTTTTTAGATTTTTCTGAAATACGTGAATTTTGGAGGATTAGTAAAATACGACAATTAACAGTATAATAAATTATAAGATAAATAAATTATTACTTGCATCATGGATGATGTAAGCCAGCATTATTTTAAACTCAAAATCACTTATTACTATCATGGGTCACAAAAATCAATATTATTGATTGTCTTGAGAAAAATAATAAAATAATGAATAAAATATTGAGAAATCGCTCCTCTCCTCCACTATAAAAACCATCCCTTCCCCTCTTCTTCTCACACTTATAAGCCTTGAGTATTTTCCATGTTATACCCAAATATAATTTCCTAGTTAATCCCCATGTCCAGGATCCCTTTGTCTTTCCAAAAGACCAAAACCCTTTCCCTTAAAAAGGTTCTCAAGGAGGTTATTTAATGAGGTAAATCCACTTCCTTTTTCATTTAATTTCATTTGAATTTATCTTCTTTTCTTATTATATCCTCACCTACTCTATATAAATGATCATGATAACTCCGGTATAATATATATACTAGAATTATATCATTTTAATAGAAGACACATCATCAATATTTTTACTCTCCCTCTTTTGTTTTATAAACAAAATCATCATCTAGGAGGTGCCAATTTACAACCTTCGTGGACGACAAAGTTTCATTCTTAAAATATTTATTCAAAGATGTTCATGAAACCATTTTAATGGTTGAAATAGATTGTAAAATTTATAATATAACCATTTTTATGTTCTGGATGTAAAATATTTATATAATAGTAAATTATAAAACAAAATGAATTCATTCTGATCAATAACTGCCATAAGAATCCAAATGATTATCACTAAATGAATTATCGAATGATTCATCCTTGTACCATGTAAAAAATTATATATATGACCATTTAACCGTTTTTATGTTCAATAATAATATATAAATTCAATTATGGATAACTCCATCCATTTCACATGACCTTCTATACTCATACACAAGTATATCGTTCATGAAAACCAAAGAAATAAACGCTCTCGAGCGATAAATTTGTATCTTATAAATCATCCAAAATGCCATAAATAAACATAATAAAATTATAATAAACCATATACATGTATATAAGGTTATTAATTAATTAATTAATGGATTTAATCTGACTATTCAGGACATTAAGATCAAGTAAATAACGCTTTTAGGCATAAGGTAAGGGGTTTCTCATCTCAATTTTATTTTAGTGATATTTCCATTATTCGCCACTTATTTCTTGAATGTAGTGTATTTATGCTGAAATTTGATTTATAATATCATTATTATCTTTATATTCATAGTATTCAATGATTCATTTGACTATTATTAATTCTTGGTCATGTGATTCGATTGATTACAATGTGGTAAGAGACTTCATCTCAATTTCCATTTTTTGAGACTTACTTGGTATTGTTCACCTAATCATTTTTATGTGGTGTATCTAATTCCCATTTGAGATCATTTTTCAATTGAAATTAGATTTCTGTTAAATATCTATATTATTGTATAATGCATATGATTATTGTATTATCCTCATACCCTTTTACATATGGTGTTTATTTTGAATGCTGTTTTTTGAAAGGTTGGGGCCCAAGCCTCATTTATTATTAAATAAAATCAAATACCACTTTTAACTGGGTAGAAAGAGACCCATTACATATCCCAAAGGCCCAATGGTCATTTTATCCCACTACATGGCCCCTAGGACCAAAGTTTTGGCCCAAATCCCATTCTTTGGATAATACTGCTACAGTACCCGCCTGCTACAGTACCCCCAAGAATTTAACGATCTTGACATTATGATGATTCATGTTCCAGATACATGACATCAAAATAATAAGAATTCTCTTTATTTAGTATTCAGTTTTCACTTTCCATGAGGTTTTCAATATGAAAAAAATCCATGGATGTATTTTATTCACAGTTTATTGATGGCGTGTGTTTTTTAGTTCTTGATTTTTATTAAATTATGTAACTGATAATATTATTTTCATTTATATATATATATAGATATAGACTGATTTATACATATTTATGTATGAATATTTTTTTTATCTATTTTATGTATTTTTCATAACTAAAAACATGTAAGGGAAATTTATTTATTTTCAAACTATTATCTGAAATTTTATTTTTAAAAGTGTGTTATTAAATTTATTTTATGTTTTTTATTGTTGAATTTTTATTCCCTATAGGGAAATTTTGATTTTTGAAAACAATATTCAATATTCTGAAAACAAAAAACTATTCTGATTCCACTTGAAACATTGAATGATTTCTTGGTCCTACCCACTTAGGGAAGGATGGTTTCACTCCGCAATTCCCTTCCATATTTAAAATGTTAAAATGCCGAATTTTTTGAAACAATTTGAAGCTTGATTTACTTAAATAAATATATATATATTATAGGTGTATTTAATTTTGAAAACATGTCACTGTACTAAAAATACATTCAAACTTATATTTATATATATCAGTATGCATATACATAAATATAAGAAATTTCATTACATATCACTTGCGAGTTTTCTTACATCCAAAACTCATGCCACAAGCCTTTGCATAAAATTTCCATTCATTAAAACTTTATTTCTAGTAATACATTTTTTATTCATATAAATAATAGATCATGATAAATATTTATGTTTCGAAAATAATATTATAAACGAAACATTTTATATAAAATATTTCAAAGCTCGAAGAAATCAATTTGCATAATAATCTCGGAAGTAAACATTAAAATTTAATTTTAAATCATGATTATGAATGCAAGGTATGCTATTATGTATAATCACTTGTCCATGATCATATTTAAACAATAAAAATTTTAAACCTAGTTTTCTAAAATTTATAAGAAAATAGAGGTTTATTAAAGATATCAACTAATTGATTACCTATCGAAAAGAAGTAAAAAACATTATCAGATTTATTAACATGATATTTGATATAATGAAATATAATATTGATATGTTTAGTTCTATAGTGTGGTAAAGGGTTATTATAAATTTAAATAGCAGATGTGTTATCATAATAAATAGGGATATTATTAAAATAAACATTAAAATCTAAGATGGTTTACTTAATACATACACATTGATCACAAGAATTAATTGAAGTGATATATTCATCTTCAACTATTTATAGAGAAACTGATAATTTATTCTTTAAACTACATGAAATTAAAATTTTATATAAAAACTAAAACATACCTGATTTAATTTTTCTATTAATTACATAACTTCCAAAATGAAAATCAAAATAACTAAACAACTTAAAATAGTTCTGTCTATAATAAAATAATTCATAATTTATAGTTTCTTTAATATATATAATTAATCTTTTAAGTGGGTTTAAATGTGATTCTTTAGGATTAGCCAGAAATATTCCACACAAACCTAAACTAAACACAATACCAGGCCTATAAGAAGTAAAATAACGTAAATTATCAATCATTACTCTAAAAAATTTAACATAAACAAATTTTATAGATTTATCTAAATCCAATTTACAATTAGTACTCATAGGAGTTCTAAATGTCTTACATGAATTGACTCAAAATATTTCAACTAACTCTTTACCATGCTTAGTTTGATAATAAAACATTCCACTTTTTATTTGATAAATTAAAATTCTTATAATAAAATTAAATTATCCCATTAAACAAAAGTCAAATTCACTTGTCATTAAATTATAAAATTCATTACAAATAAATTCATGAGTTAAACCAAAGATAATATCATTATTATCAAATTTAATTATTTAAAATTTTATTATTAATCATTTTATTAAAAAAATTTAGGATTTAATTTAACTTTTTTAAAACCATTATTCCACAAAAATGAAGAAATAAAATCATACTGGTCTCTCGGATCTTGTTTAAGTCAATTTAAAGTTTTTGATAATTTAAACACACGATTAAAAATTTTTTATGTTCAAAACTTGGAAGTTGATTAACATAAACTTCTCTATAAATAAAACCATTTTAAAAATAAATTTTATCAACCATTTGATGTATTTTAAATTTTGAAAAGATGAAAATTCTAATAAAATTATAAAAGATTCAATCCAATAAATATGTTCAAAATATCCATCAAAATCAATTACATATTCTTAAAACATTCTTTGAGAAATAAGTCTTACCTTATTCATTAAAATTTATACAAATTCATCCATTTTTTTTCTAAAAATCCATTTAGTTATAATAGCATGTTTATCTTTAGGTGGATAAACTAAATTCAAAACATCATTTCTAGTAAATTTATTAAGTTAATCTTAAAATAATCAAATTAACATATTTTAATGCTTTATTAATATTATTAGGTACAAAATTGGAAACAAAAATAGAATTTCTACAAAAATTCAAAAAAAATATCTTTGTATTAATTTCAAAATCAATATTACTAATAACATTATTAATAGGGTGAACTTTATTTGTTTTTAAGAAATTAGGATAATATTGAGAAGGATTATTTTCCCCCTTAACAAATATGATATATTGAGGTTCATCTTCTCCAAAATTAAATTATCTATATTATTCTTCAAAATCCTCTATATCATAATTTTGCTTCTTATATTTTCATTACATTTAAAATTAACATAATCTTCAACAATCATAATCATTTTATTAAAAAAATTAAGCCTTAATTATATTATAATATACTAAGAAAATTCATTCATTTGATTTTGAATAAAATTTATAAAAAAATATATTTAGTATTAAGAACAAAAAATTTAAAACAAAAGAACCTAAAATATCAAATTTTTTATTTATTTAATTTCTATAGTTCATATGGGGTTATTTTTTCAAAAAAGGTTTAATAATTATTCTATTTAAAATATAATAATCAGTAGAAATAGATTTAGAATAGAATTATTTTTGGTAAATTATATTTTTTAAGAATAGTTTTAACCATTTCAATTAAGTTTTTATTTTTTATTTCAAGAACTTTATTTTTCTAGGGCATCCGAAGTGATAAATAATTATGGAAATATTCATTCTTTAAAAAAAGAAAATAACAAAATTTTAAATTCAACTTTTATATCATTTTGAACAACAATAATCATGCATCCCTTTCATTTTGTATCACATTATAAAAGTAGAAAACTTAGATAGGGTTTCATTTTTATGAGTAACAAAGAATACACAAGTTAATATACTAAGATGAACTATAATGATTAAAGTAAATCTATTTACTCTAAGACTATAAGATTGAGTAGGAATAAAATCAATATGCACCAACTATAATGTTTATTTAGATCTTATATGATTAGATGACCTGAATGAAACTTTATGTTGTTTACCTTTCAAGAAATATTCACAAACATGAAAAGTATATTTCTTCTATTTGGGTAACTAGAAAAATATTTCATTCTTAGATATCTTATGATTTTTTTTGAAATTAATATGTCTAAGTCATCTATTCCAAAGTAATGTGTCATTATACACAACATTTAAACACTTTCAATGTTGAAATTTTTGTTCAGAAAGGTTGATAATATACATATTTTAACATTAGTTATCATAAAAAATAAAGAATTATTCTTAAATACTTAACATTTATAATTTTTAAATCCAAATTCCATCCCATCATCACATAATTGAGATATTTTTAATATGTTATGTTGTAAACTATCAATATTCAGAACTTTATAAATAATAATAGAGTAAAAAATACCAATTTCTCTAAAACCTTTTACTTCACCTTTAGAATTGTCTCTAAATGTCACAACTACCCCAGGCATTTTTTTATGAAATAAAAAGTAATGGGTATCAATTAATATTCCTAGATCATCCATTTTCAATATACCATAAATTGGTTTCGACACATATAAATAATTTCTTCTAAAAATTTAATTTGATTGTTAACCAAGATACTTTGGGTCTGATAGGATTAGTAAAACATTTCTTTGGCACCCAAATTGATTTAAATAATATATTATAATGAAATCTATAAAATCAAGATTTAAAAATATGAGTTAGTAAATCCCAAGGATTTTGGATATTTGAGTGATATTTCACTCTCATAATATCCGTTAATTGTACATTTGAGGTAATATAATATAATAATCAATATCATTATAATGTTCATTCATCTTATTTAAAGACATCATCTTATCTGAAATATTTCTTCCTCGATTAAAAGTTGACAAGTTTTTCGTTATAGTTTAAATCTCTTCATTTTTATACTTCATTTAACTTCTGAATACATTTTAAATCTTCATTAATTTTGTTATTAGAGGTATAAGTGATGTTTCGTAGTTTTTCATACTCATAAAAAATAACTTTTTCCCTTAACATGGTTCCTATTATTACATTTAAATTTATTATATATATATATATATTAGAATCTTTAAAAACATATTTTCTCAATATATCAATATATTCATTTAATTCATCAATGGTTGGTTTTTCCAAATCATAAGCATCATAAGAAAATCCCAAATAGAAACCAAAATTAATAACCTCATTTAAATATTTTATAAATTAAAAGTTACCTTATTAATTTCACTTTGAAATTCTTCAATAGAATAAGATTCTTTAGTATAAATCCAGCTTTCAGTTAAAGCCTTTTTTATCTTTACTTTTTATACTTATTGTCCTTATTTACATTTTTCAATCTTGGGAAGTTTGGATTAATATTCCCTTTCTTTTTAAATTGAAAAAAATAACATCTAAATTATCATAATTAATGTTAGTATTATATTTCCTTTCCCCTTTATGAATAACCTAATGATGGTTTCTTATAGGGACGTTTTTGAAAAATTTATTTTTGATACTTTTGTAAAAACCAACGAAAAATTGAGTCATATATTATCTTTCACTTTCTTGAATTTTAGAACTAAAAGAGTTATAATACATAATATTAATAGATTAAAAATAGAAACATATCCTCTTTGAAATCTCATATTTTTAAATGGTCTTAAAATAAAGTAATTAACCAATGAGTTCATCAAGAATGTATTCCTTAATGTTATTGTTTTATTCAATTAAAACATTCTTGGTATGAAATTTACTAGGTATACCTATCAAAATTTATTTTAAAGGCAGAAGAGGTTCCATAATTTTTTAATAAAATTAATTCTATTTATAATTATAGTAAATATATGGAATATCTATGTTGAAAATTTAATTTTAACCCATATTGTTGTCATGATACTTATCTTAAATCATACCAATATTTTTTCTTATAAAATTATATAATCCAAGGTGTTTAAATTAGTTTTTTTAATTTTCATGAGACTTTTTACAAGTATAAATATGAATAAAAATATTTCTATTAATAGAAAAATAAGGAATATTCATAACTTTGTAATTTAAAAAGATATTTAATAATATCACTTACTATAATAAAATTAGCATTAGAATCAGATAATTTATACTTCTTTACCATAACATTCCAACAATCAATACCAAGTTGCTCAAGATAAGATTCCATTTGAGTATTCTAATAGTAAAAGTATGCATCATAAAAGTGAGGAGATTTATAGGTATTGAATATATCATTTAAACCATGTACTTACATATTAAAGATCATTTCCTTGGATGATTAAGTCTAGGAAAAATATTAGGAAAATAAAATATATCCAACAGATCTTACTTCCAGAAGGACTAGGCACTAATACCAATTTTTATGTCCTGGTTAATATTGATGAATGGTTTGGGGGGGGGATAAAATGGTTTAAATTTTTTTTGAAATTAATTAAATCTCCAAGATAATTAAGATTAATGTTATTTATCAGAGTTACAAAATTATTTAATTAGTGGAAATTAAAATGATAACATAATGATTTTTTTGTAGTTTAGATCAATGTGATCCTATATTTACTCTTCACACCCATATACTCCCTCAGAGGTATGGTATGAACCAAATACTTATATTTTTATATTGATCCAAAACCTAAATAAAATAATCATTTTATAGTGGTGTAAAAATCTCAAAACAACATTTAATTTTAATGGGGAGTCACAACCTGATTCCAAAACTGGATTTTAATCTAGATTCAGAATCAAAAACTCGCCTTTTAAAGGAGTTATAACCCAATAATGATTTTTTATCTTGAAAGTGGAAACCCAAAGAGTATAATTCTTTTATAATATAAAATGATAAACTAAAAATGTTTATGCATTGATGAATAATATAGAAATAATTAATTAAATACTCAAAGAAACTATATTATAAAAGTTTATGTAGTAAATATGAATATAAAAAATTTATTTTTAGGTAATTTATCGACTTGTTTCTCCAAGGAAGTAAATATAGTACTGGTTCAATTATTTCTTTAGTATCATCCAAAAATTTGAAAAATTGTTTGAACAAGATCAAAAAATTCATTTAGAGAAGTTCAATAGTAAAAAAGTTATTATTTGTGTCTGTATATCTATATCAGTATATCTCCACCATGAATCATTGATACTTTAAATAAAATTCATAATCAAAACATAGTCGTCTAAAATAGATATAATAATTCAAAATAATAATAAAAATACTAGCAATACAATTATCACTATGATCCTCACATGTCCAATCATTACAATAATTATTGAGTATAAGATAACAAACTACATAAGAGTTTACCAATTCATAAAATGATATTTATAAACTTTGAATAGATTAGATATATTCTCTATAATAATCCAACAAGTAATCCTAAAAATATTTCATCTCAATTTGCTTCTATAAAATTAAAATTCAAAATAATTTCCCAAAATAGGTAATTGATATAGAAAGATATAAGAAAATAAAAAATTCTATATTAAACACTTAAAATATATTTGAATGTGATCATTATATGAAAAAAATAAGTTAGAATTAAATTAATCAATGTAATAAAAAACAAATAGTAAGAGATAAATTTTGAAAAATCTATTATAGGTAAGACACAAAACTCATAAGGTTCATACAATAAAGTTGATCTCGTAAGGTTTGTCTTGATTGCGAAAATAGACATATAAGTGAAATTACATATGAGTAATCATGTATAGGTGAAATTTATGTATGAGTAATCACATATTACTGTAATCAAATTTGAGAATGTATGAGTGAATTATGTACCGGTAACCACATATGAGTAATTACATATGAGTGAATTAATGTAAGAAAAGTTCCACATAAGGATATACCTTTAAAGAATTCACATAAGAATAATAAATCATGTAATGATATACATATATATAATTCATTTAAGAATAATAAATAATATAAGTATCTATGTATGATCCATATTTTCTTTTTAAGATTGAAAATCATAAGTCTCATTTAGAATAAAATAGTGATTGTATAATCCTCTTTAAAAAACATTATATATAGTTACTGTAAATAAAAGTAGGTAAGTAATAAGTAAATTTTTCTTTGAGAAATTATATTTTTCCAAATATGAAATTAAATTTATTTAATGAAATTAAATATTGTTGTAATTATAAAAAATATAAAGTAAAAATTGAATCTGATCAAGGAGTCACCAAACAACATCGAGTGACCACAAGATAAGGAACCTTTAAATCTAATATAGGCTCACTCATGAATCCATGATTCATTAAAATAGACTAGCCAATTGGAATGAATATATCACATGTCATTCATAAAATTATATGGGAATATCACATGTCACTCAACTTAGAATTGCTATGCATTTTTTCATTCTAATTCAATCAAGGGGAAAATTTCTTCTCTTTCCATCCAAGTTAACAAATATCATCTTGGTTAAGATCTGACTGATGTCATGGTTAAAAATATGACCAAACTACCATAATTAAATATGGCTCAAGGATTTCATAATAAAGGTATTTATGTATGGAGGAACTCATGCTGGGTATATTTACAACCAAAAGTAACGAGGATTCATAATTAGCATACACCCCTAAGTATATCAATTACTATATGTAATTCCATGTGATATAAATTAGAAATATTGTCTTGATAATAAGTATTTACTTGTTATATTAGGATTCTATTCTTTATATTGCAAACAAATATTTGTATCATGTATAATATTCTACTAAAGCTAATATTTATATATCATCACAACCCACAATACTTCATGATGATCATCTATTATAAAAAACTCAATGTCAAACATTGAGTGGATATTCTCATTACACTATTCATGTAATAAATTTTCATCACACATGAATGAATGATAAATGGAGATTAAATTTATTATGAAATAATGATATATTTTACAACCACTACATCCAATCCCTCATGTATTTATCGAACCATGATTCACTATTCTTTTCCATCTATACACCACTGTGCTAAACTGTTTTTATTTTGAAAAATCCAAATTAATAATCAATTTAACTTATCATTTGATATAATTATTTAATTTTAAGTACTTATAAAAAATTAAATTTCACTTTTTTGATAATTACATTGTAGGTGGAGCTGATTTTCAAAGACTGAGACTAAGTTGAAGAAAAATGGTCCAAAACTGCATGATAGATGAAGCGGCCGAAGGTTGTCATGGCCCTCAAAATTACATTTATTACTCCTACACTAGCACAATGGTGCAGGGTCGAACCAGAGAGAAGGCAGACGAAAATTCTAAGGTTTTAAAACTAAAACCTCACTGTTGTCAGTAGTGAGGGATGTATCTTTTTACTTTTTATAATTTTTTTATTTTACTGATTATATATAAACAGGATGAGGAAACTAGATTTTCTAACAAAGAAACTAAAGTTATACTAAGTACTGTTAAACTAAGAGTAATATAGTATACTAGTATAAAGCAGCCAGACAAAGAAGCGAGATCATCTAAGTACTCAAAGGAATTCTAAACTATTGGTTCAAATGGAAGTTCTCCCCATAGCTCACAATCGAATCACACTTCAAGAAACTCTGAAGAATTTCCCTCGCCAGGAAAATCGACAGGCAGATGACTAAGTCTTGGAGTTCGCCACACCAAAACTCAACCAAACTGCAAAGTAGTTTTAAAACGTAACTTTTGGAAATAAACTCACCATAAATATCCAAAGTTAATGACATTAAAGTTATGAAAAAAGCATTCAAAAACAACCTCGCCAGTTGAAATTGAATAATGAAATTGAAAATATTGAAGTGTGAATGATCAAAGATTAGAAACAGAATCAATCTCTCCAACTGATTCTAATTTCATAAAAAGATAAGCATATGAAGATTTAAAAATCATAACCAGAAGGTTTTAAAACTCCTGAGTTTAGAAAGTTCAATCTATGATCATATTGATTCAAGAGGTGTAAAACATCCAAGAAAAGAGTACAAATAATGACAGAGGGAAGATGTACTCCCCAACTACTGCTCTGAACTCGGGCTCCTTGGTGTCCTGCTTGTTTCCAGTGCTGCTCCTGGGAGTCTCCGCTCTCGAATTGGTGTTGTCGTGGAATGTTGAATGAGAGTCTCCCTCAAAATTCTGCTGCTGCTCTGCTTTAACTACCCTACTGTCATCTACTGCATGTCACCGCCACATCTTCCACCGACTTCAAAAGTTCTTTACCCACGCACCACAAAATGTGTGTTTTTTCACGACCGGCACGTCGCACAATCTTTTCTCACGTAACTAACTTCGGTAAAGTTAGTTGTAAGTACCTGGACGTGTCTACAAATTTAGTATGAACCTGCACAAATAAATAAAAAAGAAAGGTAAATAAATAAGGACGCAAAGAAAGAAAAAGTGGTTATTTTTAAAGTCGAGTGTTATATTACTTTTTGAAAGTTAGTCATAAGTTAATTGTTAATTATTATTTTCTTTTAAATTATTTATAAAATTATCCATTAAATAATACTATGGTAAAACATAATTTTTAAAAAGTTATTAATTTAACTAAGTTTTTAAATAAGATTACTAAGTTATTAAAAGTAAATAAACCACTAAAATTATATTTTAGATTATATTGATAATTTAGTTATTACTATTAAAAGGATTAAATTGTTGGATTAATAAATTAATTAGTTAATTTTAAATTGGTAATTAAATTTACTACTTAAGTTTTAAGTATTTTTAATTTATAAGTATGTTTAATAATTTATTTGTAATTATTATTAATTAATTTATACAATTAAAAGTAAATTAATTTGTTATAAACATTTATTATTAATTAAGTTTTATATTTTAGTGAATGATTTATCTATCTATTATAATTTTAATTTTTTTATGTTTATTATTTTATATTAATTTGACTAAGTGAGTTATCTTTTATGTAAAGTTAACCTTACTTTTAACTTTACCTTTTGTCTTTTTTTTTTTCTTCTTTAACTTTTACTTTAATTTTATTATTATTCTTATCTATTATTTTTTTATTTTATTTTTTTGTGTTGCCTCTTCCTCCTCCCCCAAATCGGCGCACAGGGTAGGGGAGGGTTTTGAGGATTTTTTTCCGGCGCTCGGCAGATCTGGGGTGCAGCGGACAGCAGCGACGTCGGATTTGGCCCTCGCGGGTGGTGCAGCCTTCTGCTCGAACCCTCAGCGCAACTCCCCGTAGTGGCGGTTCTCCTTGGCAACTCAACTTCAGCAGCAGAAAGGAGCAGCTTCAGCTCAAGACTGCGGGCAGCAACAACTTTGCACCAGCTCGGAGCACTTCCAGCGGCAGCCAGTGGCTCTTCTCAGTGGTGTACCTTCTCACCTTCCAGCGGTAGGGCTCGGCGTCCTTCCTGCGCGACGACTCCTCTCTTTGGTTCCAGCATAGCGCGACAGACTCCCTCAAATCAGGTGGTCCGACGGACCTCCTCCACAGACATATAGCAGCGCGACATAGGTGGATTGAGAGGGAGCGGTGAGGAAGAGCTGTTGGAGGAGGCGTTCGATGGCGGCGGCTCTGTCAATGGTGAGGGGGGGGGGAAATTGTAGAGGTGGAGAAGATATCGGGGGTAGGGGCGAGGACGTATCGGTGAGGATAAAAGGGGTATCGGTGAGAAAAAATAAGAGGGCTATCAGTGAGAAAAATAAAAAGGGTGTATCAGTGAGAAGGAGCATATCGGTGAGAAGGAGTATATCGGTGAGAAGGAGCTACCGATGATCGGTAGCTGAAAGGCAGGAGAGGATCAGTGACTAGGGGGTTTTTAAAAAAAACAAAGCAGTATCGGTGAGGTTGGAATTTCCACGTGAGGGTCACCGATACACTAAAAAAAATGAGTAGCCGCGCGGGTCACCGATAGATCAAAGAAAGAGCTACCGATGGGAAAGAGTATCAGTGACAATGGGTATTAAAGTGAGAGAAGTCCACCGATAGAAAAGAGTCACCATTACGCAACGATGAAATTTTAAAATTAACACACAAATAAAACATAAAATTAAAACTAAAATAAACTAAAAAAACTTAAAATAATTAATAAAGCTAAACACCATTAATTAAAACAGAAGTTTAATTAACCTTTAAATCATTAAAATTATTATTTAAAAAGAACTATTTGAAAACAATTGAATTAATAAGCTTGAAAACTTTTGAACTAAATTAATAAGCAACTTAAATTTAAAAGAAAACTAAACAAGTTAATTAAAAAAAAATCGAAAATAAAAATAAAGACATTAATGACCCAAATAAATCACTGCGACTTCTTAGTTACCTCACCTGCAGACTAAAACAATTATAAAATGAAATAAAAATCAATCTGCATACATAAAATAATAAAGTTAATGTTTAAAATCTCTTAATTAATCAATTAATTAATTATTTGACACATAAAATTAAGGGCGAACAACTTAATTTAACTTAAAACACTAATTATTTACTTAACTAATTTGTAGGATGACAAAACACATAAAATAACTTTTCAACCCTATTCTAATGTAACTAAAATAAAAGACTAATTATAAAAACAAATTCTAAGTTAATTAATTAGAGTTATATTGATTAAATAATTGTTTAAATAGAAATTAACTTATTAAGAAGCCAAGCCGAATTTAACCAACTAAAAACTCACTGTTGTTAATAAAATTAAAGGGCTCACTGGTAGAAATCAAAGTCTACCGATAAGATATAAAAAAGAGCTACCAGTAGGAAAGAGTATCGGTGACAATGGTCATCGATAAACAGCACCGGTAACCTGCCTACCGGTAGAGAAAAAGGACCCCTGCTATCGGTAGCTTAGCTACCGATAGTCTGGAAAGCCGCGACTAAATTATATAAACATAAAAATTTAAAAATAAATTAATTATCTAACACAATAATTATTAATAATGACAAATTAAATAAAATAAACAAATAAAGATTAAATAAACAAATTGAAAATTAATTACATTAAAAATAAAGAATGTATAAATTAACTATTTATTGTTCAAAAATTAAATAAAATGTTATAAAAAGTGAATAATTGACAAATTTATTTATAAAAATACAAAAGTGCATTTATTTATTAAAAAGTGTTAAAATAGTTAAATAAATTGTATAAAATGTAATAAAAAGATGTGGCAAACTGGGTAAAAATAAGGCCACATCAATAGACCAAGTGTACTTGTGGAATAAAATTATAATTTTAAATAATTTATATATCTAATAGGGTTAAAAATTGGTAGTTGAATGAATAAACATGTGATATATAATTGTTTATAAGACCAGGTATCCCAATTCATCCATCTTATGGTCTGAAGTGTTTATTGACTGATGAAAATCTTCACTATTCATAGTCGTGTGGTTACTTATGTAATTTGGAAATATATCAAGTTATAGAAATAAAAATGACTCTAAATTTTCACTAGAAATAGTAAAGAGGTGTGTAAAAATATTTTTAGTTTTTACAAAGTGAGATAAGGCTGTCTTCTAGCCTGAATTTGTGTTCTAAATGGTATTTTAAAAACAAGGTTCTGAAAGCCACCTTCCAATTTTCTTATAGAATGATACCTTGGGAATCTGATTTTTAAGATTAAGTAGAGTGGAAAGATGTTACCATTTTGGATATCATTCAGGTATAATTCTATATATCACATGTTCTCGTCCCTTTATAATGATTTTAAAGCTCCGTGAGATTGCTCATAGAGGAACTTGATGTGTATCCAAAGTTCTATTTATATAATAACTTTACAATTTTTTTTAATTCCAGTATGCATTCTATTTTTCCTGTATAATAATTTTATTTAATTTTGAGTTGTGTACTTGTATAAAATTTTTATTTTTCCAAAATATATATTTTCAAATTAGTTTATTATTTTTGATATTATTCATTTCATGTCAAACTGAATATAGTGTTTTTAAATAACAGTACTAAGTTTGGCTTGTGTTATACAGGAAAAAAGTTAATATTTCACTACATGAAAAAATTTGATTAGATTGAGGTAAACTCAACACTATGTTTTGATTATATTAAACACAATACTGAGTCCCTTAAATAGCTTTCATTACACACAAGAATGAGTTTTACTAAACTATAATATATATTATTATTATTATTAAAATATTATTATTGATACCACATAACCGTTGGAATAGAAGTTACAAATAAGATTAAAAATTTTTGGAAAATATTATTTACATATTTTTATAAAATTAATCCTTTTGTTATCAATTATTAGAATTAAATGAAAGAACTATTTGAAAATAGAGAAATTAATTTTCTAATAAAACTATTTTTTCTGTGTACAAACATAATTTTATCTCAAAAAATTAAATAAAAAACTTTTGGTTAATGTTTTCAATAAAATATATATATTATATATTCAATAAATATTATTTAAACTCATCCAATATATTTTATATTATAATATAAGAACAAATCCAATTTTGTGAATAAAAAGATGTATTTTTCATTAAAGTAATTTTACCACCTTTTAAAAGAGAAACAATTTTAAATATAATTTTTAAAAATTTTATAAATCTTATTTTATAAAATAAAATCCATTTTTGGAATATTAATATCAAAATTTACTTTGGGTGAATTTTTGGCATTTTTTTGAGAAATTTCATTTTTTGATGAATATTGAAAAATATAGAATTTTAATTCAAAACTAGTTTTTCATTTAATTTATTTATATAGTTAAATTATGTTTTAAATTGTTTTAAAAGTAAAATTATATAAATTATACATAAACTAATCCAATTTAGTTTGTTGTAACAAATTGCACAATGAAATTGGGCATAAAAACATTTCAATCTTTTGGACTTTTTTGCTTTAAAAATCGGCATTGTTGTCTCATCTGTGAGATTAATTTTAAATTAATTTCTACCCCTTATTTTATTTGAATTTGTAAAAATTGTTTAAATATTTTTAATAATCATAATTTATAATTTACAATAATTCCAACTTAGTTTTTTTCCAAAAACATTAGTGAAATTTGTTAAAATTAATTATAGGAATTAAGAAAACAATTAGCTTAACAAAGGACAAAGCCTTAAACTTAAGACCCAAAATGACCTATAAACTTGTCAAAAATATTTTTAATGTTTATATTTATACCCTATACTACCTTTTATATAAATATGACCATTATTGAAGCGACTTTACAAGGGTAAACATGGATGGAATTTCCTTTTCAAAAATTTACAAGAATGACACTCCTCTACTATAAAAAGTCACTCATCCCTCCCACTTATTCACACATCTAAATCCATTTGTATCATAAAAAATATGCTTAAATAATCCCAAAAAATCCCTCCATTAATTTTATAGGCACCCTCTTGGGAAAAAATCCAACCAATTAATACTTTTAGTGTAATCCAACATGAGTTACTCAAAGAAGAGGTAATATCCTCCCTCAAGATCCTTTTTTTATTTTTGTTATCCACCCCTCAAATAATCTTATTAAATTATTATATAAAAACTTTAGTATCCTTAATATACTGACATTTTTTTATTCTAAGTGTTTTATGTCCACTTAGGCACACTTCTGTCAAATGAGTAACGAACTTAGAGTTCGTGTACGACAAACTACTAACTCATGAAACGATGTTGTTTGTTTTTTCCTTTACCACCTATCATGGTTGGAAATTATGATGGAAAATATTTTTTTATATGATATATATACATATATGATATTTATGTTGTCTTAATACTTTTTTTACTTTTATATAATACATACCTTCACGCTTTTCATTTTTTGTAAATACGATAACTTTGTTTATAGACGTGTGGGCTACCGCCTCCTCAAAGCGATCTAATTCGTTCACACATTAATTGGAATGTATTAAGTATGGGTTTAGCAAAATTATATGATATATATGAAATAAAAATTCTTTTGTAATTATAGTGTATATATACAAACCTATACATATATTTCATTTACTTTCTTTCATTCAAAATGACAATTAAATAGAAACAATGTTCATGCGTATATACGACCTACCGTCTCCATGAACAGTGTATTGAATTTCATATATATATATATATATATTTTGTATATTATTATAAATATTTATATACTAAATGTATATGATATATAAATATATTTTTTAATTATGTAAATAATTTAATCATGATCTAAAAAATATGGTCAAGAATAACATATCAAAACACGTATTATAAACAAAGCGGTGATTACCCAAAACATTGCTTTAACATGAAATTATTGATAAATGGGTAATATAACGTCATAGGTGAGCGATATATGATATTATATATAGGAATATGGTTATTTTATATATTTTTAAAAATATTATATTTATCATATCGGAGGTTTGTACCTATACAAAGAAATTCAAGACTTAAGGTAAGAGTTTTCTCATCTAACTTTTATTTCGGTGAGACTTATGCCTCATTAACCACTAATTTATTTTTTATAGTGTAAATACCTCTCATTAATATTATAATTAAATTTATGGGTATTTCTATATCCATTTTATGATATTTTATTCATGGGTTTTTTGTTTTAAATGTTACCAAATTGGTAAAGAAATGTTTTCTCAATTTGCCTTTATAGAGATACATGCCATGTTATGAACCTATATATTTATATGGGGTGTATATAATTACCTTTTACATGTTATATAATGAACATAATTCATTTAATTATATTTTAATCTTCATTCAATATTTTTTTTCTTGGGCATTATGATTTAAAGTTACTAAAGTGGTAAGTGTTTAGTACTAAATCTCATTGTTTATCAGGATTTTTTAATATTCTGCTTCCATCG
Organism: Viscum album; assembly: GCA_963277665.1. Lineage (NCBI taxonomy): Eukaryota > Viridiplantae > Streptophyta > Magnoliopsida > Santalales > Viscaceae > Viscum > Viscum album. The sequence goes on along the minus strand of OY728153.1, from coordinate 1,511,921,038 downwards.
ATGAAATATTATAATCCATATCTTAATAATTATCATTAATTTTCTTCTCATCTAGTCATTCTAGTTACATTAAAGTATTGGTACAATTTTCGACTCTTTCATACTGATGATAATTAAGAAAATGTTATTATGAAAATCTGATTTTATTTCTCCTTTCAGTCAAAAATTTGTGTTCTTTCAAAACCATGTTTTATAATTTTTTTTACTATTACCATATGATTTTTAAAGGTAATTGTTACCCATGTTTTACCTTGAAATGATTTTAAAATGAATCTTCTTATCATTTTTCTATTAAGATACATTTAAAAACTTTTTAAGGTGAAAAAGGAATTTTCTCAATGTATAGACTTACCCACCATCATGACCGTAATTTCATTGAGGATTAAATTGTATGTTTACAAGTTTATTTTTAAATAAAAAATTTTCACAATATTTTAGAAATTTGTTTTTTAAAGGTATTTTCAAAGAAAAAGGTTTTCAAAAAAATGTTTTGTGTCTAAATAAGTGTTTTAAATTATTTTCAAAGCTTCCTTTATATGTTTGAAAAAGGTTATTTTCAAAGAAAATTATTTTAATGATTTAAAAAATTATTTTATTAGTTTTTAAATTATTTTCAAAGAAAAAAGATATCAAAATGTTTTCAAGGTTATCTTATATGTTTTCATAGAAAAAATTTTTCAAAATGTTTTCAAGGTTATTTTATATATTTTCAAGGAAAAATGTTTTCATAATGTTTTCGTTGAAATTGTTTCTCAAAATGTATTCAAGATTATTTCACATGTTTTCATGGAAATTTTTTTTCTAGATTCATTTATAATTTTTCAAGATTATTTTCATAGAAAATGGTTTTTAAAATGTTTTATTTTTTTAAAACAATTTTTCAAAAAAGAATTGATATTTTCATCAAGAAGTGTTTCTAAAATATATTTCAAAATTATTTTCAATCTAAGATAACATCATTGGTGTTAATCATTCCTTTTCAAGGAAATTATACAAAGGTTCCATTCATATTCTTTCTTTGGATGGTTTATTGTTTAATTAAATGATTATGAAACTTGTCTCTTTTCAATAAGTTATGATATGATTACGTGTTTGTGATACCCATTTCATTTTAGGGGTTATGATATGTTAAAAATTTATGATCTAATAGAACATATATATATGATTTCATTATAGGATTGGTAAGATATATATCTCAATCCAATGAATTAGGTAAATATGTATATCTAATGAGATATAAAATGTTGGAAGTAGGAGTGAACACACTTTAGAAATATGGGGCTGGAATGAGGAAAGGTATTACTTCAGTAATAGAGGTATGGAATAGGAAAATAACCTATTTCAGTAATACATGTCTATAATTAAGAGTGAACTTGGATTATTAATACAAGGCTAGAAAGGTAAGTGAACCCAGTTCAGTAATATGTGGCTGAAATGAGGAGTGAACTTGGTTTGGTAATACATTACTTGGACGATAAGTAAACTAGGTTCATTAATACAGGGATGAAATGTGGAGTGAAATCGGTTTAGTAAATGAACTTGTACCCTAATATGGTCTTTTGAGTGAACCATGACTGCTAGTATGGTTTGGGGAGTGAGTCCATTCCACTAATATGGCCTTCGAATTAATCCTTGACTACCATGGAAATCATTTTTATATTTTTAGGTTTCTTCCAAAAATTATATGTCTTACTCCTATTTTATGATATCATGGATAATTATATTTATTATATTATTTTTAATGTCTTGTGAACTTCCAATATTTATTCCATGATTCATGTTTATGTTCTTTGATATGTGTGGTGTGATTTTTCAATGCTATGCACATGTTTTCATACCCCTATGCTTATGTTATGCCTATGTATCTCCTTTGTTTACCCTTAATGAGCATATGAGATCACTTATTTCTTATGTTTCCACCCCCATGGTTATGAAGAAAGGTTTTAAGTAGGATTAATAAAGGGGAAATTCATTAAGGGAGACATTGATGATATTTCACCAGGTTAGAAGATTATATTTCTTTGTTTCCAAAGTCACTAAAATATTACGGTCCTCAGGCATGTATTTTTGTAATGTTATGAATATTCATATAAAATTATATAATAACCATTTATATTAATCTTGGGGCTCTATTTTATTGATATTTTAGGCTCTCACTAAAATTATCATGTTTGTGGATCCCTAGTCATGTGAAGTTTCATACTTCATTCATCTCCCTTTCCCCCTTTTCATGTCTGTATTCATGTGGTTTATATCAATTTTTTGAACTCAGAAGAACACCACCAAGGACATCTATATTTATGTCCTAGAATCATAATGAAAACAACTTATAAAATTGGTTTACACATCAATTTTTTCATGTGATACCTTAGTGAATTTGGTTATGATGTTGGGCATGAGTTATATCATTAGGTGATCATCAATGAATCACATTATGTTTTCAACTAAACCCTATGAGATCTGTTAGTTAACCTCATATACCTTGATATATCTATGTGGTATAAACCAACCATTAAAATTATTTAAAAATATCTATGAAACAATGAAGTATTATCATCAATGGAATTTCTTTAGTTGATCATGCTCGATCCCAAAATTTTATTTTAACATTATTTTCTCACTTTAGTTTATATCAAATTGTTTATTTTAAAATAAACCCTCATTGATATTTTTTAATAAATTTTCAAAAAATGAAATTTTATAATGCATTAAGAACTCCTTGAGAGATGAACTAGGGTTTATGATATAATACAGTCATTCCTAGTCTTGAAAAAACAAACTAATTTGATGCGTCACGATAACAAACATTAAGTCTTAACATCTTTTCTAGGTAACAATGATGGATATTTGAAAAAAAACTTTACATATATATATATATATATATATATTTTAAATGTAAATTTTTCTTTTTTTCTTTTCATATTATAAATAATATATATGATTCTAACCTTCCCATTTTTTATGTGACTACTGGACGATAAGGTTAACCAATTCAAATGACTAGGAAGCACCCCTTCATGCTCTCTGTCTCTCTCACTCTTACACACACGCCCTCTATATATCGTTTTCTTCTATCCCCCAATCTATCCCTCTTCATTTATATTTTTTATAAACCTGTCATAAAATGATAAAAAATTGAAAATTTTGTGATAAACCAAAAAATTTAAAACATGTTTATTACTTCAAAGTTTTCTTAATTTAGAGGATAGATTGAGAATTAATGACTCTAGTTGACCTATAAAAGATGATTCCAAATAATAGGATATCTCCCATTGGCATACAAATGCATTCATTGACCTCCAACTTTATCTTTTACCCCTTTAATCCAAAATTCATGTATAGAGGATGTAAATGAGTTGCCTATCATTTATGACACATCTCACCCTTTAAAAAAATTTATTAGATTGCTTGACCATTAATGGATGTGTAGAAAATCATTAGAAATGGAATTCAATTTCATTATTAGAAATAGCCAAACCAAAAAAATTACATTGTACATATTTGTATATAGTTAATTTAGTAAATAAACAAATACATGAAATGTATTAGGATTTCTTGATGTCCAGTATCAATAGAAAAAGGTATATAAAAATATTATATGTATTTATTATATTAATTAATTAATAGTGTCATTTATAATTATATTTATAAGTATTTTATTAAAAAAATCTAAAAAAATACAACATTATATATATATATATTTATAATAAATGAATAAAAACTAAGAATTAATCCTATTATAATTAAATGAGCACTCGAGTGTATTTCACCAGTCCCCAATTCAAATCTATCAATAGAATCATTCAGCGTAGGATTCATTCTTTTTGATTTTTTTTGTTTTTTTTCATATTGTGTATCTTTTTCTAGTAATTTTAAATATTTTAAAAAATGAGAATCATTAAAAATAATAACATGAAACCAGAATGAGTGGGGATTTTCTAGATGTTGGAACTCTCTGGAATCTAGCTGGTCCCAAGTTTGAATCCCACCCCTAACCATAATAATCAAATTGGTTCTATTCCTTTACACTTTAATTTTACACATCGTGTAGTGTGAATTAGTTCGTATTATTTTTCACACACAATGAGTTATATTTTTGTACATATTATATATATATATATATAATTTAAACAAATGGTGGGGTTGGCGTGATGGGAAGAGTCGCAACCGTAGGTCCAACTGAACCGAGTTTGATTCCTTTCAATCTCCCAACTCCATCCTTATTTTTAAAATAAAGCCACACTTCATCTGTAATCACATATGTCATGTGATGTGTACATTAGTATATTCATAAATTATGAAATAATAATATAATAAATATAAAACCCATAATGGGGTTGAATCTTCTAGATGGGTCACAACCTAGGGTCCAAAAGTCCAAAGATCGAGTCATTCAAGACGACTCATTTCCATCCTTTTCATAAAAAAAATAAAACCCCATGTCATGTATACACTAGTATGTCAATTAGTGCAAGAATAAATTTTTAAAATATAAAATACCAAAATATAATAAAATTCAATGGGAACAAAATTTTCTCCAGTAGTTGAGGTGACTCATGGGATTGACTGATCACTGGTTGAAACGCCACTCAAAGCAATAGGATGAATTTCATTCCTCCTATTTTTGTTCAAATAAGTATGTGCTGTGTATGTATATAATACACACTATATATATTTTTATAATATTAATTTTGTATTTTTTATTTTCATACAAGTTAAAAAAGGGAAAAAAGAAACAACATGATTAATGGTTGTAACTTTTCATTTTTAGTGTGTTTTTTCTTTGTAAATAATAGAAAATAAATAAATAAATTCCATATCATACATTTGTCTTCTTTATTTTAATTTATTGAAAATAAATTCTGAATTTCCCTATTTTATATTTCTTTAATATTTATATAATATTTATTTCCTCGATGGAAAGTGATATTGAGTAAGAATTTTAAATTAATTGTTAATTTTAGTATAACTGGTTATTTTTAAATGATATTATCAATTATATCTCTATAAAACCATTGATATGTTTATAGCTTCAATGTGACTAGTTTATGGGTTAATTATGTCATTTAATATCTTCACACATCTTTGTACTCTTCCACAAAGTGTGAATAATTATTATTTAATTGAAAGTAAATATGAGTTAGGTTAATGTTATTTTAATTTAAAAAATTATTCTTCCACCCATTATTCCCTTATTTGAACTATTTCATTACTTTTCCACATTGAACTACACATGTGTACCTATTATCCAACTATTTCAGTTCTTATAAATCTAAAAAAAATTGAAAAAATCAATAATGAAGTTAGTGATAAAATTTAAAATATATGGGTATATCTAGGTTGAGGGTGTAATGACCCGCTAATTCCCATTGGCTTGAGAGTTCAACGAGTAATTACTAGGCATTAAGTGACATCCCCAAGGTGCCAAAGGCTGGAAATAAATGGCAGAGGGTTTCAATGCAAGTGGGGGACAATTTACCCTTTGAGAAATAAACCAACCAAACATTCCTAACAACCACTATATGATTCATGATAAAGAAATAACCAACTCATTCATTACCAAAAGAGAACTACACTATTCCAAAACCAATACATAACCAACACAATGTCAGAGTACCAAGCGGCAGACTAAACAAAGACCCAAAAAAACCAAGACACACTCCACAGTTCCACATCGAGCTCCATGCTCCAAGCACCACCACATCTCTCAAGCTTCACCATGAACCACTAGCAATAAGATGCTTTACCTTTACCTGTGTCCCAGAATACAACATCTGCAAAAGCACCAACATGCCAAAGTAGGGGTGAGTATAAAACTCAGTAGGTTTTCCCCAATGACTTCTCTACTCACACCACTGAGATAGAAGAGTTAGCCACATTTATATAAAAATTATTTATATAAAACATTTTCTCAAAAGTAGTTTATAACTAAATATAAGCAAGTTTCCAAAACCATTCATACTCAAAATCAACCAAGTTCATGTGAAATCAATTTTCCAACAAGTTATTTTTCCAGAAAAATAACCAAAGAAGCTTTCTAACCCTTTCACAATATCCCTTTTTGGCATACCCAAACATTTCACAAACCCAGGAAATCCACCATGCATGCTTCGTTGTGACAGTTCCATACTCATGAGAGGTTTCTCATTGATCTACAAAGTATTAACAAGTTGATTACTTCCCATGTGCCATTACACCTTTGGCATCGAGAATAAGGTCATATTTCAACCAAGACTCGTACATATAGTTACCATGTTCCATTAAACATTTGGCACCAAGAACAAGGTCCTATTTCAACCAAACCCCTTAAATGAAAAATGAACACACACCACACATTCCCAACAATCATGCCAAACCATCCTTTCAATAAAACACCTTTTATTGAAAACTATTTTTCATCCAAAACAAGTGTGTTCAAACAATTCAAAACATTTAAATAAAGCTGCTTTTTTATTGAAAACCAAATCCATCAAAACCATTTCAATAAAACAACCTTTTTATTGAAAAACCATTTCCCATCAAACCATTTACAATTTCATCAATTTCATAATTTAAAATCAACATTTTAAATTCAAATAGCCATGTCACTTTGCACACAATTCACCATGTTTTCACTATTTCATCAAAACCATAAATCATCACTAAAGAAGATTTATTCCAAACTTTTGACAATAAATTCCATTCAAATAAACAATTTGAAACTAAGCCAACCAATTTTTACAAGAGGAGTCGAGAGTGAAGCCACCCACCTCAACGAATTAGGCAAAACCAACCAACAGACGAAGAACGCCAACAAAACCAAGTCAACTCTCCAAAAATCCTCCTTAGATCTCTTCTCCTAACATAACCAAGACCAAATATTATCATATTTGGCATCCAAACACTTAGATATACTCATAAAGAGCATAGATCTAAGAAACCGAGAGAAGAGGAGAAGTAGATCTAAGTAGATCTAAGAAACCAATCAAGAACGATCACATACCTCAAGAATCCAGCTTCGATTTTCCAAGAGAAGTATTCAGATAACCTCCAGAACGCTTGTGAGAAGTTTTCCAACCTTCAAGGGAGAGTAATCCTGAGTTATGGCCGATTAAGAGCTTTAATGAAGCAATTAGAGGAAAAAACGAGTTAGATCCACAATTTAAGGATCTAATTTAAGTGCCCGCATGGTTTGAAAAACCGTGCACTAAATGTGCGTTAGGAACTGCCTCAACCATCCTTCTTAGACGGTCTCATCGCATGGTTTCCCTTAACCATGCACCGACTGTGCGGAATCCACTGCCTCCACAGTTAGCCATGAACAGTTTGGTCACACGGTTTAGAAAAACCGTGCGACTCCCGTGTGCCTTCCCCTTTACCTAAAACTTCAATCCAGGATCTCCCGACTCTCCCATACATCACCATTAACTTTTAAAACCAAGAAAAGCATCAAGTAAGGGTTACATACCATAAACCGGGGTACTAAATTCTCCCCACCATTGGACTTTTCACACTATACCGATGATTTTTCCACGAAAGACTTTATCTTGCCTATCCATAATTTGCACCGGGATATGTACCAATGAATTTTACAGCTCTAGGTCAACGTGATCCCATCAAATCACATGGTCAGGATCGGGTTGATACTTCTTCAATTGAGATACATAGAGCACATTATGCACTGCACTGAACTGTGGTGGTAATGCCAACCAATATGTCACCTCACCAACCCGTTCCAGTATCTCAAAAGTGCCTATATATCGAGGAGATAATTTTCCTTGTTTTCCAAAATGACGATGTCCAAGCCTTGGAGAGATTCTCAAAAAGACATGATCAATCACCGCAAACGACAATGGTCTTCAGCGATGATCCGCATAGGATTTCTGACAACTCTGTGCTGTCTCTATCCTATTTTTTATCAACTGAATCTTCTCCGTTGTTTCTTGGACAAGGATCAACCCAAATAGTGAAGTCTCATCTGTTTCTACCCAGCAAAGTGGAGAACGACAAGGACTCCCATACAATGCTTCAAAAGGAGGCTTGTGTATCGAGGCCTGATAACTGTTATTGTGTTAGAACTCCACTAGGGGTATATGCTTCTCCCATGAGCCACCAAAATCCATTACACAAGCCCAAAACATGTTTGTATCGTCTTCTCAGATTTCCCATCCGTGCGGATAATACGCCATGCTCATCGTCAACTGAGTCCCAAGGGCTTGCTGTAATGATTTCCAGAAACTAGATGTGAACCTTGTATATCTATCTGAGTCTATAGAAACTGGTACACCGTGCCTCTTTAACACTTCTCAGATATAGATTTTTGAAAGATCTTCCACCATATGAGTTTCACGAATAGGGATAAAATGGGCTGACTAGGTTAGACGATCCACTATCACCCAAATAGAATCATGTTTCCAAACCATTCTTAGAAGAACTATAACAAAATCCATTGATATATGATCCCATTTCCACACTGGGATAGGTAAGAACTGTAACATACCAGCTAGTCTCTGATGCTTGGCTTTAACTTGCTGACAAGTTAAGCACCGTGAGATGAACACGACCACTTTCCTTTTCATGTCGCTCCACCAAAACTGTGCCTTAAATGCCTTATACATCTTATGTGTACCTGGGTGTAAAACCCATTATGAATGGTGGTAAGTATGAAGTAGTTGTTCCTGAAAAACCATAGGCACAACTATTTGATCTCTAAAGCACAAAAATGAACCCGCCTCTAGTTTCCAACTATCAATGGTCTCCCCACCATTGAGTTTTGAACTCATTACCAGACATTCTGCATCAGATTTTTGTGCCTCTTTGACCATTTTTACTAAATCCTAAGCAAGCATTACTGAAAAGAAAACCTCAACATCACCTCGATATTCACCTTCCACATGCATGTCGGCTAAGACCAACATCAACTATCATTCATCTGGAGCTTCTTTCTCCAACTAAGCATATGAATTTCTACTCAATGCATCTACCACTGAATTTACCTTACCCGGTGTATACATAAAGTCAAAGTCAAACATTTGAAGATAGTACATCCATGTCCTCTACTTCAGATTCAAATCTCACTGTGAGAAAATGTGTTTCAAGCTTTTGAAATCCGTAAACACAGTAAATTTCTCACCAAAGAGATACTGTCTCCATGTTTTCAAAGATGGTTGCCTGCAACCAACTCCAAATCAAGTGTTCGGTAATTTTTCTCATACAACCTCAACTACCTTGAGCCATAAGCAACCACATGGTCTCCTTGCATGAGAACACAACCCAACCCTATTCCTGAAGCATCGCAATACACCACGTACCCCTGTACTAATTCCAGAAAAATCAAGATGGGTGCTGATGTAAGTAAAATGTTCAACTCTTGAAAAGATTTATGATATTCTTCCATCCACTGGAAGAGACCATTCTTCTTGGTCAGAGCTATCATTGGTGAAGCTAGTTGTGAGAAATCACACACAAAGCATCGATAGTAACTATCTAGACCAAGAAAAATGTGTATCTCAAAGACATTATTCGGAGGTTGCCAAGAAAGAGCAGCTTTTATATTTTCTGGATGCACTGAAACACATTTCTCAGAAACAACATGGCATAGAAAGCATACCCCTTGTATCAAAAAATTGTACTTTGATAATTTGGAATACAACTAATGGTATCTCATGATTTGTAACACTGTTTCCAGGTACACCTCATGCTCAACCCTTGTCTTTAAATACACCAAGATATCACCCACAAACACCACAACAAAAGAATCCAGATATTGTTGAAATATCCGATTCATTAAATTCATGAAGACCGCTGGTGCATTCGTTAGACCAAAAGGCATGACTACATATTCGTAGTGGCCATATCTGCTTCTAAATGCTATCTTTGAAATATCCTCCTTCCAAACTCACAATTGGTGATATCCTGATCGCAAGTAAATCTTGGAGAACCACTGAACTCCCCTTAATTGATTGAACAGATCATCAATGCGTGGAAGTGGATATCTATTCTTTATCGTAACTTGGTTAAGCTTTCGAGAATCAACACAAAGCCAAAGAGTTCCGTCTGCCTTCTTCACGAAAAGAACTGGTGATGCCCATGGAGACATGCTTGGATAAATAAAACCCTTTCTTTCCAGCTCCTCTAACTGCACTATCAATTCCCGTAACTCTATTGGTGCCATCCTATAAGACGGAAGTGAGATAGGAGTGGTCCCCGAATGGAGATCAATTGTAAACTCCACTTCTCTCACAGGTGGTAACCCTGAGAATTTTTTAGGAAAAACATAAAGAAATTGATCCACGACTACTAGAAAACTCTTATTCGGGATCTCGTCCATCAATTATAAGTTTAACGTAGCCAACTAGTAAGAGATCGTTGCCACTACTGGTGCCAGAAAGCTCGTTGCACCTACCTTCACCACTCTTTCTTCTCTAAAGAGATGCTCAACACCATCCTAAGTCATGAAACTTACTATTCTGTTATAACAGTCGATGTGAGCCTTGAAATCTGCCAACCAATCCATACCCAGGATTACATCATAGAAAACCATGTCCAACATGGAGAAGTCCCATTTTAGCTCAGATCCATCAAAAGTTATAGCACATGCTCTACACACAAAGGCTTTCCATTCTCTTTTACCAAGAGGAGTTTGTAGTTTCAAGACAGAAGGAATCATTTCTTGTTTTAAACATAGCATGTCAACCACATGAGAAGCGATAAAGGAATGAGATGCTCGAGTATCAAACAACACTTGCACAAGGGTATAATTCAAAAGAATCGTACCTCTCACCGTAGATGGTCCAGGCAAATCATCGACCATCATTTGCTCATCTTCATACAATTGCTTCATCGCTACACTGTTCTCCTTATTTCCTTGCTGAGATTTCCCTGGTTGAGGAGTCATGGTATTTCAAGAATCACCATGGCTAGTTCTATTGTGTTGACTATATTGATTCTTCTATCTTCGTTCTGTCAAAGCATATGATGCTTGCGAAGCCTGGGAAGTTTCCCGAACACCCGACCGTGGAGCGTTGCGACAATATTGCTGAAGATGAACCTTCTTGTTGCAATTGTGGCATGATCTCGGTGGTGCTGTACATTCTCGTTTCATGTGATCAGTCGCACCACATTGAAAGCAACCTTCTTTACTCTAGGTTCGTGGAGGAAGGTTGACTGATCTCGCTGTCTGGTTCTGATTCACACTCCCACCATGGAAGTAGGTGTCCCTCTTCCACTTGTTCCTAGAATTAGAGTTCCCACCCATTCCTGTGGGTATCATCATGCCTCCTCCTATTGATACTGAGATATCACATTCAGCAACCGTTCCTCTGTTCACTATCTCTATATAATCCGTAATACAAAGCACCACAATCTTTGATCAAATCTCTTGTATTAGCCCCAATTCAAAGATGCATTCCTTCAAAGAAGAACTTGCCGCAATATCTGGTGAAAAACGGACAAAATTCATGAACTTAGACGCATACTCTATGAAAGAGAGGTTCTCCTATTTCAAGCTGAAGAAGTCCGTCATTTTCTGGATCTTGAACGTGTGAGGATAGAATTGTTTGTTAAACAATTCTTCAAAATCCTCCCATATAAGGCCTTCATCCAATTTAGCTTGCACTGCTAAATCCCACCATTGACGTGCAAGATCATCGAGAATATACTTTGGAAACTTTACATTCATCTCTACTAGTGTGCCAATGAAATTGAATATACGATTCATCCTGCTTATCCATACCTCCGCCTTCTCAGGTTCAGCATCACCCCGAAAGTTCTATGGATTCTGCTTCATGAATTGGATGGTATGATCCACATGTTGTGGCTCGTTCCTCCGGTTCCCCATTTCCAGGGCTTGAAAAGCTTAGAAAATACTTTGAACTTGCTCTTGGTTCACACGTGGTTCAGGTGAAACCACGTTCTCCATATCTTCATTGGGTTGGTTTTGATGACGCCTACCAGGTGCTATTTTCTAAACCAACAACGAATTCCGACAATCTCACTCTCTAGCAACTATTGGCTTAGAATTTCAAATTCTATTACATCAATTATCACAACATTTTTCTCAAAACAAATTTTTTCCATGTTCAACCATTTTTGAAAACATTCAACACACTTTTTGAAAATCAATCCATTTCAAAATACATCAAATACCCTATTTTCATTGTCTTTCTGTTGAAAACAATTTCTGTATTTTTCAAAAACTGGCACGTTTCACAAATTTCTTACTCATTCCTCACAATGAGATATGCAATCCTAGTGGGAAGTTATTCCTCTATAATGAATATCATGCTCATCTCATTGGCTAAACCCATGAGAATGATATTTCCAACATTATAGAAGTGTATCCAAAACACTTATGTACCCAACACCCTGGTGACTTGAAGTTCAGCATAAACGAGTTAGCTACATCTTTTTATGATATACATTTCAAGTTCCACCAATCCTACTTCTCCTATTCTCTTAGTTTCATAGATATACTCTATTTATGGGTATATCTAAGTGTGTGGATTCCAAATATGACAAGATTTGGTCTTGGTTGTGTTTGGAGAAGAGATCTAAGGAGGATTTTTGGATATTTGACTCAGTTTTGTTGGTGTTCTTCGTCCGTTGGTTGGATTCACCTAATTTGTTGAGGTAGGTGGCTTCACTCTTGAATCCTCGTGTTATAATTGGTATGCTTAGTTTCAGATTGGTTATTTGAATGAAATTTATTGTGAAAATCATGAAATAAATCTTCTTTAGTGATGATTTATGGTTTTGATGAAATTGTGAAATCTTGGTGAATTGAGTGCAAAGTGACTTGGCTATTTGAATTTAAAATGTTGATTTTTAATTATGAAATTACTGAAATTGTAAATGGTTTGATGAGAAATGGGTTTTCAATAAAAAAGGTTTTTTTATTAAAATAGTTTTGATGGATTTGGTTTTCAATAAAAAGGCAACTTTATTGAAATGTTTTAGAATTGTTTAAACACACTTGGTTTGGATGGAAAATGGTTTACAATAATAGGTGTTTTATTGAAAGGATGGTTTGGCATGATTGTTGGGAATGTCTGGTGTGTGTTCATATTGCATATACGGGGCTTGGTTGAAATAGAACCATGTGCTCAATGCCAATCATTTAATGGCATGTGATAACTATATGTACGAGGCTTTCTTGAAATATGACCTTGTGCTCGGTGCCAAAGGTGTAATGACACATGGGAAGTAATTACCGGGTGATGACTTGGTACATGGTGTAATGGAACATGGGAAGTAATTACCTTGTGACGACCTTGTGCTCGGTGCCAATTGTGTAATGGCACATGGTGTAATGGCACAGGGGAAGTAATTGCCTGCCAATTCCCATTGGCTTGAGAGTTCAATGAGTCATTACTAGGTCTTAAGCGACATCCCCAAGGCTCCCAAGGCTGGAAATAAATGCCCGAGGGTTTCAATACAAGTGGGGGACAATTTACCCTATGAGAAATAAACCAACCAAACATTCCTAACAACCACTATATGATTCATGATAAAGAAACAACCAACTCATTCATTACCAAAAGATAACTACACTATTCCAAAACCAATACATAAGCAAAACAATATCAGAGTACCAAGTGGAAGACTAAACTAAGACCCAAAACAAACCAAGACACACTCCACAGTTCCACATCGATCTCCATGCTCCAATCGCCACCACATCTCCCATATTTCACCACGAACCAATAACAATAAGATGATTTACCTTTACCTATGTCCTGGAATACAACATCTGCAAAATCCCCAACGTGCGAAATCAGGGGTGAGTATAAAACTCAGAAGGTTTTCCATAATGACTTCCCTACTCACGCCACTAATATAGACGAGTTATCCACATTTATATAAAAATATTTATATAATTTTTCTCAAAAGCAGTTTATAACTAAATATAAACAAGTTTCAAAAACCATTCAAACTCAAAATCATCCAAGTTAAAGTGAAATCAATTTTCCAATAAGTTATTTTTGCACAAAAATAACCAAACAAGCTTTCAAACCCTTTCAAAAAATCCATTTTTGGCAATCCCAAACATTTCACAAACCCGTGAAATCCACCATGCCTGCTTCGTTATGATAGTTCCATACTCATGAGCTATTTCCCGTCAATCTACCAAGTCATCACAAGGTAATTAATTCCCATGTGCGATTACACCTTTGGAACCGAGTACAAGGTCATATTTCAACCAAGCCTCGTACATATAGTTACCACGTGCCATTAAACATTGGGCACAGAGTACAAGGTCATATTTCAACCAAGCCCCATATATTCAATATTAACACACCCCACACATTCCTAAAAATCATGCCAAACCATCCTTTCAATAAAACACCTTTTATTGAAAACCATTTTCCATCCAAACCAAGTGTGTTCAAATAAATCAAAACATTTCAATAAAGTTGCCTTTTTTTTGAAAACCAAATACATCAAAACCATTTAAATAAAACACCCTTTTTATTGAAAACCCATTTCTCATCAAACCATTTACAATTTCAGAAATTTCATAATTTAAAATCAACATTTTAAATTCAAATAGCAAAGTCACTTTGCTCACAATTCACCAAGATTTCACAATTTCAGGAAAACCATAAATATTCACTAAAGAATATTTATTCCATATATTTCATAATCAATTCCATTCAAATAACCAATTTTAAGCTAAGCCAACCAATTCTAACAAGATGAGTCGAGAGTGAATCCACCTACCTCAACAAATTAGGCGAAACCAACCAACCAACCAAGAACACCAACAAAACCGAGTCAACTCTCCAAAAATCCTCCTTAGATGTCTTATCCTAACACATACAAGACCAAATATTGTCATATTTGTGATCCGCACACTTAGATCTACCCATAAAGAATGTAGATCTATGAAACCAAGAGAAGAAGAGAAGTAGATCTAAGTATATCTAAGAAACTGATCAAGAACAATCACATACCTCAAGAATCCGACTTAGATTCGCTAAGAGAAGCCTTCAGATCGCCTCCAGAATGCTTGGGAGAAGTTTTTCAACCTTCAAGGGAGATTAATACCGAGTTATGGCCGCTTAAGAGCATTAATAAAGCAATTAGAGGCAAAAAATGAGTTAGATCCACAATTTAAGGATCTAATTTAAGTGCCCGCACGGTTAGTCTGCATGGTTTGACAATCCGTGCGCTAACCGTGCATTAGATACTTCCTCAGCCATCATTCTCACACAACCTCATCGCATGGTTTCCCTTAACCATGAACTGATTGTGCGGAATCCACTGTGTCCCCAGTCAGCAATGCACGACTTGGTTGCACGGTTTAGACAAACCATGGGCCACCTGTGTGCCTTCCCCTTTGCCTCAAACTTCAATCCAGGATCTACCGACTCTCCCATACATCACCCTTAACTTTTAAAACCAAGAAAAGCATCAATTAAGTGATACATACTAGAAACCTTGGGTACTAAAGATGGTTTTTTAATTTCCAAGAATTATTACATGAGTGGATCTTAATATTTTAATGAAAAGGGTGTAGGGAAGGTTTGATGGAATGAATCATGCAAGTAGAAATTTTTTTACAGGACCTATAGTTACTGGATATAAAGTGGAAAGAATAACATGAAATGGTTTTCAAACACACACACACATGTATATTTAATGGAATTTTTAACCTATGAATTATTTTCTAGGATTAGTATCATCAATCTCTTTGACATTTGTTTTGATACATCATATGAGACATAAATTTTCATGATTGACGAGATTAAATCCTTGGTGTTGTTATTTCATTTTTCACATTAATGTATTGAATAAAATTTAATATAAATTTTAAGTCCATAGGAACTAGTAAATATCATCTTGCATCAATTTTTGAATTTTTATTTTTGAAAGGAGTGAAAATGTTCATGTGTGGGGGTTTGATCACACTATAATTCACTATTATTTTCCACCCTTATACCATTTTGTTAAAAACATTTTGTTTTGAAAAATACAAATTTAATAATCAATTGAACTTCTCATTTGATTCAATTAGTTAATTTTAAATACTATTAAAAGTTATTTGTCAATTTTTTTATATTTACATTATAGTTATCAGTGATTTAGAGAGCCTAAAACTTAGTTGAAACAAAAAGTTCTAAAACTGAATGATAACCCAAGAACACATGCGAAATAAAATAAAAATTATTCCTAATATATATATATCCAATTATGAAAACACTTAACGGGTAAATGTAAAACAATGTGGGATAAAATTATCTAGAAGACCATGAATCCCAATTCATCTATCTTATAGCGTGAAATATTGGGTCATTGAAGGAATCTTAAATGTTCATTATCACAAGGTTATCTTTGTAATTTGGCTATATCTTGAGTTATAGAGTTCCAAATGCCTCAAAAGTAACTGGAGATATTAAATTGGGGGGGGGGAAATTTTTTGTTTTTTAAAGTGATATTAGGCTATCTCCTAGCCTAAATATGAGTTCCACGTGTTATTTCAAAAATAGGTTTCCAAAAACCAGATTCCACTTTACCTGTAAAATGATACCTTGAGACCCCCATTTTTTAGTTCAAATAGATAAGAAATGTGATTCCATTTTATAGAATGATCATGAATACTTCCATCCATTATATGGTTTCCTCCCTCTCGACAGAGTTCTAAGGTATGTGTGATAGCTTAGTGAAGAACTTGATGTGTATCCTGAGTTTTATATCTATAATAACTATACAATTATTTTAATTCCAGTTTTTATATATTTTTTATAATATCATTGTTTATTTTATTTTGATTTGTGTATTGATATTTCATGATCTCACTCAAATAGTCATGTTTCAGGATCCCCACTTATGTGATGTTTTAAACATCATTCTTCCCATTTCAACGCTTTTCAATCATGTGTTAATATGGTTTATTTCGATTGATTAAACTCATTAGAATACCACCAAGACCATGTTTATTTATGTCATTTTATGAAAATGAAATAAAAATACAAAATGGGTTAACAAATCTAGTTCTTTGTGTGCTTCTTTAGTGAGTTTGGTTAGGATATTGGGTGCAAGTCACATAATCAGGCGATCATTGGTGAATCACTTTTCATTTTCAAACAAACACTTAAAGATATCTTAATTTAAATCATTTACCATGTTGTACCTAAGGTATAAAAAATTAATTAAAATTATTTAAACCATTTCTTTAAACAGTTAAAGATTTTCATCAAGGGAATTACCTGGGTTGATCATGCTTAATCCAATATTTTTATTTTGACATTATTTTCTCGATGAAGTTTATATAAACGTTTTTTACTATAAAACAAACCGCAATTGTTATTTTTTTTCTAATAAATTATTAGAAAAATTCAATTTTATCCCTTAATAATATATCCTTGAGTGATAGAGTAGGGTTTCTACTATACTACAGTCAATTATAGTATTGAAAAGAATAAACAAATTTGATACATCATGATAGTAGACATCTTGTATCTAATGACAATAGATTCAACATGACCCTCATAATTTTTATTTGTTAATGGTATTTTCATAGTATATACTATGTTATTATATATATATATATACACCCAACAAATATATACATCACCCCTCTTAAAAATCACTATGATGTGATTGTATTTACTAAGGATGTATTTGTTCCTTTGGTGAGACCAATGTCCCTTGGTTTAGAAATAGATATACTATTTTCAAAATAAAGATTAATTTCCAACTCAATGATAGGAACCACCGCAATTTCAATAATAATTTTTTTTATCCAAATAGATTCTTCCTCCACATCTTATATAGTGATATACTTTGTTACTATTTTAGAGTCTACCATAGTAACCTATTTACAAATTTTCTAGACAATATCTCCATAATTTAAGAGAAACAAAAAACAATATTGAGATATCAAATCATTTTTTTTCTGATTTTAAACTAGAATCAATTTTACCCCTTACAAAGTGATTATCCCTTCCTCTAAATACCAAGAACCTGTCCTTAATTTTTTATTTACTTATGAATATTTTTTGAAGAAATACAATGATTCTCATCGGGGTTGGTTTGGTATCTACTTGTTATGCTCAAAGTGTAAGATACATTAGATTGAGTACCCAATATGACATACATGATAGATACTATGGAGGTCACTTAAGAAATATTACCCATCCATTAAAACTCATTTAAATGATTTTGAATTTTCTTAAGATTCATGTCATGAAGCATTGGTGAAAACTACTTCCCAGAGTTCTACATGCTAAACAACTTCATAATTATACTAATCTATGTGTTTTGACTTAGTATAAGAAACTAATTTAATCTATATATAAATATCTTTAAACCCTGTATTTAGGCTTCTTCATGCATCACTTTCATTGATAAGAATTTTCCCAACCACATTTTCATTTACTGTAAAGATATGATATCATTTCCAAAAAAGAGTATTCCATCCACATATAATACATAAATATGAAAACACTCCCTATAAACCAATTGTATGTACAAGAATTATCCTCATTATTAATGAAACTAAAATATTTTATTTCATCATCCAATTTTATATTTGTTCTCTAAGAATATTACTTCAATCAATAAATAGACCATTGTAACTTGAAAACCTTAGTATGTTCATTTATAACTTAAAAAAACATTTAGGTCATATCATATACACATCTTTAACTGAATTACTATTAAGGAAAGTGTTTTTAATCCTCATTTTACATATCTCATAATCATAATGAGTTGTTATGGATTGAAATATCCAAATGTACTTTATCATCACAACTAGAGGAATGTTTCTTTATAGTAAATACCATTATTTTTTTGTAATCCCTTTCCACCTAACATGATTTGTAAGAAGAAAATATATCATCCAAATTTGATTTATTTCATAGAACCTACTTGATCCCAATGATTCTCATCCATTCAGGTGCATCCACCAAGTTTGAAACTTAGTTAGTGTACATTGATTCCATATTAGATTTCAGGGAATTTAACCATTTTAAAAAAAATAAAAACATTAATGACCACTTTGTTGATAGTAGATTAATAATATATATACATTAAATAATAATCATTTTTTATAAGAAATCCATATCTCTTAGGCTCCCAATGAATCCTACCTGACCTTTGAGGAACTTGTGTAGCCCAAGTTAGTTCTCTTTCCATAACTGTTTACGGAATTGGATCAACTTCCATCTCAAGAATACTTTTTTATTTCTTGGTATTGAACTTCCCCAAGTTCAACTTTCCACCCACTAACTCCTCAACAGATATATCTATTCTCAAGGAATATACCATTGTGGGCCATAAGCACTTTATGTTCAGTAGGATTTTCTAGATAATATAAAATAATTTCTTTGGAAAAGAAAAAAAAATCATTTCTATAATTTTTGGATAATTTTATAAGGAGATATATATTTTATGTATATTATCAAATAGTTCACTAGACCTGTCACCTTTTCCATAAAAAATGTTATCTGGTCATTGTTTTAGTAAACAATATTCACATGAATCAAATGATTAATAATTAAATTATTTAAATAATTATTTTCTATGGAGTATTTGAATTCATTTCTTAGTTATATGTCTAAGGTGATAATGCCAAAGTTATGTGGGGTAAAAATCAACCTTGAACTTTTTCTAATTGTTTTAAATAGGATTATCCATGTATAGAATGTATCAACCATTTACTATCATCCTAATTCCATAAACCATTTCATTTATATATATAGAATAAAAATTTTCCTTAATAATGAATTAAAATCACATCTTTTCCAAAAAGATACATAAATTTAATATATGTTTATGATAGAGGTTTAATTAGAATTTTCTAATATTAGAACTAATCCACTTGGTAGACTTAAATAATTGTTGGTGATCCATTGAACATGTCAGGAATAAATATTGGGATTACAAAAGGCTCAATGAAGGAGGTACATAATTCTCCCAAGTTCATAATAATAGATCTAATTCTTCCACAACCATTGATAAAGAATGCCAAGCCTTCCATTCCCATTAATAGAGTTCAGGCCTATCCTATCATGCCTATCATACTGAGTCTTACACAGTGATTGGGTTGCACCCTATCCCAGGTTCCTAGATCTAGATAATTTTTTATAAGTATGATTCAAGGTATCTTCATTAGTATTTTTTTAGAGAAGTTAAAGAGGAACCCAGATCGCCCTTCACCCAAGTCTCTAAGATCCCTTCATGTAGTCTTTTTCACAAAATACCAAGGGAATGAACAAACCTATTAGAGTAATTATTCCATACAAAGGTTAAAAACATATATTAAGATACTTTTGAGGGAGACTTCATTTTTCTTAGTATCTTGTAAATAGGGTTAAGGAAATTTATTGAGAAAAATACCATGGTGATATCCACCTAAAAACATATGTGGAGACCCTTGATAAAAAATACCATGATTCACTCAAAAATATTCCCCTAGGGAACTAAAAAACATATCCCATCATTTTATAAAAGAATACCCACTAATTTGACCTTAATTATAGAAAATAAAAACCACATATCCACCCTTAATTTTTGAAAATCATACCCACTTCTTGGTCCCTCATTTGAGAAAAGCTGACCTACTACTTGGGTCCTCGTTTCAGGGAAGTATAACCACTACTCAACCCTTCATTGGGTGAAGCAGATCCATTTGTTATCCCAAATTTTAGTAAAGTGGACCCATTTCTTATGACTTCTTTGTTGGAAGTAATACATTCACCAGATCCCTTACTCAGGTGATCCAAGGTAACTCCTTAGTTTTTAGTTGGGAGAACTGTAGCCATAGCATATCCCTAACTAGGGAAAAGTAAGAAATCTATTTAGGTCATCACTAGGGCCTATCCCTAACTAGAGAAACTACCATTTCCTACTCCCATATGAGGTGACCATGTTCACCCTAGATTTAATGGTAGATAATCACTTATCCCAAATCTCTTAATTAGGGACCCAATTATCTGTGCCTTCTCTATAGCCACCAGACATACATAATCTAAGAATGCACATCAACATGCATGACTTTGAGCATGAATTACCTTGATAAAAGGAGGATCAAAAAGTGAAATCTCAGATAGGTATTACCCTTGGGGAAATAACAATCATGCATTTACCTAAAAAAGGGTCTCTATCCTGGGGATAATTGAGTAGCTTCTCTGGGATTAGCATAATCATAATGGATCTTGATTAAAATCAATAATACATGTAATCTTGGGATTCCTTTTCATTTATAAGACCCAAGGTTATTTTGATATATTATTTTATAACAATGAGGCATTAATAGTTAGTGAGAATCCATATTTAGTATATACATAAAAATACATAAGCCCCACCCATGTTCTCCCATTCATGAGTAATATATTGTGTTGCCAATTTCTAATCTGCAATACTGTTTCTACATGGGTCTATATTCCTCATGGGTCTAGTAATCATTCACTATACACCACTAGATGAGGTTTCAACATAGATTAAAGTGAAGACCCAATGCATAATACCCACTCAATCCTCTATTTTCTCTCCTTTCAAAATACTGATGTCCTTGCCACATGACATTAAACTGAATAGTGTGGTTATGTCACATGACCTTAAACTCTGAAACTCAAACTATACAGGATTTGATTCCTATATCAATTGGATATTTTGTATACCTCTCTATGTTTTAAACCCAACAAAAAAATTTCATTTCTTCATCAGACCACACCCATGACATAATTATACCCCACACAAAAGACCATATTCCCCTAAGTAACCACCATATCATTCTCATATAGTACATATTCCCTAGAAATACCCTCATTAGATGATATTGATAATGAATACATAAAAAAATTATTGGGATATATTCCCTTTGATGTCAACTAGAAAGGTATTATCAGGCATAACTCCCACACAAACCATCACCAGGTACCTTAAGCCCACTCATCCTTACCACACAATGTTAAACTGCATGGATTGTTCCTTGTCACATGATCTTAAATGGTATAACTTGTCCCACTAAAGTATAATGAACTACATTGATTATGATTCATTTCATAAATATACATAGGAAGACCCTTTCAAAGGGCCTGATCCAAACTCCAATATACAACTATCACCTCCTTGGATGGAGATAAACTCCAGAGCACCCTACTATATGATTTAAAACTAAATGTTCTTGAATTAATAAAAAAATATAGAGAACCTATGATATATACATATATTGACTTAAATAAATTTCAATGAAAAATTATTGTAATACGAATAACCAGTCCAATTATAGTATTTTGTAAATATTTAAAAATATGTATTAAAATAATAAGAGAGTCTAAGATTATTGAAGAATCCTATAAAAATGCGTGATGAGACCGACCTCACACCCTATCAACCATTGAAAAATCCCAAGGTGTTGTAGAAAAGGTCCTAATGAACATTTCACTTTGGAAATTAGGTCCCCCTAACTCAACATGATCATGACACAACTGTGTATTTGAGTTTCCATTAGAAACTAAAACGGTGAACATGACGTAGATCCTTTAAATGTGAAATCATTTTTTTGGGAATGATTTTAGTTGTGATGAAACTTTGATGGTTTTTTATTCATGTTTGTTGATATTTTTAATATCATTAGATAAATATCCCCCATCATTCCAAATATATGGAATCATCATGATGATAGAACTATGCCTCGAAAGCCAAAAAAACTAAGGCCCCATAAAATAGGAAGGCCTCATAACTGATGCAACATATCCAATAAAATGTGATGAATATGTTTGTTTGGGAGTACCATTTAAATTGTGCTAACCTGACCCTATAAGTTTCATGTAAATCATTCCTAGACATGAAGCCTCACTAACCATATTCTCAATGATGAGTGGTGAAGAAGTCGGTGGTTCTTGTCACCATCTCAAACCATTTCATGAGGCTTTCCCCACTATGTAACAATCATTTACTCCCTTATATTATGTAGGTAGATTTGGAGGTCTACTGTGGTTTCACCTAAAGTGAGGAATTTTCTAGGAGGGTTCCTACCAACAACTTCATCCACCAATATTATGAGTCCTAAATTCCTTAACAACCCACTGAGGATGCCACTCATCATGTCTCTACTCCAATCACTTAGAATTGAGAATCTTGGATATCTCACTAAGGTAGGTTAATTACCAATCATAAAGAGTGTCTTTATATCCTTAACTCCACTAAATAATTCTACCAACAAACTTTTGGGGTAATTGGTGAGAAATCCCATATCCTTGTTCACACCGAGTAATTATTTTGATATATTCTAAAAAAACTATGGGGATGGAACATATTACCTCCTCCACACATTAAGGCCATTATAATATCATTAAATAAGAAATTATATTGAAGTAGGATTATATTCCCACTCCCATCAAATAAGGGGATCATATCCCCATTTCCGTGAAAGAAGATTGTTAGTATATCCTGGAAGTGAGTGAAGAGAAATTTCATACTGGTAATCATGCATTGAATGATTTCCAACATATTCTAGTAACATTCACCGAAGGATACCATCGGTATATCCTAGTGGTTAATAGGTTATACTAATATGTTCTGGCCTCTACCACCAGATTAGTTCAACATCATTATTTAAAAGATTTTCATAAGAAGGCACATAATCCTACTCTCATCCAAGAGGAATATCAACAAGTTATGGTGATGGAAGAAGAATATCATTTGGCTTATATCCCCATTCCAACTAGAGATCATCATACAATTTCAATGAACACTTTAGGGAATTATCATTTTCATGCCAACTCTATAAGTACTCACTGATATATTATGATAGTTATTTAGGAGCAGGAACATACTCCTAGTCACCTTCAGTGTGTATAAGTCCATTGGTATATCTTGATGGAGTCCAATAAGTTGGAATATATTTCCACCTGTTCTTAAGGAACCCATCAATATAGTCCAATGTAAACAAGAGAGTTACCAAAATGGGTTCCCATATGTGAAGATTATTGGGTGAAATACATAACCCCATCCAACCAATAGAAATAATCAAAGAATAATTCTCATCAGGAGTAACCCAAAGTATAGGAGTAGGCTCATATCTCTTCCTCAATAATTTTTTTAGAACAATTAGAGGAGTCACTCATCAATGAAGGCGAAAATACCATGATTACAAGGAAATAGCTGGGTGAATATAATATACTAGTCATGTTTTGTTACATATCCACCCCTTATAATGAAATTTTGAAGACTTTGACAGAGGAATAAATTCATTATCTTTATTTAGATATACAGATTAATCATTATCACCTAAATGATAAATCATTATCTTTTGTAAAATGTTAAAACCATGTAGAGAAAATATGAGAACACCTTAAAAATATTTACTTATCATCCATTTTAGTTTCATGAAAACCAATGTTAGAAAGAAAAAATAGAGATATCAAACAAGAATTTCTTAATAGTTTAAATATTCTAATCTAATTGATTACTAACACTCCAACCGATGTATATATCAAAGGATGGGAAAAAATGGAGTGTTTCACTTCAACCTGATCTCTAGTCAGTAGAGTCTATTGAGAAATTCATCATGAAATTTCATTTATTTAGGCCAATTATTAGAAAAAATATCTTCACATGATATTTGTTCTATTCATAAATACCCTATCATGAATAAATCCCAAAGATTATGAACGTGATGAGAACAATTCATCAAAACAATTCTGTACCTAAACTTTAGAAAGGATTAATACACCTATCACTTGATAAAATCTAATCTCTTGAATATAGTGACCACTTTAATGGTGAATGAATCATGTTTCAAATATGCATTTCATCCAGATCATTCTTGGACTAAAGTTTACAAAATCGAAATGGAAACAATAGTAACCACTACAACATCAATAACTATTTCAGAAGTAGTAAGAGAGAAACCAAAACCCAAAAGTCTTGGGAAAAATTTACAACCACACAAATAGTGAACAAAGACTCTTAAAAATACTATTACATGATTTTAGTATAAATATACAATAAACACAACCCAATGATTGAGAGTCTTTGTGTCATTATAAGACTATATACATAAAAATCGACATAAAACAAATATTTTTTTTTATTTTAACTATATTATGAGATCCTAAATCCTTTTAAGATTATAAACTATATAAGATAACCTAGGGAATATATAAACAAAAGGGATGAGCTATAAATCCCAATAAGATAATAAGCATGCTAAAGGAGCATAAAATATGAGTAAAATGGCATAACATGATATCAAAATGGGAAATGTATATGGATGATCACATAAATTCATGATATAAATATGATAGAATCATAGAATTATGGAATCATAGGAATGTGGAAACAAAATAAAACATGACATAAGTATAATTCAAGGATAACTTCAAAGACAACATTACATGTTGGATAAAGTCCCATCATGGATTAGATTTACTGCTTAATCCTATACATATCATCTCATGAAATAAAAACATTACCCAATGAATTGGAGAACTATTTGGGTTTACCCATCATAATATGTACATGTATATGTGTTCCACATAATATAATCAAATATAAGGCATAATAATAAAAAATACCCTTGAAAGTAATCAGTTACATAATATTGTGTCAATGTATATTCAAAGGATATACCATAATAGTTCGAAATAGAGAAATGGATTAATTATTATATATGTTCATATTTGAATCCATAATAATAGGTTTAAAATATAGAGTTCATTTGAAAAAAAATTAATGAGAAAGGGTAGAGTATTGGGTATAGAGATGGACCTTTAAAATGATTTTTAAGGAAGTATTTATAGACTTTTAAAGAATGTATGATGTGGAATTTTCACTTAAAATATAGTTAAAACAAAAATTCTAACCATAAAATAATACTAATTTTATGGAATCATTATTGGGTAAAATATTTTAAAATTTTGTTACATGAAAGGATTAAGGGATATAAAAAGTCCTCCTTAACTCGGTTTGATTTTAAAGAAGGTATTGGGAAATAAAAAAAAGGAATGTATAACCCAAATAGAGAGAGTGAGAGAACATGATAAATATATATATAAGATAAATATATACATAATTTATAATAATTATATACCATTAAATATAGATAGAAAGTGTGGTAGGGATAAAATGATATAACTCGATGAAAAGAGGGTGGTTCAAAGAGTTCCCTTAGTTCAGGTCCAGATTTGCTCTGAACTTTTTCTTAACCACAAGAAAAATAAAATTAGATTTATTAAATACCTGAAATATAAACTTTTTAAAATAAATTTTATTTATCATTAATATTATGTATTAGTTTAGACTCTTTTAATCGAGAAAACATTTCCATTTCTACTTTATGAAAGTATTTTTTGTCATTGTTCAAAGGTTGCATCACTTGTACAAAATTATAGAAGTTATTTAAGAAATGTTTCCGTGACTCTAGAATTGTGATTACAAGATTTTAATTTTTTTTATAAGAGTTAAATATGGGTTTAAGATTCTAATAGTAAAAAATACACATTGTTCATAGAGTATATTCATTATATCTATACACTTAATTCACTTAGGAATTTTTTAACCATAGTTATATTTCTTGATTTTACTTAATCATATGACCATTTATTCAATACAAAATATAAAAAAATATATAATAAACTGATTTAGATCATTTTTTCCATATTAAGTCGGTGGTAAAAAATGAAGTCTGTTGTTCATGGAGGTGGTGAATCGACCATAGTGTGAAAAAAATTTTCATTTTAGAATGGAATGAGGAGAGGTTGGATAATGGATATTATATCAAAATAATTAAATTATAATAAATTTATCATACAGGTGTCATTATGTCATTTTAATGGGGGTGGTAATGAGGAGGTAGAAGAAGAAAAGAATTTAAAGAGATAGAATTGGAATATTATCTCTTTGAATATCATCTCTTGAAATACACCTTAAGGCACACCAGATTTTCATTTTGGTGGGACCATTAGTATGAGGAAATGGGTGAGGGGTTTGGGAAGATAACTGGGTAGGATTATTTCAAGAACAAAGTCTTAGTATGTGTGTGGATAATGGGTGGTATTTATACGGGGAGAAGAGGGGTATTTTTTGAAAATAATATTCATTATTTTTTTATTTTAGCTAAAAACTACCAATAGTGATGAGTCTTGTTACTAAATAAATTAATTGGTGTATATAAGGTCAAGATAATGGATAGTTACATTACCCATTATGTAATTAATTACATATTTAACTAATAAGGTAAAATACTATATTTTTCCATATTTCACTATTCAAAAAATTGAACTATTTAAGAAACATTTCAAAAATTAACCCAAACCATTGGTTTACATGTAGATTCCAAAAATGAAATCCATTTTTTAAAAATAATTTCCTAGACATGATAAAGTTAGTTTTTAAATAAACTTGTTTTTAAATTTGTAAAATAATAATTTTAATATTATGATCATTTTTATGACCCTATGAAAAAATTGATTATTATGTAATAAAATTTTATTATCATAATAATGAAATATACTATTATTTAATAAACCCATTTTTGGAAAATAAACATTCTTTTAATTTTTTTTTCTATATCATAAAAATATAAATAAAACATATGTGTTTTACAAAAAGACAAACACTTATTTTATCATTTTTATAAAATTTATTTATTTGTATCATGATTTAAATTTTCTATATTTTAATTTTATAATAAAACTAAATATTATTTTATATTTACATAGGTGATCTTACTATCCTAACAGTCAGATTACTATTCATAATTATCAGATTACTATTCCAATGATTGTGTTAATATTCCAATGATTAGATTCATGATGGTAATATGAGTTCCCTAATTTATATAAGTACCATATATTTCATTTATTCTTTATTCACTTCTATTTTAACTAAATGTTAAATATATTTTCATTTTCAAAATGAATATTTCATTACCAATATTCTATTTCATTTCTATAGTGTTTTTTGAGAGTGTGATTATTTTAGGGGATCAAGAAGATCCGGATTTCTATATTCTAGCTATCTTATTTTCTATTTTTATCCAATTGTAATGATTTTAATTTTAATGATTTTATTTATAGTATAAATGATAATTTAAATTCAATGTAATAAAATTTTGTGGTATTTATCATGTGGTTCATGTGATTTATATAACATTTTATTACTAAATATGAAACATTTATATAATCAAAAGGAAAATTTCATTGATAAAATTCTAGGTTATTACATTCTTCCCCCTTATAAAATGTTGAACTTGATATTTCATTTCACCCAAAAGATAAAAAAATGAGGGCACTCCTATTTCATTTCTTCCACTAGTTTCCATGTTGCATCTTTAAACTTATAGTTCCACCATTATACTTTGACTAGGTGATTAGTCTTTTTAAATAGAAATTTGTCTCTGTGGTCCAAGATCTTTTCCGAATTCTCCTAAAATGAGATTTCATTCTCCAACTATACCACCAATAGATTCATTTCATGTGAGGGATCTTGTACGCACTCCATTAAAATGGATAAGTATAAGATGTAATGTACATTATATAGGGGTGGTGGAAGTTATAATTGATAGTCTACCACTTATATACAATAAATAATCTAGAAGGGGCCAATGTATCTAGGAATTAACTTTCCCTTCTTCCCAAATATCATGATTATTAGATGGAGATATATATAGGAACACTTTATCTCCAATCTCAAACTATATATCTCATTAATAATTATCACCATTAGACTTATGTTGAGGCTGATATTCCTTAATGTGCTTCTTATACCATTTATTGATCCATTTCATTTCCAAGAAGCTCATACTCACCAACTTCATACCAACACACATGTGCCCTATATCTCTTCCCATAAAGGGATTCATATTAAGACATTTGGATAGTTGAGTGGAAGCTATTATTACATGAGAACTTGACCAGATGAAGATGATGATCCCAACCTCCTTTTAAGTCCATCGATAATTATCTCAACATATCCTTAAGTGTCTTGATAGTCTGCTCATATTGGCCATTAGTTTGGGATTGATAATATATACTGAAGTTAAACTCATATTTTAGATCATTTTGGAGACTTTTACATAACGTGGAGGTAAATCTTAGTTCTCTATTAGATAAAATTGATAGTTGTGTTCCATGAAGCCTAAAAATATCCTAGATGTATATCCTTGAATGTTTATTGATTGAGAATCACTATCAAAGTGTAGTAAAGTGGGTAGTATTTGTAAGATGATCCACTATAACCCTTATTGAATTAAATTTTTATTGATGTATTCAAAAGACCATTGAAAATTTTTATGGCGATGATTTCCCATTCCCTTGTAGGTATAACTAATGGTTTCATAATTCCCTTATAAATTTTCCTAATCTCCTACACTTGTTGACATACCAAGAAGTTCAAGTATATTCCATAATCTCTTTATTCATATTACCCTGTAAATAATGCTCTCGTAGATCTTGATACATCCTCATGCTTTGTGGGTGGATATGGAATGTTTATCTATTTGCATCATTCAAAAACTCATTATTTATCTCAGTATTTGATGGTAAACATATTCATGGGCCAAATCTTACAACTCATTCCTTATCAATTTATTACTTTTTGTATTTCCCAATTATTACAGCTCCCACCTTATTCTATATTTCCATAACATCCCATTGAGCATCCTTTATCTTCTCTAGAATGGATGATTGATCAATGATTTGATTTAGGTGAGCTGTTTTTTATTCCTTTATGAATTCCATTTTCATCATTTGTATGTCTAAGAAAATTTTATTTTTATTAATTCTCTTTATTGATAAGGTTGTATGATCCTTTCCACTTATATCATTTTCACTTTATTTTCATTCACAGTATGGTATTTGATTGAGAATTCATAGACCTTGATCAAATCTTACCATCTTCACTAGAACATTTTAACCGCCATATTTATGAATATATACTTTAGGATCTTATGATCCATATATATTTTACACTTATCCCAATAGAGTTAATGCCACCAAATTTTCAGTGATATGATCACTGTATCTCACTCCCGATGATGCATTAGATATTTTTGATCATGATATTTCAATTATCTTGAGGGTTAGGCTATCAATTTATCATTTTACATTAGACCACATCCTAATACCTTCTTTGAATAATCATTATGTACCATGAAAAGTCCACCACTTTTGGGTAGTGTGAGTACTTGTGTAGTGATAAGCCTATTTTTCAATTCCTTGAATCTTTATTTGTATCAATTTCTCAAGAAAAAACTCACACCCTTCTATGTTTTCTTATTCATTAGGTTTTAAAATCATGATAACATTCTCAAAAATCCAATATAGTAAAAATATAGTTTATATAAACTATAGATTTCCATAATGTTACTACATACTTTTGGATTATATTAAAATATCATCTATAAATACTATCAAAAATCTATTTTGGTAATCCATAAGGTCTCTATTCATTAGGTCCATAAATATTTCTGGCACATTTTTGAGTCTAAAGGGAATAATTTTAAAATCATAATTTTTATAACTTTTTTGAAAGGAAGTATTGAGAATTTATTCCTTCTATACCTTTAATTGGTGATATTCTAACTAGAGGTACACCTTAGAGAAGCACTGGTCCCCATGTAGTTGATCAAAAAAGTCATCAATCCATGTAAGGGGATAATTTTTCCTTATCTTTATTTTTTTACTCTATGATAATCAATATAGAGGCACATTTAATTATTCTTATTCCTAGTGAAGAGGACCATCGTGCCCCATGGTGAAGCACTTTGGTAAAACCTTTATTAGATTATCTTCTAACTAATTATTTAGTTCTTATAACTCAATATTTTCCATTCTATAATGAGTCTTGGATATAGGTAGACATCCATATATAAGTTTAGTTTAGAACTAAACCTCTCAGTTAGGAGGAAGACCTGAAAGCTCTCTAGGAAATACATCAGTATTGTCCCTCACAATGGGCATGTATTTAGTGATTATTATCTACTTTTTTTTCAATAATTTTCACTAGATATAGTTTCTCATAATAAAATAATATCTATTCTTGAGAAGTATATTCCAAAGGATATTTATCCTCCTCCTTACACTTGTATACAATTGGAGGATAACTTAGGATATAGAGAGTGATTTCAATCTACAGATCATTGATGTTTGATTTATATAGGGACAACCAATCTATGCCTAATATAGAGTCAGATTCAACAAATGTAAGTATAAAAATATTTTGGGGGAGGTTCAGTCCATAAATATTTATTAGGGATGAGTTATATACTTGTTATGTAAAATTTTTCCTATTTTCTGTTCTCAAATGTAAGTCAACCTTCATGTTTTGAGGTGGTGTTACCAAAATTTCATTATATTAAAGAATGTGTAAATCCAAAATCAAATAGTAAATTCACTATTATAGAATGAATAACCAGTGTACCTATAACCAAATCATTTTCAAGATCTACCTTAGTAGTAGTGATAATATAATCCCTTCCTTGTTCTCTTAGACTTGGTGGTTGTTGTTGTTGTTGATTATCTCTGAAAACCGTTGTCTTAGGGAATTGGCATGCATAAATTCCATGCTACTTATAGTTGAAAGAATAGAATATATGATAATTGTTGATTATAAATTTTTTTATTCTGCTATATTAGTAGTCTTCTTTATCACAATTTGCAATTGATTAGTATGATGATCATTTTTTACACACTTGAATAATCTCTCTATTTCTTTAAGATAGTTTTTAATATGGTTATTCCCATATTTTTTACATGTGGGTAGTTGGGTTTTCCTTCTTCAATAGGATTTATCCATTTATCCTCCAGAATTAAACTTTATTTTACTCTTTTTATCTTGACACCCTAAGAAAATTAACAATCACCAATCTCTATATCAATCGTAAGAGAAAAATAATCAACCTCTTCATAGATTTCAAAGTCTTTAATCCCAATGTATTTTCATAGATTAGTCTTTAACCCACTAAATAAGTTTCAGACTGTATTTTTGGGTGATGATGATGAAACCAAAAAAGTGACATGCAATCCCTGTATTGTTTTCATCATAATCCCTAATAAACCCATATTCCATTTTCTTTATTTCAAAGATCTATCTCTCTATTTTAATATGAAGAGTTTAGGGGAAATATTTATTGAAAAATATTTTCTTTTAATCCTTCCCATTCCATGGATTCAATTTCCTCCTTAGGTTTTACATTATTTATCAACATCCACCACTGATTAGTTTCTCCCTATATATTATTAACATCTAGTACAATTTTTCATTGTTCAAATTATTAGAGAATATGGAATCTCATCTTAATGGAGTTAATCTATTGTTCCGTGATGAGGGAAATAAAAGAGTCACTAAACTTTGGATGCCTTTATCACATAAATGACTCAACCACAACCTTTTATTTCTTGGGATAAGGAGGTAGTTCCACATGATTAAATTTATTATTTATAACTTTTGACAGTTGAGATAGTAATTAAATGAATTTCTTAGATCCTTTTTCCATCAATCTAAGAATATCATTAGGGAAATCATTAAATTTATTATTGAATTATTTTTTGTCACAATTACACCTATTTCCTGCCATTAAATAAAAAAAGAAAACAAATTTAGGGATAAGATTACTTAAACAATTAAAAATTTAAAATGGAAACTATGAAATTAGAAAGAATAAATTATAAATGAAATATATATCCTAACTTTTGAGTCGCTAGGTTTTATTATAGGTTATCCATGTTAATTTTCCTATTATTTTTTCTATCCTAAAAATCTATTTATGTACTTCATAATAGTTCATAAATAGTTTATGAATATACCTAATAATATCCTTTGGTAGTTACAAACTATGTGTGAAACAAAGCCTCTTTGTCGAGAACATGTTACAGGTCGATTTAATAACCAATAGGTCATTTCAGTGTTATTAAACCAAACTATATTTATACTGGAGACATATCCACCTATAGTATCTAGACATGGATTTCATTTCTTTGAAACCACTGTATCTATACATTACCAAAATATTAGGATGTTTTGCCATAGTAAGAATCATCCCTATGGTTTTTACTAATGATTTATTTTCCCATTACTCTAATATAACTATAAATTTACTCTAATAACAACTATAGAGACCAAATAATCTTACCCAAACACTATTTATAACATAAATATCCAATAAACACAACCTAAGGATTAGGAGGCCTAGTGTATTTGGAAGTCCATGTACAAAAAACGTCAGCATGAAAATAAATAAAAAATATTTATTTTATTATCTATAAAGATATCATAAATCCTTCTAAGATTCTTAAACCATATAGGATAATATGGAGAATACATAAATAAAAGGGGTTATCTATAAATCATTGTATGAAAATAAGCACGATATAAGAGCTTAACATATGAGTTAAATGGAATAACATGACATCATAATAGACAAGGTACATGGATGATCACATAAAGGCATGAAATAAAAGATATGAAGTCATAGAATCATGGAATCATAGGAATGTGGAAACAATATAAAACATGACAAAAGCCTAATTCAAGGCTCACAACGAAGAAAATTTAACATGGTGGATAGATTCCCATTGTGGATTAGGTTTACCCCCAAATTCCACATATATAATATCATGAGACATAAATAGTACCCAATGAATTGAATCACTATCTTGGTACACCCATCATAACTTGTATATGAATATATGTTCCACATAATAAAATTGAATGTAAGGCATAATCAAAAGAAATACCCTTGGAAATTAAAGTGTTATATATTCTTGTATAAAAGAATATTAAAATGTTTTTTAATAAATATTTCAAAGATAAGAATGAATGAAATTTTTTGGATATAAATAATTGAATCAATAATAATAGGTGTCAAATATAGAGTTCATTTGATAAAAAATCTTGAGAAAAGGTAGAGAATTGGATATAGAGATTGACCTTTATATGATGTTGTAAGGAATTAGTAATAGAATTTAAAGAATTTAAGAATATGGAATTTTATTTTCAATTTGAGGTAAACCAAAAATGGTTAACCCTAAACTAGCACTTATTTTATGTAATAATTAATGGGTAAAAGTATTTAAAAGAGTTTTACATGAAAATATTATGGGATACAAAAGTTCCTATAAATTTGGTTTTATTTTAAGGTATTAACAAATAAACGTAGGGAATTCATAACCCTAGTAAAGAAAGGGATAATAATATAGGTATAAATATAATATAAATATATAAAAAATTTATAAGGATAACATAAAATTAATTAGGGAGAAAAATTTAGGTATAGATAAAAATGCCTAACCCAAAGAAAAGAGGGTGGTCCGGAGAGTTCCCTTACCTCAAGTCCATATTCGCTCATCACTTTAACCTAACCTCTTTAATAATAAAAATATATTTATTAAATACATGATTGGGGAACCTTTTTAAATATATATTTTTTATTATCAATATTTTAGGTTATTTTATAGTAATTTAATTGAGATAATGTTTCTATTTCTATCATCCCATGGTCGTTCGTGTGATGGTTCCAAGGTCAGATCACTTCTGGATAATTATGGAAGTTATTTATAAAATTGTTTAATACCTATATGCATGTGATGTAATTATTATAATGTTTTCATAGCAGTTATTTTTTAAAAAAAATTCAAATTCTTTAAAAAATACACACAGTTCATAGAGCATAATCATTATTGTTATATAATTAACCCACATATGGGTTTTTCGAACCACAGTGAACTTACTTGGTTTTATTTAATCATATGAAAATTTATATATTAAAGAATATGAAAAAATATATATAATATACTTATTTAGATTATTTTTCACCATAATAAATGTATTAAAATTATCCTTGAAGGTGGTGGTGAAAAACAAAGTATGTTGTTCATGGAGGTGGTGAATCGACCATAATGTAAACACCATTTTTATTTTCGAGTGGAATGAAAAGATATTGGATAGTGGATATTACATTAAAACAATAACATTATAGTATATTTATTATTTTATATCCAATATTTCATTTTGTATGGGGGAAGCAATGAGGAGGTAGAAGAATAAAATAATTTAAAAGACATAGATTGAGAATATTACCTCTTTGAATGTTGTCTCTTGAAATACACAATAAGGCACCTTAGTTTTTTCTTTTGGTGAGACCATTTCTATGAGGAAATTGTGGAGAAGTTTGGAAATATAATTTTCTAGAAAATTGGAAAGCTCTAAGGATCAGAAGGTGTTAGGAGAAGGGATGGTGAGGGGTGGTATTTATAAGGGGAGGGGAGTGGTATTTTTTTGAATATACTATTAATTAGTTTATTATTCTTTATCAAGACTACCAATAGTGATGAATATTACGACTAAATATAGTAATTAGTGTAATTAATGTTGGGATAATGTTTTATTTCATCACCACTTATTCAATTAATCATGTATTTAACTTATATTGTAAAATACCGTATTTTGTTGTATTTTACTATTCATAAAAATCCAACCATTTTAGAAAAATACCAAAAATTCAACCTAATTTTTTTGATATATAGATTATGAAAATGAAATCTATTTTTTAAAAATAATTTTCTAAATATGATAATTTTAGTTTTTTAATAAAATCCTTATCTATTTGAAATACCAATTTTAATACTATAATTATTTTTCTGACAAATTAAAAAATAAATTTTTGGATTATAAAATTATATTATCACTATAATGAAAAAATATTACATTAAAAAAAACCCATTTTATGAAAAGAAAAATTCTTTTAAATTTTTATATTATCCATAAAAATGAAAATAAAACATATGTGTTTTACAAAAATACAATAACTTATTTTATCATATTTAAAATATTCAATTATTTGTATCATGATATAAAATTTATATATTTTTATTTTATAATATAAATAAATATTATTTTACAAATTTATATATGAAGTTACTATTCATACTATTATGTGACAATTATTTATGGTCTCATTACTATTCCAATGGTCAGATTACTACGTCACTAGTCAAATTTGTAATAGTCATATAGGTTTTTCACCTTCTATAAATACCTTATATTTAATTAATTTTTCATTCACTTCTACTTTATCTCAATTTTATATATTTTGTTCATTTTGAAAAATAATATTACGTTACTAATATCTTATTTCATTTCTATGATGCTTTTTGTGAGTGCGATTATTCTGGAATATCGATCATATCCAAATTTCTATATTCTAGTTAACTTGATTTCTATTTTTATCCCATTATAATGCTATTCATTTTAATGAGTATATTTATACTCTAAATTTGATGTTCAAGTCAATATAATAAAATCTTGTTGGTTATACCATATGGTTTATGTGCTTTATATAATACTAAATTACCAAATATGATACAATTATTTAATTAGAATGTAAATTCCATTGAATTTTTTTTGTTCATTACACCACCACTCCATCAAGAATTAAATCCTTAGTGGGTCTAAAATTTCATATTGACAAGACAAAATCATCCCCAAACCATAGGTATGGGGATGTTTATATCACAATTTCCCCCTCCTCCATGAAAGTTAATATTTTTATATATCCACCCATACTTTTAATACATGGATATTGCATCATTTTATATGAATATTCAAAAAAAAAACATAACGATACACTCTAGAATTAATTAGGTCTAATATATTTTGAAGGTTGGATATTTAAAAAAATAGTTCATAAGTATACTACATCATCACCAACATAAATCATTATGACTAGACACATTATTTGAAAAATCATAATTAATACCTTTCTTTATAACCGGGAGAAAAGTAAACATAAGAAAGGGTGAGTTCAGATTCTTTGTATGGGTAATTAAGTGAGATATCAATGATCACTTGAGAATAACATGAACCAACAAGTATGTAGATAGTAGAATAAAATTTAAAAATCATACCCTGTATATCATATATCATAATCTTATGTCATGGACTAAATTTTGGCATCTCATAAGACATGAATCATATAGTAATCAAAGAATATGAGTCATGATAGTATAACATATGCCTAATACAATGAGTTTTTGGAATACAAATAGGCCTAAAAAATCATTTCCGTAGTATTCAAGGCTAACTTACAAGACTATCATAGTGGATTGGTTCACTCCCCAAACCATCATAGTGGTTAAGGTTCAATACCAATACTATCATAATGGATATAGTCCCTTACTGAACAGGGTTCACTACCTATTCCAATCCTTTTTATCTCATGAAATATCAATATTTACCCAATCAATTAGAGGGATATATAATTCTGGGCCCACCTCTCACATAATAAAAATCATACAGATGTGTTATCCAAGATTATAAATTATTCATCATATTATTACATTTGAAATGAAATGGGTTTTATAAAATTTTTATCACAACATAACCTACGGGAAAGGAACATGTTTCATAAAAATTTCATCATTTTATCATATCCTAACCAATATCATAGCAATGGGTTTCATAAAGATATTTTACTCTTAAATATAAACAGTCCAAATAAAGAATAAGGATTGTACAATTGGATCATATCCCTAGTAAATCATAAGTGAAATCAAGGGTTGTTTTCTTTAATAAGTAGAAATACCATTAAAAGATCACTACGGTTTTTCAAGAGGATCAGGATGAGAGATTCAGGACATTCTCTCTAAAATATTAGGTACATCTAGGGTTTGGACAAGCAATTGAGATTTCGTAAGGTGAGTAACTTCTTCCTCGTGGGTGGTTTGATGGCTACATATATTCTTTGGCGAGGAGTGGTGTGAGAGGAGAGAGTTTGGGTGCATGCAGATCCTTGACGGCGGTTCCCGATTCATATGGTTGTGTGACTTTGGTGATGGTCATCGATGCAGATGGCATGGGGGGCATGATAGAGGTTCCATCTAGTGATGTGAGGGAGGAAGCAACCATTGTATATGGTGCAATCGGCGAGACAACATCCGGTTCTACGAGGATGAAGGTGGATGTTGTGAATTGTGTGGGCTGTGTGATGACTGTGATGCCCGATTATGTGGGTAAAGTGGTGGTTTCTAGTGTAGGAGGCATGATTTATCCAGAGGTGAAACCCACCAGAGCAGACCGGATCTATTGATCTATGGCAGTGGATGTGCATACTTCAGTTATGGGAAATGTGCGACCTTCATTGATGGTGGCTGGGAAAGATGGGTTAGTAGCTGATCACCCACATCAGGAGACTAATATATTTTATCTGAGTAAAAGATATTTTTCACATTCTATAAAAATTTCTCCAATGAGAATGATTAAGAAAGGCGAAACTACTAGTGTGAGTACTAGAAAAGAATCAATTATTGAAATATTCAACATTTTTGAACACTCCATAATTTATAGGCTTGTTCTTCCCACTAAAGGAATGCCTTGGAAGCTTGCTAATTTAGTTTAGAAGCTGACCTCTATATAGAGGTTTTCTAGCTGTAGGTGTATTCCCCTAGGTCAGGGTTATACTCACATCACTTTTCTATCAGAGGATCTAAAGAAAAGCGCATTAGGGATTGGATCAATCACCTTAAGTCCAGGTATGTTATAATTTCAAGAGTGAGATTTTCGGTTTAATCCTTTCACTATAAAAAACACCAAACCTCAAGTCTGGATGAATATTGTTGGCCTGAATTGGATATTGTGGAATCCTAAAATCTTATTTTATATTGTATCTACTATGGGGATCCAAATCAAGATGGATAGGAATATTGAGAATGTTAGATTTGGTTACTATGTTAGAGTTTTGGACGAGGTTAACTTGAGCACTATATTGATCTATAATGTTATTTTTTTTAGCATTGGATGATGATATTTCTTTAAAAGTGGAATATGAATGACATCATAACTTATTTATGGAGTTCCAAATGATTGGTCATGTCAAGTATAAATACCAAAAATCTTTGGTTTGCTCATTTTTCTCCTCTAAAGGCCAGCCTGAAGCTTCTTGTAGAAAGAAATTGAGGATGTTGTTGACAGAAAATAAGGTGGACTCTATTTGAGTCATTAAACCCACAAAGAAAATGTGCAGATTAGACATGGTGCAGCTAAGGAGTTGACACTCAAGACTCATAGTTTAGGGGAGATATACCCAAAGATCCAAACAGATGATTGTCGACTTGTGATTTCAATGCAAAAATACAACCATGCAATTGAAGGAAAACAAAATATAGGTGATGGGAAAATTTTAAGGATTCAAGAGAAAATCAATAAATTAAGAGAAAATTAGGGGATCCATGGAAGGTGGGATGACATTGAGGATGATTACCTAAAAAATTAATCATATAGAGAAGTATTATCCAAAGGGAAAGCTATTTTTTGGATGATGAAGGTTTTAAACCTATTTCTCCTAGGAATGTGGGATGGAAGAATGACTATTCCTATCTCAAGACAACTATGGTCACCAGGTCTCATGGTCCCTCAGAGGATTCCAACTGTTATGATGATTATAATGAATCCATTCATTTTTATTATGACCTTTGATGTTTTGTAGTTTATTTTAGAATGAGGGAATGCTGCTTTTATGACCCCTTACATCTCCTTTGTGTACCTATTTTTTATTTTTAATAAGTGGGATCTACTTGAATATTCTCACCATTATAAGATCACTACAACATTCTTGAGGAAAATACCATTTCCACATTGAAAATAAATTTTCAAAACTATAAATTAATTTTTTTTATGAAAGTCCTTTTATTTGAGAATATAATTTTAAAATTATAAAGTAATATTAATATTATTTATCATTTTTGATGGTATGAAATCTCATTCATGTTTATAAGTTAAAATAAAATATTCCTTTCACTTTTTAGTAAAAATTAAAAAGTACATAGTTCGAAAAAGAAAAGATTATTACTTATATATATATTATTTAAAATTTTAATAATGAGTAAAAATTAATTTAAACTATAATATTTTAATATTCGAAAAATTCAATGAAATATTTTTAGAAAATAGAATCATGAAAGAAAAAGTATTTTTTACTGATGTGAGAAATAAAGTTGATTTTCCTTAAAAATATTATTTCTGTATCTTGAGTTCTTAAAGAGAGTAAAGTAAAATTAACACATTTATTCTAAATAAATAACAAAAGGAAAGAAAATTTATGTGTTTCTTGATATTTATACCATAATATTTCCTCAACATAGATTAATTTTATACAATACTTATAATCAATGAAATCACAACATAAAATCCTTACTACTTTAGTAACTTTTGAATAATAATCCCCTTGAAGGAATAAATTATAATGAAACTTTAAATATAATTAAAATAAGTTTATTCATTATATAACATGTCAAAGGGTCTTTATTTACACCTAAAAATGGAAGATAGGTTCATAACAAAACGTATGTCCTAAAGAAGACAATTTGAGACGATAAACGCTTACGTTGAGTTACAATTACATCACAATCACTATAACATCTTTTATAATAAATTATAATTTCTTGTAATTATAAAAATAACAATTTTAATACATATAATATCATATATTATCCCTTTATAACATTTTAACACCCATTACTTATTAAAATAATTGTTTTTGGGTGTTAATTGTTTCTTTTTTCATGAGAATCTCAGTTTGGTAATTTCAGTCATTCTACATTGATCATGGTCACATAATTTATAGAATGTTAATAATGATATATATATATATATATAATATATTCAATATATGTATATATATATATTGATATTTATAGTTATTCATTAATGTTAGAGATAAAAAAGGAATTACACTGTTAATGGAGATGGTAGATTGTACGTACGAATGACCACTATTTCACTTTTTGATGGATTAAAAGAAATAAAGATAAATAATGATTCACCTTTATAGAATAATTCTTATATATATATATATAATATTCATTAAATCCATCCTTATTACCATACATGTAAATAATAAATGAAAAACAAATCAAAAATCTCCATGGAGGGGTATTCCACATATACACATGAGTGATTTTATCATATTCAATCAGATTAGAAGGTAAGAAGGTAGATGTAATATTATAAATTAAAAATTATAATTATTTCATAAATTTCATATATATATACATTAAACCCATCATAACACTCATCCATAAAATATGATGATAAAAAATGAATGGTTTTACTACGTGGAGATGATAAGTTATACGTACGCACAAGCAATACTTTAGCTTCCCATTTAATGGAAAAGAGAGAGGATATTGGTGATTTAATAATCATAATAATATTTAATTATATTGAGGAAACTAAATTTTTTATTTCATAACAAATAATATATATTTATATGACTTAAAGAATAGTAAGAAAAAGAAAGTGATGAGTTAAGATGATTACCTATTCTTTGAAAGAAATCCTTTATATATCCTCTTAAGGACCATATAACTGGAATTTTTGAAAAAAAATATAATGTGACTAAGGAAGTTTATAAATTATTTTTTTAGGTTATGGTTGATCTATATGGCTTAAAGAGTTTTAAGTATTAAGGAGGGGCTTCCTTTAATTATTGAGGGAGAGAACACACTTGGAATTTATTAAAAGATTAAAATATAACAAATCTAACATAATAAAAATACTTAAAAATGGGTATAATGTTTCTAGGGTTTCAAAAAAACAATCCAAATAAATTTATATAGGTTTTGGTGTCATTTTAAACCTTATATTTTTAATTAATCCATTTGTTAATTATTTTTGACCTTAATCGTGGTAACAACTAGTTTAACTATAAGGTTTCAAAATGTTATCATGAATTGAAAATTGTCACACAAATGGAACATGGCTTATTTTTTAAACCATATTATATTCACATGGCCGAATATAATATTTTTATGAATTTTAAAACATTTAATATAATATAATTTATTATAATATATCATTATTGTCAATTTTGGAACTATTTATTTAATTTGACCATAAAGACACCAAGAATAAAATGAAATTAGAAATTAATCCTTTTAAAAATAAAAAATATGTTATATTTATCTATGATATTCATGGAACACTATAAATCACTCAATTTATTTTACTATTAATATTTTTAAAATCATTTATTTTATTTTTTATTAATTGAATAAATAATGTATTAGAATTAAACATGAAATTAAGGTAATTATATATTCAAAAAAATTATAAATAAATTTTTATTTTTAATATAATATAATTATTAGAAACATTACCCTTAATATTCATTCAAAAATTTCTTGTCTCTATATGAACACATGGAAGATATTTAAAAATTATATAGGCTATTTTCTAGGAAAAATAACTCATAAATAATTAAATGTTGAGATTAATGTGATACTGGTAGAATTAAATTCATTAAATATAAATTTATATGAAAAATACTAACTTTAACACTTATTTTAAACCTTGATTAACTCAATTTACCCATTACCAAGATGATAAATTTTACCATGGTTACTATTCATAATGCCTAAAAATAAATGTGACATATTTATCAAATTTAAACCTCATTATTCCAATTATGGAATAAATTTTATCAAATTCAATACATATATATGGAAGAAATTAATTTTAAAATAAGTGAACAAAACATGATGAAAACCCCTTTTGGAGAAGTATATTTTTAAGCTTAAAATAAGATTTATTCTTATCCCATGAATTGTAAA
Organism: Viscum album; assembly: GCA_963277665.1. Taxonomy (NCBI): domain Eukaryota; kingdom Viridiplantae; phylum Streptophyta; class Magnoliopsida; order Santalales; family Viscaceae; genus Viscum; species Viscum album. The sequence continues at coordinate 1,511,878,502 of OY728153.1, read as the reverse complement.
AATATTAGATGAATGTTAAAAAATTTATTTGAATATAAAATATATAAATTTAATGAAAAAAAATCATTAATAGCGATCAATTAAATTCATTAAGATAAAAACACATTGTGCTCGTAAAAACAGTTTTTCAAAAAAATGAATTTTTACATATAAAATTTTTTTATACCAAATTCAATCATAAAATTGATTCCAATTAAATTAATTGAATTATTAATATATAATATAAATAGTTTAAAATTTAAACCATTTTAAAATAATATAGTACTTTTTAAATGCTCAACAAAATATAATTTTCAATAAAAATCAATATTTTCACTATTCACTGGAAAATCAATCTTTTCATAAAAATATCAGAAATTCAATTTCATATAATTTTAATATGATGATTTAAAAAATTTATTTTATTTTATAAAATAATATTTTTAAAAGTTTCAAAAATTAAATAAAATATCTGCTCATAAAAAAATAATTTTTTAAAGGAAATGTATTTTTAATCATAATATAACTTGACTTAAAAATTAAATTCTTATTTAATAATAATTAGTCAATACATCAATTCAATGAATTTGTTATAATGGTAATATATAATATTTCATGGTTTGTTTAATATCCATCTTGTGTGTTGTATATACTATCATACCTAGTGTTATTCTTTTAAAATCCCTAGGGTATTACATTCCCCACCTCTTTAATAAATTGCATCCTTGAAATTTGAAATTCCGTTTCGTAATCAATAGTTTTATACATTAAAATTAGTTTTTTGAAAACCCACATTGTAAAAGGTTTTATAAAACATACTCTTGAAAATAGGGAAATATAAATATGAAGGTTATCCAGAATTACACAAAACTAGGTTTCCTAATTGGAGAACATCAGTGGGAAGTGAAAATATAGACATTGAAGGAAAAAATAACATCCATATAATGATGGTGAGTGAAAAGGAACATTGATCAGAATAAATTGAAAGATCATGATATTGTTAATGACCAGAATAATATAAATCAATGAAGTGTGAAAAGGACCATCAATTCATTATAATTGAATGTAATAAGATAACTTTTTTGTTTCATGATCATTTTCATAGAGTTGAGGAATTACTTAACCACCTAGACTAATAACAGAAGGAAATATACTTAATTTTAATGTATTATTTTATACTTTAATCAATTTATATCATAATCTAATCTATTTCTCCAAATGATGAGTAACTGTGATGATGTTTTTATGTGTGAAGCATTAAAATAAAATTCTAATATATAGAAAAATTATATCAATATATTACTCATGTACTTAGGCATTAATAAAAAAAATGGTAATCCTATTTTAAGATAATTAACAAAATAAATAAACCTTTATATGAAAAGAATAAAATATTAATATCTAAATTCTAAATAATAACACACAAATTTAAACTTAGATTATTCCATAAATAACTATGGAGAATACTCTAAGTTCAAACCCCAAAAATTATAGGGACATGTTCCACATATTATTCCAAGATCAATGTAACATTTTTCTCTAATCTATACCCCAAAAAATTATATATACCCTAATTATAAAATCTATAAAATTTTCTAATCATTTATATAAATAAAATGAATCATCATAAAGCCACATTAATGTCATATAGTCTTCCAAAAGATAATTCATCCTTTACCCATAAGGTAAAACCCATCTTACCAAAATTATTTACATTTACCTTATTCATAATATATTTCTAAAATCAACTTAATATTTGTATTTTAAATAAAATTAAATCCATAGTGGCCAATACATCACATCGGTCAGTGGTAGCTGTTGCACCCTTTCTTCCTATTGGTTTTGTGTTTAAGCCTTACGAACTTGCTGGATGTGAAAAGTTATCGCCCGTCCAATGAGTTTTAATTTTTATAAAACTATATTAATATAATTCCTATAATTTTCCAAAAAAATATATTTAATATCCTAAAAAATAACCTTAAAATTTAAGATATTTTCAATCTCAAAGGTTATTTCATAACCTTCATCATTCATCTTCAAAAATTTAATTGCATAGTATCACATGTTAAGCCTAAGGGTTATATATAAATCAACCTAATGAAACAATTCCAAAAATATCATTAATCACCATGATAAATCACTACACAATTTTATAATATTGTGAACTTCACCAAAATATCATGAATCAAATTTAGATACTAACATGAAAGGTATTAATTATATTGACCATATATATATTTTAAATATCTCCTTGTTAAGGAATTATTTTTCAATAATAAAGATTATCTATATCCCACTATCCAATAAACCATTATTATATTAACAAAAACTAATTTACTAAACCAAAGTATTATTTAAATATTAATAGATTATTCATCCTAAACCCCCATAAAAGATTTAAATCTATTCAAAATCTCATCACTTAAGACCTCAAAAAGAGTGTCTAAGTCATTGAACTTATGATCAAACTTATACCTATATACCAATTATAGTATCCATAACTCATAATTTAACTTCACAGGAAAATGTATAAGAATATAAAAAGTAACAAAATCCTTATTCCTCAAATAAAATCACAGACCATTGAATACATTTCACAAATCAAAAAATAGAATAAAATTTATCAAATATAACCTAAATCACATTACCATAAAATCACTATCCAATTTCAAGGTCACCAATACTATCCCATCAATGTTATCATCTCTTTATCCCAACTAAATATTATCAATTTTTCTAGTTATTGGTGCCATTTAAGATATGGTTTAGTATCCTTAGAGAATGCTATTGTAGAATAATCCTAAGATGTATCATGATTGTTATATCCAAATTATCACTGATATAATCATTTTAATCAAAATTAATAAAAACTTCAATCCTTTCACTTAAAATATTGAAATATCATAGGTCCTTACTTGGTCCAGTAGTTATCCATTGGATTAGTGCATTTGTTTGGATAATTCCTACATTCCTCACACAGGAGACAATAAACTATAATGGAACCTTATAAGGGAATTCATTTTCCTCCATCAAAAACTTCATTTTTCCATGAAAATTACTTGTTATATTCCATTAATTTCTATATAGAAAATATAATCTCATTCCTTTGAGACATTCCTTTTACTACTTCTTCCCACATTCTCGACATGTAGGAAGTTTAATCATTTTTACTTTTTGATCTTAATTAAACTCTATATTTCTATTATTATTTGTGATAGGAAAGTCCCCTATGTAGAAGTTTTTAATTATATAAAATGATATATTATTATGCATAATCACATGATTTCAAAATCAAACTCATGTTTCATTTGGTTTGTCATGAGGACAATCATGCAATTTTCCATCAATATTAACGTGAAACCTCCTGGTTCCAACCATTAACTAAATAAAATAAATAATAGTGTGAGAAACCATAATCATTATTAAAAATAATTTATAGGATTTATAAATTATGACACATTCATTTCAGTCTATGAAATATTAGGTTTATCCTAGGCCGTCCATGATCATTACAAAAACATTAGTATGTTATTCTATACTTAGAATTATCCCCAAGTTTTTTACATAAGTTTTCTCATCCTAATTTGTAAATATTTACTAAAACCTTATCTTAACCAAATACAATGATCCATACTTTTCATACTTGGATATTATATATTTTTAGATGAATATTCTATACATAAAATAATTATCCATGCTAAAAACATTGAGTATTTTCATATTTGGAAACTTTGATATATAAACAGCTAGTTCATAAGTGTACTACATAGTCTCCCACTAAAATTTGTATAACTACCTCAATTCTTATACATACCATACTTAATATCTTTCTCCATAACCTGGGGAAAAAAACATAAGAAAAGGTGAGCTCAGATACTCATTAAGGGTAAACAAGGGAGATATCAATGAACACTTTAGTATAATATGACCACAAGTGTACAATAAAATGAGAAAAATATATGAAAATCATACCATGTATATCATATATAATAATATTGAGAAATGTTATAACTTTTTGGAAGTTCATAAGACATTAATTATATAGTAATCAAGGAACACGAGTCATAAGAGTATAACATTAGCATAAGACATGAGTTTTTGGAATAAACATAAGCATAGAAAATAATTTCCATAGTAGCCATGGATTAATAGAAATACAATCATAGTGCCTTGGGTACACTCCAAAAACTATCATATTAGTCAAGGTTCACTCCATTGAATATCATAGTGGATAGTGTCTCTTAATAAACTAGGTTCAGTCCCCATTCTAATCTTGTTTATCTCGTGAGATATCAATATTTTCCCATTGTATTGGAGGGATATATAATTCTAGAACCACCAATCACATAATGAAAATCATACAAATGTGTGACAAATTATCATAAAATATTCAAAATATCAATGAAAAGAAATGGGGTACATAAATATTTTATCACATAATAACCTATATAAAAGGAAAATCTTTCATAAACATTTAATTATTTATTCATAGCATAAACCAAGGAAAATGAATGAGTTTCTTAAAAGTATTATCATCATAAAAACAAACCATCCAAAGAAATTATAAGGGTGTTACCCTTGGATAATTCCACCCATAAATCATTAGTGAAATAAATTCTTTTAGTCTTTAATGAATAGAAATACCATTACAAGTTCATTAAAACAATCTTGAGTAAAATACACTTTCCATATTGAAAATCACTTTTCAAACACTATAAACTCAAAAAAATATTGTGAAAATTATTTTATTTAAAAATATACTAGGAAACTTATAAATAAAATTTTATAGTATTTCTTGGTCATGGAAGTGGAATATTTAATTCATTCTATATGCGTTAAAAGAAAACATTCCTTTCATATTTTAAAAAATCTCAAAAAGCACCATGTTCAGAAAATGAAAAAAAGATTCAATTTAAATAATTTTGTAAAAATTCAATAATGAAATCACTTTAAACAATAATAATATAATATTAAAAAAATTCTTGAAGATATTTTTAGAAAACATGGACATGGGAGAAAAAATATTTTTAACTACAGTGAGAAATAAAGTCAAATTTCTTTTAAAAAATATTATTTCAGTATCTTCAGTTCAAAAATTGAGAAAAATTAAAGGAAAACATTTATTATAAATAATTAACTATAGGTGAATAAAATTATTGAGTTTTCCTAATAGTTATAGATTAATATTTCATTAAAAAAACTTAATTAGAAACAGTGTCGATAATCAAGGAGGTTATAACATAAAGCTCTTACCGCTTTAGTAACTTTTGAATCATAAGTATCATTAAGAAATAAAATCAATTGAAACATAAAATATCATTAAAATAAGTGGATTCATGATTTAAAATGTCAAATGGTTTGTATTTACTCTTAATAACATAAGATATGTTCATAACATAACATATGTCCCAAATAAGACAATTTGAGATGATAAACCTTTATCCTAAGTAACACTTACTTAGAAATCACTCTAACATACTGTATAATCAATTTAAATTTATTATAAATATATAATATAATAATTTAAATACTTATAATATTATATATTACCCCTTTATAATATTTCATTACCCAATCCTTATTAAAATTGAAGTTTTTTATTGTTAAATGATTCGTTTTTCTTGAGAATTTCTATTTGGTAATATTGTTTCATGTACATTGATCATGGTTAGATCATCTACCCAATGTTTATATTTATATAAAAGTAATATATATTCATTAAATATATATTTAGATTCATTCTTAAAATTTTTAAATATAAAAATTTGTTACACCATTCATGGAGACGGTACGCCGTACGTACGCGTGAACATTGTTTTAACTTTTCGACAGATGATACTTAAGAAATGTAAATAAAAATTACCTTTATAGAATACTTATTATATTATATATATCATATATATTCATTAAATCTATTCTTATTACCATACATGTAATGTGTTAATGAAAAAGGAATCACATCGCTTTGCGGAGGTGGTATTCCACACATACGCCCGAGCGGCAGTATCGTCTTCCAAAGAATTGAAAGGTAAGAAGTTAAATGTGATATTGTAATTTCCTAAGTATGGTAATTTAATAAATATTATATATACATACATACATACATATATTAAACCCATCATAATACTCATCCATAAAAGATGGTGAGGAAAAATGAATAGTATCGCTATGTGGAGATAGTAAGTCATACATACACACAATTTGTACTTTCACTTAACATTTTATAAAATAAAGAGTGGATAATGGTTATATAATAATAATGAAAAATTTAATTATATTTAGTATACTTAAGTTATAAATTTATGATAAATACTATATATTTTGATGAGGTAAAGAAGAATTAAAAAAATAAAGTGAGCAGTTAAGGCAGTTAAATATTCTTTGAAAGAACCCATTTAGATCTCTTCTTAATGACACTAGGGTTGTTATTTTGGAAATAAAAACATCTCCCTAATGTTTATAAGTAATTTTAGAGTGTATGTTTTAAGTTTATGGATGATTTATATGGCTCAAAGTGTTGTAAGGAAGATAAAGGAGAGGTGTCCCTTTATAAGGGAGGGAGATGACACACTTGGACTTACTTAAAAGATTAAAATATAATAAAGCCATTATCAAGGAAAATGATTCAAAATGGACATAAATTTAAATAAAATTTTTCTAGGGTATTAATTAAATCACCCAATAATATTTATATTGGGTATGGTTTCATTTTAAACATTATCCTATTGATTAATCCCTTTGTTAATTAATTTTGTCTTTTATCAGAGTAACAACAATTCTAATCATAAAGGATAAAGAATGTTATCATAAATGAAAAAATGATTCTCAAATGGACCATGTATGATGTGTGAAACCATATTACAATTAAAAGGATAAAGATAATATTTTTAGGAATTTTAAATTCTTTAATAAAAAATTATTTTTTGTAAAATGTCAATAATATTATTTTTTGTAACTATTCATTTAAGTTAACCTTAATGACAAAAAGAAAACGTGTAAATTTAAATATAATCATTTTAAACATCACTGATTTGTTATATTAATATAGAAATTCATGTAAAACTATAAATCACACAAATTATATTCCTTTTATTATTTTTTAAATTCAGTTATTTTATTTTTTATTTATTTAATAAATAATTTATGAGCATTGCATAAGCATTTAAAGTTATTATTTTGTGAAAAAAAATTTAAATAAATTATCATTATGAATATAATTTCATTATTAAAAAAATTAAAATTAATATTCATTTAAAACCTATTTTTTCCGATATCAACACATAATAGATATTTAAAACTAAGAGAGTGTCATTTTACAACATTCTTTGCTTTAAATATTATATAGGCCATTTTTAGGGAAAATTGTCCTTGAAAAATTTATTATTTGATCCTAATGTGATAAGGGTATAATTTATTTGATAAAATATTAATTTAGATAAAAAATAGTGACCTTAACACTTATCTTTAACCTAGATTAACCCGTTTTACCCTTTAAAATCGTGATAAATTTTACCGCCGTTATTATTTATAATGCCGAAAAATAAAAGTGGACTATTTAAAATTTTTTATCTGAATTATTAAAAATATTGAATAAATTTTATCAATTTCAATTCCTATAATTGGAAATACTTAATTTTAATATAAGCACACAAAACATAATGAGAACTAATTTTAGAAAAATACAGTTTTAAGCATAAAAATGGATTTATTCTTATCCCATGCATAGAAAAAATTTTAGATGAATATTAAAACATTTTATTAAATGTATAATATATAAATTTAATTAAATTAAATCATAAATAGTGAACAATCTAATTTATTAAGATAAAAACACATAGTGTGTATAAAAACAATTTGTTAGGAAAATGCCTTTTAACATTCTAAATTGTTTTTATACAAAATCAAAACCTAAAATTGATTCTAATGAACTTAGTTGGATTATTAAAATAGAGTAGAATTGATTTTTCATTTACACCATTTTAAAACAAAATGGAACTTTGTAGATGTTTGATATGGAAATATAATTTTCAATAAAAAAAGTATTTTTCACTATTGACTAGAAAAACAATCTTTTCAAAAAAAACACAATAATTAACACTTATATATTTTTGAAATGATTATTTAAAAAAATATTGTTAATTTTTTAAAATATATTTTTTTAAATTATTAAAAATTATATATAATATTACCTCATAAAAAATAAAAAACATTTTGAAAGAATAATTTTTTTAAGTATAATATAACTTTACACAAAAAGTAAATGATTATTTACCAATCATTAATCAATATATTTAAATTGAGTAGGATATTTATATATATATTTCATAATTTTTCTATTTATATACATAACCACCAATTCAACAACTTGGTTATAATGGTATTATATAATATTTTGAGGTTCGTTTAAGCTCAATGTTGTGCATAATATACGCTATCGAACATAATGTTTTCTTTTTAAAGTATTGTGGTTTTACATTTATATGTTGGGGAGATGTAAAATGAATAGTACTCATAGTTCCTCAGACTATGTGATCTATCCATTTCATTTAGGACATGATTAGTAAATGTTGTTGAAGATTTTCTCAGGATTACCCTACATAAATCATTTCTGGGGGAATGTTGAAGAGAAGAAACATAACCTTATCGGGGGAATAAGCCAAAAAGGTCCACTAAAAAGGAAAAAACCATGTAGTATTGTGAATTTTAGGTTGAAAATTATTTTTCTGTAAACCAATGCCCCTATCCTTCTAATGATGACATGATTCTAGTGAAACACTAAACATTAGTGAATTTTATTAGTACTAATCTTATATATGAATCAAAAACCAATGCTAGTTTTGGAGTAAAAAATGAGTAATTTTTTGTCCAGATTATGGTCTATTTAGAAATAATTAAATAATGTTTGCATACCCATCAACCTAGATAAGTAAATAATTTAGGGTTTCCCCTGAATTGTTACTTACCGTTTCCTCAGCGGTTATAATATAAAGAAAAAGAGAAGACTGTAGACGCATCCCACCCACTTCCTAAAGAGGTTTACCCCCTACTATAAAAAGAAATATTTTCTCAATATGAAGAAAAAAATAATTTTGTTACAATGAAGCATCATTGAAATACACTCAGGAAATTTTCTGGCTAAGTATAACCTCCATGTTTAGACTCATATTTATATTACGGAAAATATTCCTCAAAATTAAGAGAAAAAATCTACAAAAATGAGTGTAATATGATCATTTGACCTCCTAGAGATTTAGAAAACCAATTTATATATATCGAGTGGATGAGGTAATATTATAAGCTTCCTACCATAGGGTAGAATCTAGATATATATATTAGGTAAACTACCCTTGGAGATCCCATAAGGTTATCAGTAACAATCATGAGAAAGATGAACATATCATGCTTTGTACACTGCCTCCACTCAATTTTGTGGATGGCCAATTATGCCTCCATAATTTACTAACTCTATTGAATTACTAGTATCTTGAATGGGGGATATATATTGACATCAAGGAAAATATGACCTAGAAGGGAAATCATATCTTGGGTGGGTGGACTTGAATCCTCCACCAAACATCAAGAATACTATGTTCCAAATTTTCAATAGAATTAGAGACCTAAAGAAATATATGGCACACTTTGTATCTTGTTGTGACACCATGATGAGAAAAATTGAGAAAAAAGAGGTATCCAAGATCAATTGTTTTATATAAATTTTAGAAATAAAAACTTTCTTTTAGTATAATAGTATATCAATTGGGTTTGTATCTGGTTGGGAAGACCACCATTGATAATTTATTTATCTTTGAAGATCAATGTTGAGAAATTAAATTTTAATTTACCTCTAAAATTAAAATTAGTGTGACAATGAGAGGGTTCAAAAAAAAATAGATGGAAAGGTCTGACCTACTCCTTAAACATGCAAGCTCTATAAGTGAATCTAGTGAATATATTCATAGATAATTTTCAAGATAAGTTATAGAAACTATTAATTCCACTCAAATACCTTGGTAGATTTTGTGAGCTTGATGCAGTTTTAAAAAAGTTGGAAGAAATCATTTTATGGATTAAGTTCAAGCCAAGACCAACAGTGAAAACCCAGGGGAAGAGGTCTAGGAAAGCATAAAAAACTATGACTCTTACGCTAGCCCCGACACCCACTATGGTACAGAAATCCACACAATATCATGAAGTACCCCCTCTTTAATGACAAAAAAATAGAAACATGAACAATAAGAATATGGGAAATAGGAGATGCTTCCAAAATATGAATTACAAAACAGTAATGATTATTCTTTTTGAAATGAGATGGTTCCTTGGTGCTACATCATTGCTAGAGAGAGAGACCTTATAAATAACTTAGAGCATAATAATCCCAATGAACATAACCTTAGTGGATACTCTAATAAGCATCACTTCTATCAATTGTTGGGACACATGATCCATACGTTTTTTCTTTAAATATTTCCTCTAAAATATAATAGATTCTGGGAAATTCAAATTGGGAAAGCCACCAGCACAAGTGACCAACTTTTCCACCATCACTGTAGAAGAAGATGGAGAATAACAAAAAGTCCTGAAATGTTGTGTATAATTGTTTAATGATTGGATAAACATATATATGGTCAAATGAGATCATACTATTCTTATGGAACAAATAAATTAATTATTTTTGACCCTATATCCATCTATAATTATTGATCTGACTTCTTTGATTCCACAAAAATCTGAGTACTTGTCTTCTAAGAACTGGAACAACTGGCATAACAAGGGTAAGGTGAAATAAGTGGAACTCATATTGTAACAACTATATTTTTTTAGGTTATTTTTATGTTATATTATATTTTTAAATCATTTTAATGATTTTATTTGGGTTTGGGATGTGTTGGGGAGTTTCTTGGAGATTTGGGTAGTGTTTGGGTGTGTTGCGGTACACCATGGGAAATAGCACGCTATGGTGGAGGGTGTGGTTTTCTGGGAGTGAACTTGTGAAACACAAGTACACCAAAAACTCCCAAGGGATGTTTTGGTTGATCCTTGGTTTTGTATATGGTGTAATGGGGGTATGAATATGGAAAATGGGAATATAAACTTGATCATAGCATAATAAAAGACATGGTGGGTCCAACACAGTTGAAGGATATCCCATAAACTATATTAGATCACCATGGTGAGGTTTTTGGGCCGTGGTTCAGCCAAATGAACCATAACCAGGATGTTTCAAACATTCCATGGTGTTATATATTCAATAATATTGAAATAACTAATTCATGCATTGAGTCTTGGGGAGGAGATATATATTTAAATAAAAACACAATTGATCTCCTTGGGAGCATTTGAATTCTTTTTTTGACCATAATCTCACATACTGTCAGTTCATCCTCTTCTCCTTTTAGATTTATATCTAGATGATTTTACAGTGATTTCTTGATGATTATAGAGGTTATCCAAGTTGATTCTTCTGTTTGGTTGTTATTAGATAGATGTAAGAGGTAGTTGGTTATTCCATATTTCTAATTTTTATGAAATGTGAAGGCTCTTCGATTTATAAAGAAAATTCCTTTACTTTGAAGTGAAATTATCAAGATGAAACTCTTTTGGATTGTGCACTCACTGGTTGGTTCTTGAAACATGGTTTATGAGTGACATTCAGAAGGTGGTTGATTAATTTATGAACTTTTTTTTCCTAAAAAAAGGTTTTTTATGTGTAAACTTTTCATAGTTTAGTTGGTGTGTGTTCTTGTACATTGGAACTTGTTTTGAGGGTCTTGTTTATGACTCCAATTTAGGTCAACAATTATTTCTGAGTAATGACCTCATGGAGAATGGATCTCTGCTCATGAGTAAGGGAGCTGTTATTAAGCAGAATATGTGTGGGAGTGTAAGAACATGTAATGGATTTTACAAGTGTTTGATAAATAATTTTATTTATTAACTTCTAATTAATTGCTCAGTTAATGTTTTATAAATAATATGTGAGACTGTTTTAACTATTATATTTCATGAAATTTTTTTATCAAACTTGTGAACTAATCTAATTCATATTTTATTGGAATGTGGAAAAAGTCTCTTAGTATTTTCTTAATATTTTTCTATACTGACCCCCTATATATAAACATTGGTGAATAAGAAATAATTTTTTTCCATGATACATGAAAGGTAATGGTTTCAAATTTTACTAGTGGTGATTCTTGATATAGCTATCATGGTTGTTATAGATGGATCTTGGGATTTGGTCATGTTCTATGTGTCTTAAACTATTCAATCTTAGTGCCATTGTTTTGTTTTATTTTAGTGTCATGGTTATTATAGTTTATTATTTCCACTTTTAATCGTATTATTTTTCATGTTATACTTTTAGCTGTTACTTAAACTAATGCATCATTTATGTAGTTATTTTGTGTTTTTTATTTTTGTTCTTGTATGTGTTTGTTACCATGTAATTAAAAAAGGGTAAAACATTCTGCCTATTTATTTTTAAAACCTAATTATATATTGACCATATTTTGCATCTGTGGAATGTTACCAATAGTCAGTGGCACCTCATTTCTTTCCTAGCCAATTGTTATGGTTAGGTTGTCGAAAATGGTATTAGTTTGGTCATCACATCCGTTGGGATAGTAGTAAGAAGATATGACATAATGGGACTTGAAATGTATTACATAAAAAGAAGTAGTAATCCTCTTTATGCTAAACCTCATGTTTCAATGGTGATAAAGGTACAAAAAGTGTTTTAAAACACTTCTAGGCATGAAATTATCTCATCATTATGGGTGTTTCCGATGATCATTTGGTATCATGAATTAATAAAGAGAATTACCATGAGGACTACATTATCCCAATATTATATCAAGCTATTATGATTTTGAATGTTTTGATATGATATATGATATAACCTCAAATAAAGAAGAAGTAAAACAATAAATTCTAAAAAATTATTTTAATGTATATAGAATTGAAATTCCACTAGTGAGGAGAATAAGAAACTAGTTAGAGGGTGAATAAAATAATATGGTTCCACCTAAAAAACATTTAAACTAGAATCTATTATATATTATTGTGCAATCATTCTAAACTATCAATAAGGTACGTTGGGCTGAGGAACCTCATCACATGAATCACTTATCAGAATTCTAGAAACAAAATCCATAAACATTTCACGATGGTTTATAATTTGAGTAAGAAGATGTATAGATGTGTTGGATAAACTGAATATTAAATTCACACAATACTCTAACTGATATAAAGTTTAATCTAGACATTTACATGCTTTATGAGTTGGCGATAAAATGGTTGGACTTAACTATCCAAGTAAAGACGGATTTTGGTCTAACATGGGAGGGGTTTGAGGTGTTGTTTGATAAAGTTTTTATTCACAAAATTTCTAGAAATTGAATATAAAAAACTTTTTCTAGATAAAATAAGTATGTATATGATTTTAACACCCCTATATTTTAAAATAATAACACTATGTTTGTTAGTGTATACGATACACAACTCCAAGCTTAAACAAGTCGTTAAATATTTGACCATTGAAACCTAGCCATAAAATTAGAAGATATAAATAATATTAGATAATTTATAATATATATATAAATAAATAATTAAATCTAAATAAATATATTTCTTACATAATATAAATTTATTGATAAATTCTTACTAAATAATCACTCAAATTTTAGTAATGTCATTTATTCATTAAAAATATGTTTTCTTCAAAGATGTTTTTCATTTCTTTTTGAGAAAAATCTTTATGATTAATTTCTATAAATTTTATAAAATTTATTTGATAAAATGAAATTAATTTTTTAAATAAGTATATAAAAATTAATTTAGGGTAATTTTTTTGGATTTTTAGAAAATATTGATTTTTCAGTGAATAGTGAAAATACCGATTTTTGTAAAACTGCCGTTTGTTTTCAATAAATTAAGTAATTTAAAAATAACATTATGATTTTAATTTTATTTCAAGAAACATAAGTATTATTTATATATATTTAATCCAATTAATTATATTTTAATCATCTTTATACAATATTTTTTATAATTTTATTTTTAGCCTTAAAAACAATTTTTTCTAAAAAATGTTTTAAAGTGAATAATGATTCTCCATTTTAGTTAATTAAAAAACCCCTAATGAGGGATGATTAAAATTAAATATGTAGTATATATATATATAAATATAAATTTATTTAAAATCATATAATTATGATTCCTTGTCATAAAATTAATATAAGATCATCTTATGCTTTTAAAATACATTTATTGGAAAACCGTTTTTTCATCGTGTTAGTGGGTTTTATTTTAAATTAAATTCCAAAAATGGTTTGAATTTAATTTAATAAAATATATTCCATTTTTTAATAATCATAATTTATATTAAATAGTTAGTTAATTCTAATTGTTGGTCATATTAAATAGCTAAAATAAAATAAATCTTTTACTGCGCTTAAGGTGAAAAGCGATTTACTGAGGGGTTTAACTAAAATTATAAGGGTTAAAATGACCCCAAAAAATTTCTAAATTCTATTTAATGGACATATTTATTCCATATCTTATCTTATTCTTGATAATGTTCTATTTTGGAGACTTTTTTCATGTGTAAAATGCGGTCATAACTTTTTTATTTTTACAAATTCTAAGTGTGTTCCCTCCTCCACTTATAAAAGGGTACCGCTATCCTCTCCCATTCACTCCACAAAGTCATTTTGGTTCATCAAATAAAAACCAAAATAAAATAATCACTTTACTCTCCATGTTCAATAATCATTTTTTTATTATAAAACCCTCCTATGAAATATTTTGGTTCAAACCTAAAGAGGTCGTCCGAAGAAGATGAATCATTCTTAACCGAGCATTCTGTTTTATTTATTATTCAACATCCTTATAATATTATTCAACCATGATTATATAATAAAATAAATATATAATATATAATTTTATGTTATTATATAAATTTAATAAATTAAATTGATATCCCCTTCCATCAAATGGGAAACAAAACCATAATTCATTTGTACGAAGAACTACCGCCTCGCGAACCGATATTAGTTTTTTCCATCACCGCCTCTAAATGATGGTTATAATGATATATTTAATGTTTATATATTATATTAATTTCATATTTATAATTATTAAAAGATAATATATCATATACTTTCATATCTTCCCATTCTTTGAAATACAATAACATTATTTTTGCGTACGTGTGGACTACCACCTCCAAAGTGAGATCTGATTTGTTTTTCATCACCACATCCGATGGAAAATATAGATAAGTGTATTTAAATAAATAATATTATATTTATGATGTTATTATAATTATATAAAGGTAAAATAATTCTTACATTCTTTCCATAATTATCATTGAAAAAATAGGAATGTTACTGATGTGTATGCACGAACTGTTGTCTCCATGTTTGTACTGTAATTAATTTTTCATAACCAAATTTCAGGTTTGATTTTATAATTATAATTGATGTATGAAAATTATAATTTTTATTGGGTGGTGTATGTAATACCATGAATTTTATTTTATGATTATTTTAATGAAAATTATTGGGATTTAAAAATCCATATGAGGATCTACCTTTCATGAGGTTTTGATCTAGAGATTACCAAATAACAATGGTTCTAAACGCATTTTTATTTCATTAAGGAATACTTTGTTGTTATGCACCAATTTATTTTATGGGGTGTATATATACTTCCATTTTTTATGTTATATCATGAATCCTTAATAATTCATCGTATTATTTATTTTGACTTGAATGATTTCATTAGATGGGATTTGACATGAAAGTTACAAAGTGATAAAGGATTTCTTTACTCAATTTCCTTTTGTTTAGTTATTTATATTATTCAGTGACTCTATTATTACATAATTCAGAGTGAATTTATCTACAAATTTTTTAATTATTTATTTCCACTTTTTTTATGTGGATTTACATTTTTACAAATAATTTCTCCATTTATTAACTCTCAGTTAAATATTGTGAAGTTTATAAGGGGTATTTGTCTTAAATTCCCTTTCCTTGGAACATACCTTTAATAAAATACACCTATATTATCTTATGATATGTATATACTTCCCATTAGACATTTTATTACACAAATCTCCATGTTTTAATGATATTTAATTTTTTTATTTGAAGTTGTTCTTTCATTGGAATTATCATTGGAGAGTTACTAAAGTGGAAAAGGCTCTATGTTATAATATCCTTTCTTTTTGGGATTTTTTATGTTTAAGATTACTTCGGATGAAATAATATTCTATTATTTTCTTTAACCATATATATTTTAAATTCTTCTGGGTTTTCATGTGTTTTACATGTTTAGTTTCTATTTCCTCTTTTATTTATTAAAGAATCATCAAGAAGTCTCTTATAAGTGGTACCGATCTTGTACCTCTTTTTAGATCAAGAATATTTCTATTTGATATCCAAGTTTTATAACTTTTTCTTCAATATTGTTATTTTCTAAACATAAATTATTTCCTAAAGCTATTTTACAAGCTATTTTATATTCTTTTAGAATTTTTTAGAAGGAAATTTCTTATTGTTTTCCAAATGGATCACTTTTGAATACCTTTAAAAAATGTTTAAAAAGAATGTTTATTTTTAATATTTAAAACACAAATAGATTTTACTATTGTTATTACCATTATTTTCTTTCAATTTTCCTTTATAATTTTCCAATTTTTTTTAAATGAAAGTATTTTTCGAATATTTTTTTATTTTTTAGTTTTAAAAATAATTTTCAAAGTGAGAAGCTTATTTTCCTCAAGAATATTTTTAATGATATTTTAATATAATTTACATTCATAAAAACCAAAAAACAATGGTGTCACTAATTCTTCATTGGTTATATTTTTTAATTATACCATACTTATTCTTTCTCTTAATGGATTATTTTTATTTTAAGGAGTTTTTAATGGAACCAATTTTTTTTCCATGAGTTAATCAAGTTATGAAAGGTGTAATGGATGTTTCTATGAATTTTATAAATAGATGTAATATCTACACATGGATGCGACAAATATAATTATAATCACAACCCTTGATGTTACTTATAGCTCATGGGTGAGCCAAATATAACTTATTAAATGGGTGTGCCCAAATAACACTAGGTGAGCTTGATATAACTTATTTGATAGGTAAACCCAGATAGATCTATATGGGCCTGATATATAATATATGATGGATTTCCAAGATATAAATCGAATGAATTGGGTAATGATTATATTATTTGGAAAATTATATTGTAAGTAAACCATATTGTTATTCCAATTTGAAGGGTTTTGAAAAGGTTCTATGAAGATGATGTTCGAAGAAACCAACACATTTTCATTATAATTTTTAGGTTATAAATGTTTCCTTTGATCAATATTGAAATCACATGGCTCATGATTATTAATTCTTATATATATTTTGTTTATTAAAGATTTATGACATGCTTCATGATTTATGATCTAGGTATTTGTGGGTATGATTTCTATTATGTTTTTCCCATTCAATTTGACTATGTCATAATATCATTATACTCATCTTTTTTCCACTGATGAAATTATGTTTTTAATGATTATGTTTTCTCTTAATGATAAATTAAACACATAGTTCTTATGTTTCCTTTTCCTTAGGTTGTCAAGAATCATGTTAAATTAATTATGTCTAGAAGGGTTTCATATGGAACATGTTGATGAACTAATACGAAATATGAAAAGTTGGGTATAGTGGGAAAAATAACATCTTTAATTCATGGGAACTGTTTATATAAGAGTTTTTCTTAATTATATAAAAATCTAAACCCAAAATTTCTTGGTTATGTTAGAAATATAGTATTTCCATTTGTTTTTATAGGTTTTGGATAAAAAATTGGGTCAAATTTGTCAAAATGAATCCAGAAATGTAATGATTATGTTTTTATAATTAGATCCCTAGGTGAGGGTTTAGGGATATTATTGTTAGTTACTTGATATGATTCTCAATTCATGCACTCGATCATTTTGTATTATAGGTATCATCCAGTGAAAGGCCGAAGTAACAAATATTCAACATAGGTATTCAACCTGATATTCACTATAAGGTAGTCATGTTATGTATTTTAGATTATAAATATATGGTGAACAATGTGCTGGTGGGGGATAGATAAATCTTATAGGTAATACTAGGGTAGGTAAAACCTTCTCCCATCCAATACAGTCTATATCTATAGTACAAGGAATAATAGAAAAAGGGAGAGATATTTTCAGGGTAGTAGTGCACTAAATGAGCAGTTTACTAAATCAATATCATATAATAAATATCATCCAAATGTACTAGGTTGATTTGTGTGTGGATCTATTTAGACAAATAAGGATTATACTACACTTCCCCAATATTGTCACAATTGTGAAAAAATAGGACATGATAAGAAATATTTCTTTATATATTTGAAGTTGATAGGGGGAGATTCCTCGAACCAGTCTCATACCCCCATTCTCAATTAGGATGATGTGATTGGAATAGTTATCTCCCTCTATATCAAATAAACCAAGTTAACTTTGAGAATAAATTTATGGTCTATTCCTCACCAAAATAATAAAGTAATGACTACAATTTTGGACCTAATCAAATGTTATAGAGAGTTGATAAGAATATATAAAATGAGTAACTAGCTCCCTTGAGGGAGCATGATACCATTTTCTAAATTGGACCTTTATTAATGTCTTGTTAGATACTAATGAATCACAACATATTGTTGTGTGCTTAAAAAATAAATCTCACACATAGAGATGAAGGCTCATGTTATAAGAATCAGGACACCTCTCTTTAAATGAGAATGAAAATGATTGAAGTGGTTATTTTGTACCATTAAAATTAATGTATTACAATTCATATGGGAGTATACTATCTCAGAGATCAATATTTTCAATTTTATCTTTGGAATTGACCGTCTGGTGGAATTCAAATGTTATACTAATTTTTATATTCAAAAAATAACTTTCACTTCCCTAGATGGATGTTTTAACTTATTCAAAGTGGATTGGGATATGAATAATGACCAAGAGGGATCTTTATTAATAGTAAATGGAACCATTTCTAGTCACATGGAAAAAATTATATTGGATTCCACATAAGAAACAGTGAATAATACACTTCATGTAATAGTGGACCAAAACCCAAATATATTTCCAAATGATTTCTATAGGCTACCGCCATAAAGGAAAACTAAATTTTCTATCGATTTACTTTTAAAAACAAGAACCATTTCACTTCCATCGTTGGATCAAATAGTTTTTTTAGAATTAAAGGTCCAAATAGAATAATTTTAGGGAATAGTATTCATTATACCAAGTACATCATCTTGGCCTACTCCAGTTCTATTTGTAAAGAAGTAAAATTATTCACTTCGATTGTGTGTCAAATATCATAAACTAAATCAAGTTATAATCAATAATCAGTATCCTATTTCATGAGTTGAAAATATGTTTGATCAATTGAATAGTAAAAAGTGTTTCCCTAATATTGATCTATGATTAGGATATCATAAACCTAGATTTAAGAAAGCAGATATTCCTAAGAAAACATTTTAGAGTCTATACATCCATTATGAATATGGTTTTATTCCCTTTGCTCTAATAAATGAACCTATAATTTTTAGGGCCTTGATAAACCATATCTTATATAGGTATCTTGATTACTTTTTCATGGTATTTTTTGATGATATTTTTGGTTTATTCTTGAACTTGTAATGAACATGAGAAGCAATTGGAGACTGTATGGATCAAATTGCATGACCACTAAATTAATTCTAAATTCCCTATGTGTGACTTATGAAAACTATCAGTGTGGGTTTTTTAGGTATTCCATTTCTAAAATGGAATATCTGTTGACCATATAAAAATGAATGTTGTTAATTAAGGGTAACCACCAAAGAATAACTTAGAGACACATAGTTTTCTTAGAGTATCAAGCTATTATAATTTCTTTTTATAAGATTTCTTAATAATCTATTACCATATGACTGTATTGACAAGGAAAGGTATTCCATTTAAATTGAAAATGGATAACGAATGTCCTTTCAAGATATTAATGCTTGAATCACTTTGGAACATATATTTGTCTTACTAAAACCATGTTAGAGTCATGTGGAATATTGTGATATGTCTAGATTGGGACTAGGTTATGTTCTCATATAGGGAGATCATTTTGTGGCCTAGGGACTGATATAGTTTCAAAAACTTGAGAATAATTATCTAATGGATGACCTAAAATTAGTTTCATTGGTTAT
This sequence comes from Viscum album, assembly GCA_963277665.1. Lineage (NCBI taxonomy): Eukaryota > Viridiplantae > Streptophyta > Magnoliopsida > Santalales > Viscaceae > Viscum > Viscum album. Next base: position 1,511,858,252 of record OY728153.1, on the reverse strand, counting down.
TCCTTAAAAACATAACGTCATAACATCTTTATGGAAAAGTTAAATATATTAACTAATCATAAAAGATTGAAACATATATTCTCTCATAGAGACTTGAAATTGAGGAAACATAACTTGATGAATCATCTTCATATGTTTGAATTCAAATTATTATATACATTCAACAAAAGAAATTCAGTGGCTAATAATTTTAATTATAAGTCTTATAATGAAATGGATAAAGAATTTCATGAACAGTGATAGTTATTGAGCATGATTATTAACATGCATCTGGATTGTGACAAACAAAATGAAAGTGTAGTTTTCTTCCTGGATACTCTTGTTCCTGATTTGATGGATTTATTCAAGGAGATCAATGATCAGATACTAACTGTATTACCACTAGGTCAAACCTAAATGGTGGGGAGACTATGGATGATCAAATATAGGAAGAAAACATAGCATTTCATTTAAAAAAAATGAATTTTTGTCCCATGTCCTTTCTAAGAACAAATTATTTTTGCGTATCATCATTAAAAATGGTCTACTCACCCAGGTACTTAGAAAATGTACAAGGTAATGGAAGCCCACTTTTATAGGTCATGTATGGAAAAGAAATATTGAAACTTATATTATGAAATATATCACTTATAAATTGGTAAAGGCTGAGAATCAATCTATAAACGACATGAATACATCTATGCATATACCTATTTTGATATTGGAGAATATTTCCATATAGTTTTTTCACAAGTATACCACATATTATTTAGAAGAATTTTTATATTTTGGTAACTGTGGATTGACTCACAAATTCAGCACACTTTCTCCCAATTTGATATTCTAACATGGTAGAGTATCTAGAGAAGCTATATATACAAGAAGTGGTTATGTTTCAAGGAGTAAAAAAATATATTTTCACTAATATATATCCTTTATATAATTCTTGATTTTGACACACTTGTTTAATAGGCACTTGGAACCCAGTAGACCATGGGCATGTTTTATCATCCTTATATAGATGCATATTAATAATGTAAAATTAGTTTTTTGAAGATATTATATGATATTGTGTTTTATAATTTAGTGGCACATCAGAAAATTATATTCCATTAATGAAGTTATTTTATAATAATAGTTATTAGGCCACAATACATATGGCCCTATTCAAGCCATTGTGTAAATGTCCACATCACAATTCACTTTGTTGGGTGGAAATTGGAGAGAGTTTAAAAATTAAACCTATTCTTGTCCAAGTGACTATAAATAGATTCAAATGATAAAGAAGTATATTTTTATGACCTAGAGAAAACATTAGTCATATATATATCATCATTACCACCCATTATATTTTGATTTAGGTTACCATCTATTTATGAAATTAATACCATGATTGGTTTATCATCATTTTGGAAGGTAATGGAAAATGGATCCTTGATATGTAGAACCATTTGTGGTCTTAGAATGAATTAGTAAAATTATATGTCAATTATCTTTAACACCAAGATTAAGTGTTTTCTACAATGTTTTCATGCCAATCAATTAAAGAAGTACTCAGTACTACAAATACAGCTTTTATCAGCACTAAAAATGGCCTTTAACAGTGCTAGAAAAGCGCTGTTAATGCCGGCGAAGATAGGGGGGGGGTCCCCTTTATCAGCACTCCAATAAGAACCGATAAAGACCCCTTATATCAGTGATAAAAAAATGGTCTGATAAAAGACCCCTTTTATCAGCGCTTCGTTTTAACACTGATAAAACTAAAAAAAATTAAAAAAATTAAAAAAATTTAAAAAATATTGCCAATCACGAGGGTGGGGGGGGGGGGGGGGGGGGCTTTTTATAGCTCTTGAGCCCCCCTTTATCAGCAATTTGCTGCTCCTCCAGCACCTGCACGCACCACATACACCATTTATCAGTGCTAGCCCCTCTAAATCACCCTTGCGCATGCGCCCCTGCCTCCACCTGGATTTGATCTCGAGACCTCCCCCCTGCACACCTAAAGCCTTTACCACTGCCCAATATCGATTTGTTCTCTTATTTATGATATATCTATTTATTTATATATATATTTAGATATATTCATTCATATAGTAATATATATTAATATTAATATATATAGTTATATTAATATATATATTTACAGTTATTTTAATATATATATATAGTTATATTAATATATTTATAGTTATATTAATATATAGTTATATAAATATTCATATATTGTTATTTTAAATAAAATGTATATTAGTTATTATTTAGATAAATCTAATATATTTTACTTGTAAATATATTTAATTATTTATTTAAAAAATTAAATTTTTAGGTGTGAATATATAAAAAATATGGACATATAGTTATATATTTGATTATAAATAGCTGTTCATTATGAAAAACTATACAATTTTAAAAAGATAATATCAATATGAATGTAATACCTTGGAATAAATTCAGTCCCCACCAAAAAAATCCAATAATACCCCCTTAAACGAGGCTGAAAATCCACAAAATGTTAAAAAAATGGGGTACCCCAACTAAAAACTCAGTTTTGTAGGCTTTCTGGACCGTTTTTGGCCTTTAAAAAACCTTTAACCATGTTCCCCCTAGTCCCAACAATGTAGATATCGTCACAGGCTTCGATTTTATATGTGGTAGAGCTCAAACAGACACCCAGATCAAAAGTTATGGTAATTTGAAGTTCGAGTTGCGTTTTCAACATATTTTGGATCTTTTTAATTTTTTTTATTTTTTAGCCTTCAATTTGTTATTAAATGACTATTACTCCATAATAATTAGAAAATAATTAATTAAAAATATTTTTTTTTAATTTTTTTATAAGCCATTTTCACTAAATATCTTATATATTAATTATATTAAGTGTAAATTTATATTTATACTTATCTAAAATATATTTAAAAATTATATATTATATTTATTACAATATAAATGTGTTGATATATTGATATATTAATATATTATTTTTAATTAATTTTTTTGAAGACAAACCCTTTATCATTGCTACTAAAAAAAGCACTAATAAAGGGGGCCCCTTTATCAGTGCTTTTTCGTTAGCGTTGATAAAGGGGGGCGCTGGCCTTGCCCAGTTTTGTGGTAGTGACTATCCAATTCCTATTCATGTGATTAGCTATGATCATGTTACTCTTGATCTTGAAATGACATATATCTATGAAATGATTCTAATTTTTTATAGAGATGGAAGGTATTTTAAAGGGAGACACATCGATTTGGGATGAATTTTATGGAAGCGTGGTCATATTTAGAAAGAAACTTAGTATATAGTGAAGTTTATGCTCGAGCAATGCCCTGGATTATTCTATAAAATCACCATCTTCTAGATATCTGATGATGGAAATCCTGATGGTGGGTAGAATTTAACAGCACCATTTTGATGTAATTTCTACATTATCTTACGTTTTTAGTATTTTAATGGCTTTATCTAGGTTTGGGAAGTGTTGGTTGGTTACTCATAGAGTTTGGTTGTGAATAGGTGAGTCGAAGTAAACCATAAGAAGAAACATTTCATGGTTGAGATCATGGTTAATTTGTAGTACACCAACGAAACATATAATGACCAAAATATACACGGTAAGGCTTAGTCACTTGGTGGTTTTGGGTATAACACTTGGGGGTATGATAATGGAAGATGGGTGGAGATACCTAAACATTCCATGGTAGAGGGTGTGGAGGGTAGAAAATAACTAAATGCTTTCTCAAATACTATAGTGGCTCACTGTGGTGATACTTATCTTCCCTAGTGGAACTAAATACACCCCATTCATGTTAGGTGAAACATGTCATGGTGCCACTTATTAGAGAATATTGAAATTTTAGATTCATGCATTGAGTCTTGTGGAGGAGTTATGGATTTGAATAAGAATTCATGTAATAACTTTTGGAGTACTTTTAATTTTTTTTTGCCAAAAATCAACTATCATACCCCCATTTCATCCTCTTCTCCTTTGGTATTTCAATCTAGATGATTTTTGGGTGATTTTTGGATGATTATAGTGGCTATCGAGGATGATTCTTCTATTTATTTGTTATTGGATGAATGTAATAGGTGGGTGGTTTTTACCTCTTTCCAATTTCTATGGAATATAAAGGATCTTTTATTTCCAAAAAAATCATCCTATATTGATAATGAATTACCATTTTAAAACATTTCTATATTGTGCACTCACTGGTTGGATCTTAAAATATGGGTAATGGGTGATTCCCACATGGTGGTTGATGAATTTATGAAATGATTTTAATAAAAAAATAAAGGTTTTGATGTGTGAACTTGGAATAGTATGGTTGGCGTATGTTCAGGTGCATTGGACCTAGTTTAGAGAGACTTGTTCATAAGGACAATTAGGAAAAATGATTATAACCAAGTGACCTATTGGTGGAGGATGGATCTCTACCCATGATTAAGTTAGGTGTCATTCAGAATTCATGGGTGTGTGGATGTAAGAACATGTAATGGATTTGTTAAGTGGTTTAGAAAGAACTAAAATTTTGGTGAACTTGTGTTGAATTTATTTCTAATTTTTTTATATATAAACCTTGGGACTATTTCAACTACTTTGATATTTGGTGAAACTATTTTATCAAAACTACGAGTTAAGTTAATTCCTTTCTAGTTATATGTGGGGAAAATATCTTGGAATTTTCCTACTAGGTTGTTATACTCACTCTTGAATATGAACTTTAGTGAGTTTTCAGACATTATTTCTCTAATTAAGGGAAGTGAAAGGTTTCATATTTTACTAGTAGTTATTATTTATGTATTTGTCATGGATATTGAAGATATATCTTGGGATTTGGTCATGTTTTGGGATTCTTGAGAGGTACCACCTTGGTGGTGATTTCATTATTAATTTTTGTAATGTCCTAACCTAGGCACCACACACTGGTACCCCAATATGGCTGGTGAGATGACCTCAATCACACCTCCTTGTATGCCATAGGCTATAGACTAGAATTTAGGGTCTAATATATAACATGGAAAGACTATACTCTCTTTATCATAGTAATAAAACACCAGAAATAGAAAAAATTCCAAATGATATATAAGCAATAACCAAACCAAATTGGTATCAAAAGATGAAAAAAAAGGAAATACAATATCCAAAACCAAACTGTGGATATGTCATGCCAAATACATTTCATGTTTCAAATGAAAAACCAAAATAGAGACACAATGACACTCAGAGGGTCCCGATATAACATATGGTTCCCTCATAAATGATCCATCCCAACTCAACCATTTAACATAGGGATTTTTTCGTGATCTTATCCAACAAACATGAAGTCTATTCATGTACTAATCAGACATCCTGAGTAAGGTGTGAGTAAAACTCAGCAGGCCAATACAAATGAAATTTAAAAAAATATCCAGTCAATAGAAGTGTGTATAGTAGTATGCAGAATAAAGTACCATACATAAAGTACACACTTATCACATTTAATTATTCTTTAATTAACCACAAAACCCCTGGGTTTCCAAGGGCACCTGAACCCTCAATAACTACTTCGTCCCATGTCAGATTATGAACCACATCAATTGGAAATTCGGAATTCATTATAATGCATGGGATCTTATTATCCATTTAATTCAATTTCACATCTTTTTCATTTATAACCATAGCACAATTACAATTTCAAATTCATGGAATGTCATGTATAACACCCCATGAGTATTTAGAGCCTCTCTGCCTATCCCACACCTCAATGTCACCTATGGTTATTTGGGGCCTCAGTTTCTATCCCAAACTCATTTATCACATATAGGTATTTGTATCCTCGTTCCCTGTCCCAAACTCATTTATCACATATGGGTATTTAGAGGCTTAGTCCCTATCCCACACTCATATATCAAATATAAAACATATATCACATAATCACATGTATTAAAATATCACATGTATCAAAATATAACATTTATTACCAAGGTGGGATTTTGAAACAACAATATGTGTCCCACAATTATTATCATATTTAAAAATGTTAATAAACATTAACTCTCTTATCAAAATATAACATCATGGTATACCATTTCCATTGTCAAAACAAACATAGTTCAATAGTTTAATCGCATGTAATAATATGAAAAATCACCATTGTTCCATTTATAAAAATTTAATCATATATACCATTAGTCCATTAAGATTAATCCAACCATTACATAATTCCAATAGTAAATTAATTTAGGGACCCATTAATTGACCAATTACACCAACACATTAATTAACCAAATAAACATTCAATCAATCAATCATGTCTATAATTACAAAATTAATTAAGTAATTTACTAATTAATTAATCCAATTCCACTAATTTCTTAATCACAATTAAAAAAATTCAATTTTCCTTTATTCTACTCATTTCGTAATCACATGGAAAATCAATTAATCAATTCCATGATACCATAAATTAATTAATATATTAAATTATCCAATAAAATATTAAATTTTCATACTTTCGAATTTAAATTTCACAACACATACATGAAAATGGAATTCAAGAGAGTGGAATTTTCAATTTAGACCACCTACCTCAAAATTGATGATGAATGCTCACCAATAGATATCCCTAATTAAGGAGGAACAACCAAGATCAGGATAAATAATGAGATGTAGTTCTAAAACCTAAATCAAAGATTGTGGGAATCAAGATCCATCAAAACAAGATATAAACCCACCAAAAACAGTGGAAATCCATCCCCTTATTATCAACAAAGAGAGATGAGAGAGATATAAAGATCTAATTTGGAAGAAACCATGTATCCAAATAGGTAAAAATCCTCATTATAGGGTTAGAATCATCAATAAAAAAGTTTGGAAGGATTGAAATCCATCTAAGAGCCTCACAGAAATGAGATAAATAGGTTTAAAGTCAAGCTAGGGGTTTTAGAAATATCAGAAGGGGGTTCAATAAATTTTTAATGGATTAAATTTCTGCATTCATGGTTTCCTACTTAGGAAGTATTGTTTCTTCTAATTGTATGCCTCCTAAAATGGGGCCAAAAAATTTATAAAACCGTGTTCCAATCATAAAATTCCCATCTTCCCGGGTTGCACGATTTTCTAGGGAAGGGCACACAGTTTGGGAAAACCAAGCGCTAACCCTACACTGCACAAAACCCCTCCAAAACATTCAAATTTCTCCCAAACACATCCAATTTAATATACAAATAATATATACTCAAAACATGGTAAAAGAGTATGTATAAGAAAGCATGATACATCTACAGAAAAGGTTGGGATCTTATAATATCCCCACCTTGTAAGAGCTCATCATTGAGTTGTACTTCCAAGCCTCACTAAGATTCTAAGATGAAAGGATTGGACCGCTTATCCCACACATCTTCTTCTCTATCCCATGTTTCCTCTTGTACGAACACATGTTTACACAATACCCAAACTATCCACATGATCTTTCCAGTGAACACTTTCTCAATATGATCCAACACATGTATTAGATGCTCCTTAAAGGACGCATTAGTCTCAAGAAGAACATAATCCACATCAATCACATGATAATGGTCAGGGTGATATCACCATAGTTATGACACATGAAAAATGTTATAAATAACTTTTCACCTATATGAAAGAGCTTACTATAACACCACCAGTATGATTCTATCCATAGCCTGAAATGGTTCAACAAAATTGGGTGCCAACATTCCCTATCTCTGTATCATTATTTGACCCCAATCTAGGAGAAACCCAAAGGAATACATAACCACACTCTGAAAACTATAGGGGTCATCATTTTGTATCATCACATGACATCCGTATACTATGAGACACAACCATACACTTCTGAATCAACTAAATCTTCTTCAAAGACTCCTACACGAGACTCGGTCCCAACATCTCTGACTCACCTAAATCCATCCAACATTGAATGGATATGCATGACCTACCATAAGGTGCCTCATATGAGTCCATCTATATAGTTTCCTGATAACTATTGTTATAGGAAAACTACACAAAATTCGAGGACAGACACCCGAAACATATTCTCAAATAGAGGTATAATACATTCTGACGGCCCATCTATCTGTAGGTGGAATACCATACTCAGTAAAACCTATGTACCAAGAAACGTTTGCAAGCTTGTCTAGAAGTGTGAAGTAAAACATGTTTCATGGACTAAAACAATACTATGTGTCACCCTATGTAGATATACTATCTTTCGAACATATAAATCTCCCAGTTGGTCCACTGAGAAAGTCTGCCATATAGGCAAGAAATACTCTACCTTTGTCAAAAGATCCAAAATCATCCAAATATCATCACTCCTCTAAGGAGTCCTTGGTAGACACACCAATAAAGTCATGGTGATGTCATCCCACATCCAATTTGGAAAAGAAAATGGATATAGTAAACTACCAGGTCATTGATGCTCAACCTTCACCTTTTGATAGGTGCAGTATTGTGTCAAGAACCCTGCTATCCCCCTTTTGATTACCAGCCACCAAAACTATCATCATAGGTCCTAGTACATTTTGGTCACACCTAGATGTACCACCCACTTTCTGATATAAAATTCATGTACCATCTCCTCTTGCATTTTTGTATACACAAAAACCCAATTCTTAATAAAAATAGTCTCATCCTCATATATAGTCCAATAATTTTGTGACTCCCCACCTTCAAGGATTTCCATTAAGTCCAAACATTCTAGATTATAATATTTCTTTTCCCTGATCTAGCTCAAATGGGTAGACTCCACTGAAGATTATATGAGATTCATCTACTTCTGACCCTCCTGAACAACAACATGCATCTTAGACAGTAATGTCATCATCTCCCTATCAGAACTAGACTCATGAATCGCTTGAGTCTTTGATTTTCCAATTAAAGTGTCAAAAATAATGTTTTCCTTTCTGGGAATATATTCTAGCTCAAAATCAAAATAATTCATATACTTGAACCTCCTTAAATTCCATTGATTTAAATCACATTTGAAAAAGATATACCTTAGGATTTAGTGATTGGTATACATAGTAAAATTTTCACCCCATAGATAATTCATCCAAAAATTCAAACCATGAAACACTTCATCTTACTCAAGGTCATGTGTAGGGTAATTCATTTTATGTGGTATCAATTTTTGAGACACATACACCACAACTTGATTTGCATTCATCAACACCACTCTAAGACCTATCCCTGAGGAGCCACAAAACACCATATACTCCTCACCTGGATCCGGTAGGGTAATTATTGATGCCAATGTCAATAAATTACTCAAATACTGGAAGGAATTATCAATGCCTCAGACCAGTAAAACATAAATTTCTTCTTAGTAAAGAATAAAAGAGGTGCTACCAATCTGGAAAATTCCTGGAACAAACGTCAACAATAACATTCCCACCCTTGGTACTTGGGTTTTCCCCTGTACATGGGTTAGGCACTCCCATGCATGACCTGATGTAGAAGGCCAGACTCTATCTAGTCTCTTATATACCTTTCCTAAATAGTAAGATAATAGAAAAGAAAATAAAGGCTCTGACACCACTTTTGTAATATCCTGACCTATGTGCCACACACTGGTGCCCCGAACCTTTCGATCACATGACCTCAGATGTACCCCCCAATAAAACTGAGGCTTCCAACAATAAGTGAGGGTGTAATATATATAACACGGGGATACTATAACCTCTTTATTAGAGTAATAAAATAGAAGAAATAAAACAAAAAAACCAAATGAGATAACCAATAACCAAACTAAACCAAACAAGTATCAAATGATGATCAAAATAAGAAATACAATATCCAAAACCAATCTATTGTCATTTCATGCCAAATATGTTCAAGTGTCAAATGAAAAACCAAAATAAAGAAACACTGACTCTACCAAGAAGTTCTTGACATCACATCCAGTTTCCTCATCCATGCTCCATACCAACTCATTCATTTAACACAGGGATCTTGCCCTTATCCTATCCTCATATCATAAAGTTTATTTGGGTACCGATCAGGAAGTTTGAGTAGGCTATGTGTAAAACTTATTATTCCACCAAAAAACATCAAAAAAAATATCCAATAAATATAAGTGTATGTAATTGAATAAATAATAAAGTTCAATTCATAAAGTAAACATTTTTCACATTTAATTCTTCTATAATTAACCACATAAACCCCCCGAGTCCCCAAGGACACCTAAACCCTTAATACCTTATTTGGCCTATGCCAGAGTCTAAACCACATCATAAGTAAACTTAAAATTCATTATAACACATGGGATTTAATCGTCCATTTCACTCCATTTCCATCCCGATCATTTGGAACCATAGCCCCAAGCCAATCTCATATAATTAGAACATTAGGTTTAACACCACATGGGTATTTGGAGCCTATGTCCCGATCCCACACCTCAATGCCACATATGGGTATTTGGAGCCTCAATCCATATCCCTATCCCACAATCATTATCACATTTAGAAAGGTTAATCAAAATTAACCATATTATCAAAATAGCAAATCATTGTATACCATTTCCATTATAAAAACAAAAATGGTTAAATAATTTAGTCACATCAGATAATATGTTATTTTTTCCCAATAAAAGTGCCAATTGCATTCATAATTTCAATATGAATCTTTATGAATACAGTAATAAATATATTCAGCATGTCAACATAAACGAAATTTATGTTTTTATCTCTAATAAGTGTTCCTATGGGATATCCTTCACCATTAAAAATAGGGCTCATTTGGATAATATAAGTTTACCTATGGAATATTTGGGTTCTCCTTTACCTAATAGGAGAGTTAGAATTTACCATTTTGATACCATTGTGAGAAGTATTATGGGAAGGATCCAAAATTTGAAAAGTCACTTTCTATCGTTTGCTGGAAGGATGAATTTAGTTGACAATGCGCTTTCTTCTATTACTGTTCATGTTTTATATGTGTTTATACCTCCAAAAGAAGTGATTATGAACATTGAAAAGCTTCTCAAAATGATTTATATGGGATTCTCACCATAAAGAGGATCATCATTGGGAAATTTGGTCTATAATAGTAATAAATTTTCAAGAGGGGGGGGGGGGGCGGAGGGGTTTCAATATTAAAGGTATTAAAGATAATATGTAGTCTATCTTGGAAAAATAGGTGTGTGAGATTATTTTTTGGGATTCTCTCGGTTCTGTATTTATCAAAAGGAGCATAGGGAGTGACCTTTTGTTTGGATTGATAGATAAAATCTTTCCCACCTATGAAATAATTTTAAGAGTCTTATCCATCAAATTTTATATAATTCTCATTGGATTACTGGGCGTGGTGACATTTATTTTCTAGAAAAACAATTAGGCTGGTTACCTCTTGTTATTTCCAAGATTTTTAGCCCTAGACATCGGTTTTAGGTAGGAAATTTATCATCCGTAGTTCACTGATGAAATGATGAATAAGGATAAAAAGGGAGTTTTGTGTAGAATATAATTTTCTAAGGTTCTAGATAAGTGTTATATTAATTCATCATCTTCTGGAAATTTTTCATTCTATACTTTTGTTCTATGGTCCATTATTTTTCAAATTCTTATTGTATGGGTAGTAGAATTTTGTGTAAAGATATATCCCATAAATTCATTTTTCTTATTTAGATAATTTGAAACTATTCTATTCCCAATGATGAAAACATTCAATGAATTTTTATTCCACTTATATCAAAATGAAAGTTCTACTTGATCTCCCAAACTAAAACTATTTTTCATCACTTTTTCAAAAGTTATTAGATTTTCATTTATGGGTTCATACTGTTGGATTTTATGATTTCAGTGGTAGTGTGAGGTCTATGGATGAATTCCTATAGGCATGTTGGAATTTGTAGGATATGGATCATGTCCAAAACAATAAGTGGACATTTCTCATCATTGATGCTTCTTGGACCATCTGGGAAATGAAGAATGTTATATGTAATTAGGGTATCTAACCTAAACTATAGTATATTAGGTGAAATGTTTTGGATCTCCTTTATTCATTTATGTTATAGTGAAAATCTGTGAATATTTATCTAGTTCTTTTCTCCTTAATTTCATATGATTTCTCAACCGAGGTGTCTCATTCTAGGCGGAGGTCTTCTAGTGTTTGGGTGGGATGGAAGTCCCTTACTCATGGGTTCAAGTTAAATACAAATATTTGTTATGTGAAAGGGGTCATACGAGGTGCTGTTGATATTTGTGATGATAAAGGATCAGTTCATTTACCTTTTATACTTACTATGGGGAGGGTAATTCAGTGGTGGAATTGGCCTTGGTGATGCTTCAAGGTAATAAAATGTATAATTTTGTTCTATTATGTTTTGTTATATTTCATTAATAAAATATTTTAATTTTCAGCTAGTCATAAACCTATTAATTGATCAATTACACAAACACATTAATTAACCAAACCAACATTCAATTAATCAATCAATTCCCCAATCACAACATTTCATTAATTAAATTACCAATTAATTAATCCAATTACAACAAATTCATAATAACAATTTCCAAAACTCAATTTTCTCTTATTATCCTCATTTTGTAATCTTATAGAAAATTGATTAATCAATTCCATGATTTCGTAAATTCATTATCCAAATATATTTTTTTCAATTAATGATTCAACCGCCGAACGTTTCAATTTAAATTTCACAACACATACACATAATTGAAATTCAAGACCATGGTATTTTCAATTTAGACCACCTACCTTAAAACTGATGAGGAATGTTCGCCAATAGATATCTCTTATTGAAGTAGGAAAACCAAGATCACGATGAAGAAGGAGATATAGATCTAAAACCTAAATCCAAGATCAAATGCATCAATATACATAAAAACTTTATTTAAACCCACTTCCAATAAAGGAAAACCATCCCCTTTTTATCTAGAAAGAGAGATTAGAGAGAGATAGATACCTAATTGAGAAGTAATAACATAATCAGATAGGTTCAGATCATCAATTCGGGCTTTGAATCATCAATAAAGGAGGTTGGAAGGCCTTAGAATCCATATGAAAGCCTCAAAAAATGATATAAATAGCTTTAGGTTCAATATAGAGGGATTATAGATATAATATGGGGGTTCAAGAAATTTTTAATGAATTTTTGGTGGATTAAATTTCTATGCCCACGATTTCCTACTTGGGGCACACGGTTTCCCCTAACCATGTGTTTAACTCTACGCCTCCTCTCATGGGTCTATATGGCTACTACTAGGATGGTGGATAGTTTACCAAAATGCATGACAACAATTCAATCCATCTATTTTTAGGGTTGTATGGTTTTCTGGGGTAGGGTGCACGGTTTGGGAAAACCGTTCACTTACTGTGCACTACCCAAAACCCCTCCCAAACATCCAAATTTTACCCAAACACACCAAAGATAAAACCCAAATAATATATAATCAAAAAAGGAAAAATATTGCTTGTAAATTAATCCCACGACATATCCAAAAAATGTATAGATATGATAATTTTCGAAGTCTTGGTTATTATATTTTATTGTTTATGTTGTTACTATGATTATTTGGCATGTTATACATTGAATTATTACTTTGAATCATGAATCATTTATATATATATATATTATGTTTTTATCTTTATGGATATATGTGTGAATTATTTTGTGTGTTAAAAAGGGTAAAACATTCCACATATTTTTTTAAACCCTCAATATTTATTGCCAATATTTGGTGTATGGGGAATGTCACATAATGTCAGTGGAACCTTGGCTCTTTCCAATCCAACAGTTAGGGTCAGGTTGTTACACGTACCAATGCCAAATATTGTTTAAAATAACCATTATTTAATTCCTTCATATTTTTTAATATGGTAACTACCCCACTAAATGGTCTGATGAGCACTTGATAAAGCGTTGTCATGCGCGCTCTCTAAAATATTTATAACTAAGTGCAGAACAAGGGCTGACCTAAGTCATTATCTTAAGGAGACTTTGTGTTCACACACTCAATACTTATAATTAACTATATATATATATATATTTATGAGATAAAACTAAAACAAAAATTTATTTTAGAAATTAAAAAGCAATAAAAAGAAAAGTAAACACGCAATGCATAATGTAGAAAGAATGATTGATGTTAGACAGAAAGGAGATCCTCCTAGGAGAACACCCAGTGTGAACCTGAATCATCTCTTTTTTAGTTTAAAATAAAATTAATGAACATGATACATCATATGCATTAAAAGATTATCCTTACCTTGTTGGGAATATATGGTATACTCAATGATCACAGCTAGACTACACATCCACCTCCTTGATCAAGGGAGAATGTTATAGAAGTGAAAGTTAAGCCTCAGGTGGAAAGTGGGGACTTGAAGGTGCCTTTCACACTAAGATCCCACTTGGAATAGATATAATAAAATAAGAAAAAATAAGAATTATTTCTCAAAAACTTGGTTTAAAAACTATATTACTCCCCCATGAACTTCCTCGTGTTAGCTGCTCTTGATCATTAGTATAAGTGATCACTGTGGAGAAGAGATTGAGGTGTAAACACAAAAGATAAAAATATGAGATAATTAGAGGAAGAAGAAGACTGAGACATACTGATAATGAAAAATAATATTACAAAAGAAATGAAACCAAAAAACTAAATATAATTTCCAACAAATTATTCCCTTAATTTTCCAACAACTTTAAATAATGAGGAAACACTCTTTTATAGGAAAAGAGGTGAACTTCTTGGCTCCAAATCATTATCCAAATGTATTCAAGTGGGATACCCATTTAATTGACAATTTGGGATCTATTTTATTCTTCCATGCTGTTATTCCATATCTCCTCCATCTAACCAAAAAATTCAACTTCATTGACCATTGTGGATAAGTTAAATCTATATTACTCCAAATATTTATTTTACCCCAACTGACTATTCCTATTCTAATGTACTAACTTACAATGCATTTATTTCCTTTTAAATGAAATAATAATTCATGTAAATGTAAGTGAAAGTTGTTTAACTATGTATACTCTTTTTCTAGGTTTAATTTAAGATTCTTTGGGTCATCCATTTTATAAATATGGACCCATCAATAAAATTCTCTAAATCTGTGCATAGTTTTCTAGGCTTGACTTGTGAGATGAGTTTGGGAATTTAAATAAGGGATTTTTCTTAGGATATAGAAAAATTAAATGAATAAAAAAATGTATAGAAATATAAAAGGAATAAATTTTCAATTTATACTAGTTTAGAAAAAGTAATGTACAAAATACAGAAATAAATTAAAATAGATAAAATCCCAAATAATCCATTTTTTCTATTAAGCTCAAAATACATCCAGAACTATAAAATGAGACAAATTACAATAAAATAAAACTTTGGTGGGATTAAAAAAAATTTAAATTTAAATTAAAAGAATTAAATATTTTTCTCTTTTTAATACCTCTACACTTAAACATTTCACTCCTAGGCAATCATCTTATACCAAGGTAAAAAAAACTACTCAAATCATAAATGACAACAAAGATAAATTATCCTATCAAATAAAATATCATGCCTCCGACATGGATTAAAATTTCCCAAATCCTCAAAAATCATAATAATATATTCAATCTCAGGTTAATCCCCACATGCATGTCATACTTGCCTCCCAAGAAAAATATTTCTCTCTTCACTTAGGTATTTTTTATGTGTGATTTTTATCATTCTCAAGAACATGTGTGATCTCCATAGTCTTGATATCCTACTATTATATTCACATAAAATAGTAAAAAATGTGTAAATTAGGCTGTCTTTTTCATGGGATGTTCTGAGGATAACGTTGTGTAGGTTTTACTTGTAAAAACATATGAGATTGAATGAGTAGGATTAAGATCTAACGTGAAGAAAATGCATAAATTTTTTTTCTTAAGAATGGTGTGCTTCTAAATCATATAAAAAATGATTCACCAGTAAAAAAATAATATTTTGGAAGTTAAAACTTATGATTTTATCATAAATTAATATCTTCCCTCTTTTCCCCAATTATAGCATTGTTTCAGTTTGAATTCAGATATGCATTACTCTTCAGAATCATATTTTTTTTGTAAAAGAGAGGTAGCTTTTGATCTTCAAAAAATAGTTAACACCCAACCCAAATTTTTAATGATATTTTTTTCCAGACATCTACCTTTCCATCATGAAATTTGTACCACCAAATTAGTAATAAATATGGAAACACTTTTTATTCATTTTAACTCAAACATATTTTTCATGAAGGAAGAATACAACTCATCTTCTCCCTCCGCCACCATTGAGTTCAGTAATGATCAGGGATTTATATTCTATAGTAAGTTTTAAAGGGATAAATATATTGTAATGTGTCTCCAAAACAAGGTATTTAATGGCTACTAGTGGATTAATAAATGTCAGATGTAATGGTAGGAAAATATAATAGTTGAATGTAAAAAGGGATTTCAAGGTGGTGCCTCAATCATACTTAACACATTCCATAGACTCTAATAGCTTCGAAAAAGAGAAAAATAGCATGTTCTGGAACATGCAACATGTTTAAAGGCTCTAAAGATAAAGATAAATGTAATAATATATAAAAATGTTTATAAACCTATCAGGTTGGGCAAGATATTCATTTCAGAGAGTACTAGTGTACGTGATTTTCACAATCAATCAAACTCTATCAGATGAAATTATCATAAATAAAAAATAAAATGCATTTATTAATAATATAAATCCTTAAATATTAAAATCAAGAAATTTTATAAAAATAATATTACAGTTTGAATTTTCCAAAGTATTCAATTCATCTCAAGATTCATAAAAAAACCAAAAAATTAAAAAGAATACATGAAAATTTTAAAAAAACATGAAAAAATAAAATTAAAGAACATAAAAAATTACTAAAAATAGGTTGAAATCCATATCCCACCCTTATTCAATTTACTACCCTCTTTTTAGTTCAAATTAGATCAAGAAAGATTTCCAAGCAAAATTTTAATTGGGTAGTAAAGAAAATAAAGAAAATGAAAGACACAACCAGATGTATTTTTTTGTGGTAGCCATGACTTATGATCCTAACTACCACAACTTTTAAAATTATAAGAAATAAATGACAAGAAATAATAAAAATAAATAAAAATTAATATAAATGGGAAAAAATGGATAATACATGGTTTTACCACCAAGAACATGCTAGGTTTTTACTGCCCCTAGTCAAGCAATTGTAGTGGATTATCCCTAACATGATGGTGGATATAGTTTCATTAAGATGAATCGCCACATGTGACTTTTCCTAATTTCCAAGAGTCTAAATTGGAATTTTACGACCTGAAATAATATCATAAATTTACCAACTCTAAATAAATAATAAAGAGAGAATTTGGGTTCCAGAGTGAGAGGGAAAAAAAGACAGGGGTGCTCCCTATTAACTTCCTTGGTATCCTTCTATTTATGGTTTGAAAGTTGTTTTAGAGTATGAAGTCACACCACATGGTTCCTTAGCTATTATTCTTCAATCACCTACACTTGGTTTCTTCTCACGACCTATCCTCCAGGGCCCGTGCTGTGACATACCCCAAGCCCGCATCCCGAAGACTAAGGGTTAGTGATTAGCTCTGAAGGCGTCAACCTAAAAGTGGGAGGCATCATCCTAAGTACCTATATGCACGCACACACAACCATATCCCATATTTGGAAAATTAATTAGGCATTCCACTAAACAACCACTGATTACAAGTACAAATGAAAGTCTAATGGTCTAGAATACAAACCCAACAAAAGACTAACTAGAAAATAGAAAAGTACAAAACAAGATATAGATATCTATCCACCAAAAACCCCACCTAATGGGTAAGTACAGAGTAGCTATTGGAAGCCGTAGAAGTCTATTCCATCGGCCTGGTCTCATTGGGCACCAATATGTCCTGGGCCACTAATTTCTCCATCTAGGCGGTAGTTGTCTGCACCAGACACAACATGTATGGGCGAAAACCGTGCAGTGGTGAGTAACAAAATACTCAGTAGGGACCCCTGAATAATAAGGAAATACCACAAATAAATCCAAAAACAATCCACAAATCATGATCACCAAGCATTATCATGAATCCAGACAACTCACACCATGTATATTCTAGAATAGGAAAGTTAAACCATTAGTCACATTATCGAACACAATGGGATGCTGGAGAACTCTTCCTAAATGAGTACAATGGGCCTTCTAGGTAACACAAAATATAATTCACACAAACCTAGGACTACTTTGGAACTCATCCCTAATGAGTACCATGGATATTATAGGTCACACAGAAGACACTCCCCACCGTGGGCATGCTGGGTCACACAAAAGCCGCTTCCCACCTTAGGCCATACTGAGGTACTCCTCCTGCCGAGTGATGTGGGTATTCCAAGTCACACAAAATCCCCTCCCCACCATGGGCCTTCTGCGACACATAGAAGAAACTTCTCACTAGGCTATAGTATTTTATTCACACATGGTCACTTGTAAGCAGTATTTATGTCTCATCCAACCGTAGGGTTTCCGCACGTAGCTTGCTTGATCTTGAGATTACCGATCACCAAGAAATTCATCAAATACAACTCCCATTAAATAATCCACAGGGTATTCCAAAAGATCCACCTTGTTGCGAGGGTTCCAATGATGCAAACGTCTCATCAATCAAACGACTGGTTCACAAGATATTGACAATTTTTCTAAAAGGGGCCAGTTTCATCCGGGTCTAGTCAGACCCAGTTGGACCGATCTGACCCAACCCAGCCAGGGGTCCACCAACCCAGCTCAGGTCTACTGACCCAACCCGACCCATCCCATCCTGGGTCTGGTTCGTTGGGTTATGGGTTCAACCCGTGCTTTTCCCAGTCCACCTGGTCGGGACGCGGCTAGAAGCTACGTTCGGCACACCTACCCTATGGGTCGCCCACGGGGCCATCTCCACCCTACCGCAGAAGGTTGACTATAGTCCGTCACTTGCGACATGGCGCGCTACCATGTCTACCACCGCCAGCCACCGGCACGGATCCTGGTGGCTTCACTTGCCACACCGTGTTCTGAGCCGACCGCGACGGTCTTCTCTGGCACCAGTGCCCCACTGAGATATTCCACGGGCCACCGAGTCTACACAAATGGTCTGTTCTTCACACCTCTTTTGCTTATGGCCTCTTGTGGATGCCATCATACCTGAAATTTCCTCAATTCCACATTTCCACCAATTTTAAAATTCAGTCATGAAGAACGCACAAGCAGAGGGGCCCATGCCTTATTCGTGTCGGGCTGTTCCCTCCATGTTAGAATTTTAAAATAGGGGAGGTTCAGGGATTATAGTTCAATTAATCAAAAAATTAACCCTGAATAGAAATACCAAGAAATATCACCCTCTCATAAGAACATGCGATCCAAGAATCAACCTATTCATAGGTTGATCCACGTTTTTTGTTTATAATAGAAACAAGGAAAACATAAACCAAAACAAACCCCTACCTTGAAGTAGTTCGATGTTGAAGCGGTCCACCCGCAAAGATTCAAGAAGTTGATGGTGTTCACCGCTTCTCAGCTCTGTTCTTCGAGGTGTTTCAAAGTTGTTAATGTTCCAACAATGTTCTTCATTCTTCATTGGAGAGAAAACTCAACAGTGGTTCGTCAGAGAATTATCCTCTATTTAACCCTCAATTCACCACCGTGTTATTCCAAAAAAATGAAACACATCACAACTTTTCTGTTATGCTACGAATTTGTGTCATTACACTTTTTTATTTATGAAGCATCATAACTGTTACAATGAAAAAAAAACAATCCATTAAGTAGCTTCCTTTAATATGCCTCATCGCCACACCACAATGCCGCCGTGTCACTGGTCATCGGTTTAGATAAGAAATAAAATATCTTTTTAAAGTAATTTTTTCCCAAACGGTCTGAAAAATAAATTTTCCGTCTGACCCTTTCTGGTTGAAGTTATGTCCTTTTTATCCAAATCCAGGCATTCCAAGTTCAACGGTGCCATCATATTTTCGATCTAAGCACAGGTTCACAAGTTAGAAAAACCTTCTCGCACGTTTACTTAAGTGAACTTAAAAAAGTTCAAAATAAAGGCTAATCAAACAAATGGAGGTACTGAGAATGAATCTGAGCCTCTCACTCCCATGTTCTCTCATAGAGATTCCCATGCTACCACTAAACATGCACTAGAGTAATCAATCGTCCACAGAGGAACCACTCCTATCGATCCTCTATCTCCATTGGGAACTCCGCAAACATCGCCCCATCATCAATTTCCAGCTCACCCCAGTCGATAATGTGCGATGGATCATCCACGTACCTCCTCAGCTATGATACATGGAAAACATCATGCACTAAGTGCATCTGTGGGGGAAGAGCTAGTTAGTATACCACCTTTCCAAATCTGCTGAGAATCTAGAAAGTTCTAATGAACCTTAAAGATAACTTTTCACCCCATCCAAATATCCACTGTCCTCATTGGGGTGAGACCCGAAGGTAAACATGTTCTCCCTCCTCGAACTCCAAGGGTCTCCATATCCTATCAGTATACAATTTATGCCTACTATGTGTAGTCATCATCCACCCTTGGATGATGTTCACCTTCTCAGTTGTAGCTTGTACCAACTCCAGACCCATGAGTTGCGACTCCCCTGGGTCTGTCCAGCATAGAGGTGATCTGTATGGCCGCCCCGTATAGGGCCTCAAATGGTTCCATGTCAACGGTGGAGTAATATCTATTTTTGTATGAAAACTCCACAAGTGGTTGGTGGTCCTCCCAACTTTGACCAAAATCAAGGAAACAAGCATTAAGCAAGTCCTCCAAGGTTTTTATGGTCTGCTCTGTATGACCATCTATCTGAGGGTGAAAAGATGCGCTCAAGCATAGCTGAGTCTCAAACACCTCTTGCAACCCCTTCCACAACCAAGACGAAAATCATGCATCATGGTCTGAGATGATCGTCGAAGGTACCCCATAAAGCTTTATTATCTCCTGGATGTAAAGGCATCCCAAGACCTTTACCGATCCATGCTCCCAGATGGGTAGGAAGTCAGATGACTTGGTGAGTTAGTCAATGAACATCCTGATAGAATCGTTGCCCTTAGAAGTTCATGGTAACCCCATCATGAAGTCCATATATACACCATCCCATTTCCACCTCGGTACCTCAAGTGGTTGTACCAAAGCTGTTGGGACCTGATGCTCGGGGTTCGCTTACTGATAAGTGATGTAACGCCCCTACCCCAGTTACCCAGAGTTAGTGAATTATTACATAACATTGACATTATATAAGGAATCATGTCCCGAAAGTTCGATAAATTTAGAAGCATTAGAAGTACTAGAAACAGACATAAGTTTTACATTACATCATGAAATAAAAAAACATCCTTATGTCCCATTTTAACACTATTATATCCCTTATCCAATTCCAGCAGGTTAATCATAATATACTTCTTCACATACTAGGAAAAATAAAACATAATAAAGGGGTGAGCTCAGATGCACAGTAAGGACAACAATATAGTTAAAAATTTCATAAATAATTATAAATATTTAAGGCAATCTATAATACTAAAACACAAGAATTTTAAACTTAAACTTTAGTATAATATGGAAAAGCTGAATAAATAATTCCATTTAGTTATTCACAGGGATATTCTACTAGTCGAATAATCACATGTAATATCAATAACCAATTTCATAATGACGGAATGCATAATTCCAAACTTTATAACAACATAGTAAAGGCCTCGTACTAATACTACAGATAATATTTTTTTAAGGCATTGTTCCAAGACACTAGTTTGTCTCATGAGACCTACCAATTCATTAATGATATATTGCAGGCTCCACTCATCACTTTAAAAGTCCTATGCATTCCTTGAATGAAAAGGTTGAAACATAACATAAACATTTGTATTAAAACTAGAATACAAAATGTTAATACTTTAACCATAAAAAATGAATGGTATAAAAATAACACATCCACATTCAAACATATCAAAAAAATATAAATACAATATTGAAGATTTTTATCTTAATATATCAATTTCAAACAAGTTTAAAATCCATCAAAGGATGTTAACATAGATGAAATCAAAACTATTTGAGAGAAATATCTCTTTATATTTTGAAATCATTTAAAAGTCACAAAATTGTAAAAGAAATAATTTATTTTGAAAATATTCTTATATTCTTGTAAGGGAAGTTTTTAAGAAGTTATAATGGTGGAAAATAGCCCCACCTTCCGTATAAGTTAAGAAAGACATTCTTACCATAATTTGTCAACAAGGTCATAAAGTACCTTGTTTGGAAAATGACGGAAAGATTCATTTATAAACATTTTATAAAAAGTTAAACAATGGTATAAATTAATTTAACCTATAGTCAATGAAATAGTAAAAATGTTTTGAAATACATTTTTAAGAAACATTGATGCGGGTGATAAAGAGGTCCCAGTAGATACTCACATATAAACAACCTTGGATAATAAAGATATTGTAAAATTAAACCCTACCTTGTACTTTTCCTAGATCGAGGGTACTTTAACCTCCTGTATAATAGTGAATTAATTATTATTAAATTATACAAGAACCACATACATAAATATGATATCATATATGATCTTCTAATATTTCCTTGTTAATAATATTTTAGTAGCATCATCATTTCCGGTGTTAAATGATTCATTTCCCTTTATATAATTGGTTACATAAGGCATGTTTGTTATGGATAGGATGTATTTTATTCATATCCATAATTATATTAAGTTCGTAAACATTATTTTTAATCAAAAAATGAAAATTATTCTTGAATGATTATGATGGGGAATGAATGTCATCACGTTCATGGAGACGATAATCCTTATGTGCACACGAGTGATAATATCATTCTGTTGATGGTGAAATCATATCTAATTGGATGTTATATCATATATAAAGAATCATTAAAATTTTATATTTATTATTTACATTAGTTATACTCATTATTATACCCATCCAAGTAATGTAGTGTTTGAATAAGAAACCACACCACGACATGGAGATGACAAACCGTACGTACGCACGTATGGTGACTTATCATTCATAGGATGGATAGAATAATGAATATGGTTGTACAATATTTATAATAACATCACAATATGTATAAGGTACTAGAATTATTATTTTCGTATGGGGAAAACAAAGAAAGAGGATGTGGAAGAAGAAAATAACTTTGAAAGAGGTGGGGAAATTATTACCTCTTCTTCGGGTGTTTCCTTTTAAGTTGATCAAAATGGATCCTTAGGATTGCTTTATAATCAAATTAATGACACTAGGTATAAGTTAGGGTATTTGGGAGGATATTTGTGAAGGTTTTGGCCAAGACAAATGGCATTGGTGGTGTGATTTTGAGAGAAGTAGAAGTACCTTTTTATATGATAGGTGAGGGTCACTTTAGGAAAAGTTTGTAATATTATTTTATTATACAATCATATTCAAATTATAATGGCTCCAAAATGATTTATTTTGAGCATAATGTGGGTATGGTTCGAAAACCTCTCAACGAATAGGTTTTATACAGGTTTAGGTCACCATATTAATCTTATCTTTTAGATTTAACTCTTGGTTAAATAGTTTAACATTTACCCTGTCTCCTTGTATCTTAATATTATACGGTTAATAAACTTACTATAAAATAACAAGATAACCCTAAGTTGTTCATTAATTACATATCTATTATTATATAAGTCCTTTGGATGAATCTTCAAATTTTAGGACTATTATATCATTTAATAATATAGTATATTTTTTAAAAACTAATTTATGTCAATTTCGAAACTATTCAACATTTGATTTTTGTTAAAGTCCTAACAACTTTATTAATTTGAATAAATTCATTTAATAATCCCTAACACGTCATAGTAAACTATAAAATGTGTGGAATTAGTCAAAAGTCTCAAATTACATTTATTTGGTTATTTATAATATCTATTATTTTAATCTTTCATTAATAAGGTAATTATCGCATCATCATTGTGTCAGAAATAAATGTAATTATTTAATGCATAAAAATTATAAATAAAATTAAATTTTGTAGGAAATATTTTTATCTTTCTAATTAATATTTATTGTCGAATTTATCTTATGTATCACCCTATATTAAAAATGGTTTAGTTATGAAAATTTGAATTTAACACTTTTAACTCTTCTTTAAATAAAATAATAATAAATGACTTAATCTAATCCAAGTTGGTCAAAGAAGATCATATTTTTTCCTATGGTTTATTTTGGTCGAAATAAAATTATCCAATATAATTAAGACACATGTTAGGATAATTATAATATCATTTTTACCTTTAATTACCCTATTTACATTTAACTATGTAAAATAAAAGTCAAATGTTATGATTCACCAAAAATTATTTTCATATTATTAAACCATATTTTACTTACTTATATAAACCATGTCTCTTGGATTTTTGAAATTAAATCCATAGAAGTGTTAAAATTACGTTTTATGAAAATTTTCTAACCTGCCTAGAAGGTGGGTAAAAGATGGTAAAAAGTTCAATAAAATTTTATATATCTAATATTATTATAAAATGAATTCAATGAATTACATTGAACATATATAGGTATTATGTATCTATTTTTACTTAATACAAATTTAAATAAAATAAATAATTATTTAAATAAAAATTCAGTTTTAAACAATAACGTATTGTTTTTACTATTCATCAAAAATTGAAAGTTTTCAGAAAAATACCAAAAAATCACCCTAAGATAATTCTGATATTTCAAATTCAAAAATGATGTCCATTTTGAAAAATAAAATTTATAAAGTTTCAAAAAGAGGGCATTACTATTCATAACGGCTAGTTTGATAGGTCGTGGTGTGCTAAAACTCGAAGTTGCGTACAACACAAGCTATTATATTATTTAAAGGGAAATGTACCATGGAAGCTTGGGGGGTTACATTCTCCCCTCCATCAAATAATTTCATCCTCAGAATTTCTAGAATATTACTACATAAAAAGATTAGGGTGGTTTTTCATCATAAGTTCCTTGGGTTCCCACGTTGCCTCTTCCATCTTATGGTTTCTCCACAAAAGTTTTACTAGACGATTTGTCCTGTTTATCAGCACTTGTTCTCTAGTATTAGGAATCTTGATGAGATCTTCATAATAAGATAGACCGGGTTCTAATTTTATTTGTTCATAGGTGAGTAATTATGTTGGGTCAGGCATGTGTTTTATCAACAGTGATACAAGAAACACATCATGAACTTTGGAGATACTTAGCGGCATTTCAAAATGAAAAGCTACAACTCCAATTCACTCTAGAATTTTGTAAGGTTTGATGTACCTGAGACTTAATTTTACTTTCTTAACAAATCGTATAACACCCTTCCATAGAGATACCTTCAATAAAACATGATCTCCTAGATGAAATTCCAAATCCCTCCTTCAGTAATTAGCAGAGCTCTTTTGCCTACTTTGACCTGCTTTAATGTGGGTTTGGATAACCTTCACCTTTTCTATTATTTCATGAAAAAGTTATTTCCTATGAGTTTTCTTTCACCAACATCATCCCAAAAAGTTGGTGTGTGACATCTCTTTATGTATAACACTTCAAATGGCGCCATTTGAATACTTTAATGGAAGCCATTGTTATAAGAAAATTCTACTAGAGGTAAATACTGATCCCACATACCTTGAAAGTAAAGTGAGAAAGATCTCATCATGTATTCTAAGGTTTGAATAGTCCATTTTGATTGTCCATCAGTTTGTGGGTGGTAGGTAGTTCTCAAATGAAGATCAGTATCCAAGTCCTTCTAAAGTCTTTTTCCATAATCTTGATGTAAAATGGGGATCATGATCAGAAAAGATTTATAAGGGTACTCCATGAAGTCTTAAAACTTCATTAATATATAGTATTACTAAACATTCAAGTGGTAAATCCTCTCTTATAGCAAGAAAATGTGCTGACTTGGTAAGATGATCAACAATGACCCATATTACATCATTCCTTCTAGAAGTCTTTGGTTTCCCCATGAAAAAGTCCATTGTAATATCATCCCATTTCTACTCAGGTATGGGAAGAGGTTGCATGAATCATCTAGGATGTTGTCTTCCATCCTTCACCTATTGACAAACCATACATATTGATACATAATCATCAATCTACATCTTCAGGTTGTCCCACCAAAAATGTTCTTTCATATATCTATACATCTTAGTGCTACCAGGGTGTATAGAGAAATTGGAGCTATAAGCATCATCCCATAATTTCTTTTTTAGATTAGGTATGTCAGGTACACAAAGTTTCTTCCCAAATTTCAAAATTCCATCTTCATATACGAAGTCAATTAATCTCCCATCATTCACAAATTTAATTTTCTATTGAAACTCATGATCCTCATTTTGAGAACTTTTTATCCTTTCTAGTAGTGATGGATTGGCAACCATTTGAAAAAGTATTGATGTTTCACCTTCAAGGATTATTCCCATATCCATTTTTACTAGATCGAAAAACATAGGATCCCTTTTAACTCTCATCTTGTTTATAACTCCATGATCCTTTCTTCTCAAAGAATCTTCCACCTTATTTTACATCCCTAGGTGGTTGTGTATAGTGCAATCATAATCCTTGAGTAGTTTGAGCCATCTCCATTACCTCATGTTGAGTTCTTTTTGTCAGAAAATATTCTTCAAGCTCTTAAGATCGGTATATATCTCACATTTTTCACCATAGAGATAGTGTCACCATATCTTCAAAGCAAATATTACAACTGCGAACTCAAGATCATGTGTGAAATAGTTTTGTTACTGAATTTTAAGCTATCATGATGCATAGGAAATAACTCTATCATTCTACATAAGGGCACAACCAAGTCCTTTCTTTGAAGCATCACTATAAACAAAAAACCCATCATTCCACGATGGTACAGTCAAGATAAGAGGATTGACTAATCTTCTCTTCAGTTCTTTAAAAAATACTTCAAACTATTTTTTCCAAGAAAATTTAACCCATTTACGTGTGAGCTTGGTTAATGGGGTTTCCAATTGGGAAAAATTCTGGATGAAACACCAATAATAACCTTCTAAATCAATAAAACTGCATACCTCAATTATACTCCACGGTGATGGACATTATTGTATTGCTCTTGTCTTAGAAGGATCAACAGAGATTCCATCCTTAGAGACAATATGGACAAGAAAAGAAATTTTCTGAAGCCATAATTCATACTTGCTAAAAATCCCATATAATTCATTTATTCTAAAGGTTTTAAGAATAGTGCGCAAGTGATTTTCAAGATCTTCATATATATTTTTGAGTATATATAGATATTATCAATAAATACTACTACAAAGTCAACAAGATATTCCTAGAAAAATATATTTATTATATCCATGAAAATAGAGGGTACATTAGTCCATTCAAAAGGCATTACTGTAAATTCGTAAATCCCGTACCTTGTTCAAATTGTTGTCTTCGGAATTTCTTCCTTCTTCACACACAACTAATGATATCTAGATAAAAGTTTAATCTTTGAATTTTTTTTAGCTCCATGAAGTTGGTCAAATAAATCATCAATACGAGGTAGGGGGTACATGTTCTATATTATTATAACATTGATCTCCCTATAGTCAATGCACAACCTCATAGATGCATCTTTCTTCTTAATAAAAATAACAGGGGCTCCCCATGAAGAAACAATAGGTTGAATAAATACTTTATAACGCAAATGATCTTGCTGTTTCTTTAGTTCCACTAATTCTATAGTGGTCATTCAATAAGTGGTCTTCATTATGGGCCTTGAACTAGGAATAAAATCAATGGAAAACTCAATTTCTCATTTTTGAGGATGTACATGTAATCCCTCTGGAAACACATCAAAATATTATTGAACAATAGGTACATCCTCTCTTTGAACATTCTTTTCCTCACCCATAGTTATTTCATTTTCTTACTCCCCAATAATTAAATTTAGGAGAGATACTGGGGGTGGATCTAGATAAGAATCTGGTGGTGACGTTTCTACTCTAAAGATAAGGTACTCCTTATCATCATCAAAAATTGTAACCTCCTTCTTCTTATAATTTATTTTCACATCATGGTATGAAATCCAATCCATACTGAGGATTATATCAAATTCAATCATCGGTATGATGATGAGATCAATGGATAAGAAACATTTATATGCTCCAATAGGGACTGATTCACAAAACTTTATTGCAATGATACTTCTCTTTGGAGTTTTGACTAACAACTACCTTATTAAATCAAATTGGAAATATCTAATTTTCCTAGAAAATTGAGAATATATGAAACAATGAGATGATCTAGAATCAAATAAATAATTTTCTAAACTCGAGGAAACCATTAAATTACCCGCCACCGTGTCTTTAAGAGCTTCAACCTTAGCAGTAGGGATCACATAAGCTTGGCCTTGCTCCCTTGGCCTTTTATAAGGTAAATTTCCGTGGATATTAGGACATACACTTGCATAATGTCCCTTTTCTATACAACTGTAGCATTCAACATTGGATACCTCTTTCTTTCCATTACAATAACAAGTTAGGTGGCCTTTTTCACCACACTTGTAACAGACTCCCATTCCCTTCAGGCTAGTACTAGGGTGTTTCTTCCCCCATTTACAATAGGATGGATATTCAACTTTTCTCTTCTTCCCCTTATTTCAATTTATCAAGTGTTCAATAGATCTCTTCTTCTCTTGCTTTGATTTAAAGTTATAAGACTTAGAGAAGTCCTTTTCTGTCTTGATAGCACAGGAGACAATATCTTCACATGATGAGAAGGATTGCAGGACTAATGCTCAATGGATAAATGGTTTTAACCCATCAAAGAATCGATAAATTTTACTCCTTGGGTTATGTATATAATCTGCTGAATGCCTTGCTAACCTTGTAAAGCTAGCCTCACACTTTGTGACATTCTCATCCTCCCTTTTCTTTATACTAAGAAATTGTCCTTCCATATCCACTCGATGGTCACAAGGAAAGTATTTTTCTAAGAAAGATTCTTTAAACTCCCTCTGTTCCATATTTGATATTTCTGCATCCTCCTTTTTATTTAGAATTAATGACCACTATTGATATGCATCTCCCATGAGGCGATAAACTACCATGACAAATTTTTCCCTTTCGCTACTCCCCAAAGAAAGAAATATTTTTTCAAAGGAACTTATCCATTTCCCACCTACAAATGTATTTGTAGTAACATTTAATGTTGGTGGTTTTTTCCTCATTAATCGATCTATCATTGATCCTCTATATAGTAAACCAGGGTGCTCCAAACGGGTAAGGTTATTATTCATAACCTGAGTGAGTTGTTCCAGTATGGTGATAAGATGATCAACTCTAGTTGCATCACCATCTACACTATAATTATCTTGAGTAGGAGTGAAATATATAAATTTATTATGATCATTGATACAGTTTCCTTTTCTTCCACTAGCCTACATTTCTATACAATGGCATACACTAGATAAATTTATGAATCGAAATACATAATTCCAAACTTGTAAAACACTTAACATAAATTGAATAGTTTATGAATATAATCCATAATCATAAAAATGTTTTCTTTGAGGAGGTATATAATCAAAAATCCTTCATAATGGTTTATAAATAAAATGTGAATTATCCGAAGCATATCCCCTGGGAGTGCCAAAACCATGAGTGAAGCGAGGCCCATTTTTGTGTACCAGGATACCCCGGGTCAGGACTGAAACTCCTTGTCTGAGTATTCACTCCTAGGTACTTCTGTGCTAGAGATTCCTCTACCTACTCATAACCAAAAAAGGATGTATTGCTTGGAAAATACAAAAAATCTCTACATTACCAAAATTCTAGGAAGTTCTTTTATACTAATCCTCAAATTCTATCTTCGGGTAATGTTCTCTAGTTTGAGTTTTTATAAATATAGCATACAAGGTTTGTACTAAACTTTCTCTGATACCATATGTAACGCCCCATCCACAGATACCCAGAGTCAGTGTATTATTACATAACATTCACATGATACAAGGAATCATATCCTAAAAGACTGATTAGTTTAGTAGTCTTGGAAGTTCTAGATACATACATAAATTTTACATTACATCATGAAATAAAAAATAAAATTGTGTCCACTTTGAAAAATATTATATACCTTAGCCTATTCCTGCAGTTAAATATTAATATACTTCTTCCCATCCTAGAAAAAATAAAACATAATAAAGGGGTGAGGTTAGATGCTCAGTAAGGATAACAATATAGCAAAAACTTTCATAAATAAGCTTGAACATTTAAGGCAATGTATTATACTAAAACACAAGACATTTAAACTTAAACTTTAGAATAATATGGAAAAGATGAATAAAATAATTCCATTTAGTTATTCACAGAGATATTCTACTCGTCGAGTAATCACATGTAATATCATTATCCAATTTCATAATGATGGAATGCATAATTCTAGACTTTATAACGACATAGTCAAGGCCTCGTGCCAGGACTACAAATAAGATTTTTTCAAGTCCTTGTTCCAAGATACTAGTTTGTCTAATGAGACCTACCGATGCATCGAGGAGTTATAATGGGCTCCACCCATCACTTTATAAGTCTAATGCATTCCTTATATGAAAAGGTTAAAAATTAACATAAACATTTTCTATAAAACTAGCATACGAAATGTTAATACTTTAACCATAAACCATGAATGATATAAAAATAACACATCCATAGTCAAACATATCACAAAACCTTCAATAAAATATGGAATATTTGTATCTTAACAAATCAACTTCGAACAAGTGTAAAATCCATCAAAGGATGTTCACATAGATGAAATCAAAACTATTTGGGAGAAATATCTCTTTCTATTTTGAAATAATTTAACTATCACATAATTATAAAAGAAAACATTTATTTTGAAAATATTCTAATAAGATTTTAAGGGAATATTTGAAGATGTTATAATGGTGGAAAATAGCTTCACCCTCCGTATAAGTTAAAAAAGACATTCTTAACCTAATTTTTCGAAAAGACCATAAAGTACCTTATTTAAGAAGAAACGGAAAGATTCATTTATAAAAATTATATAAAAAGTCAAACAAGGACATAAATGAATTTAACCCATAGTCTAGGAAATAGTAAATATGTTTTGAAATACATTTTTAAGAAACATGGATGTGGATGATAAAGAGGTGCCAGCATATTCTCACGTATAAACAACCTCAGATAATAAAGAGATTGTAGAATTAACCCCTACCCTTTACTTTTCCTTGATAGAGGGTACATTAACATCCTATATAATAGTTAAATCATTTGTATTAAATTATAAATGAACGACATACATAAATATGATATCATATATAATCTTCTAATATTTCTTTGTTAGTAATATTTCAGTAGTATCATCGTTTCATGTGTAAACTGATTTGTTTTTCCTTATATGCTGGGTTACGTAAGGCATGTTTTTTATGGATATGATGTATTTTATTCACATCCAGAATTATATGAAGTTATTAAACACTATTTTTAATCATAAAATTAAAATTATTCTTGAATGGTTATGATGGATAATGAATTTCATCGCGTTCGTGGAGAAAGTAATCCATACATACACACGAGCGAAAATATCATTTTATTGATGGTGAAATCATATGTAATTGGATAGTATATAATATATAAATAATAATTAACATGTTATATTTTTTATTTACATAATATATACTCATTATTATACCCATCCAAATAATGAAGTGTTTGAATAACTAACTACACCACAACGTGGAGACGGTAAGCCACACGTACGCACATATGGTGAATTTTCATTCATAGGATAGATAGAATAATGAATATGGCTACAACTTATTTATAATAACATCACAGTATGTATAAGGTACTGGAATTATTATTTTGGTATGGAAACAATAAATAAATAGGAAGTGGAAGAAGAAAAGAACTTTGAAAGAGGTGGTGAAATTATTACCTCTTCTTTGGGTGTTTTCTTTTGAGTTGATCAAAAGTGCTCCTTAGGTTGTCTTTTTGATCAATGTAAGGCCTCTAGATCTAAGTGAGGGTAGTTTAAAGGATATTGCATTAGGGGTTGGACGATCCAAATGGCTTTGGAGGTGTGATTTTGAGAGAAGGGGAAGTAACCTTTTATAAGAGAGGTGAGGGTCATTTTAAGAAAAGTTTGAAATATTATTTTATTATACAATCTTATTCAGTTTATAATGGCTAAGTAATGACTTATTTAGATACTAAGGTGGGTATGGGTCAAAAAAATCTCAACCAAAAGGTTTTAGACTAGTTTAGGTCACCATATTAACCTTATCCTTTAGATTTTACTTTAGGTTAAATAGTTTAACATTTACCAAGTCTCCTTGTATCTTTATATTATATGGTTAATAAACATACTATAAAATACCAAGAAGACCCCATGTAGTTCATTAATGACATATCTATTATTATATACGTCTTTTTACCAAACCTTATATTTTTGGACTATTATATCATTTAATTATATAGTATTTGTTTTAAAAACTCATTTATGTCAATATTGACACTATTTAGTATTTGTTTTTTGCTAAAGTCATAACAAACTTGATTACTTAGAAAAAAATTCATTTAATCTACTATAACATGTAATATTAACCTATAAAAATCATGTAATTCATAAAAAGTCTCAAATTACATTTATTTTTATATTTATAATATTTATTATTTTAATCTTTCATTAATAAGGTAATTACTGCATCATCATTGTGTCATTAATAAATTTACTTATTTAATTTATAAAAATCATAAATAAAATACCATTATGTAGGAAATATGTTTATCTTTCTATGAATATTTATAGTCAAATTTATCTTATTTTTAACTCTATTTTAAAAAATTTATAGTTTTGAAAATTTGAATTTATCAATTTTAACTCTTCTTTAAATAAAATAATAATAAATGTCTTAATCTAATCCAAGTGTGTCAAAGAAGATCATATTTTATTCCTAAGGTTAATTGTTTGTATAAATGAACTTATTAAATAGAATTAGGACATTTTTAGGGTAATAATAATATCATTTTTACCTTTAATTACCCTATTTACTTTTAATGGTGGTAAAAAAAAGAAAAAAGTTACTATTCACCAAAAATTATTTTCTTATTATTAAACAACATTTTACTTAATAATATCAACCATGTCTCTCAGATTTTAGAAATTCAATTCATAGAAGTGGTAAACTTACCTTTTATGCAAATTTGCTAATATGCCTAGAAGGTGGGAAAAGACGGTAAAAAGTTCAATAAAATTTTATATATCTAAAATTATTATAAAATGACTCCAATGAGTTACGTTGAACATATATAGGTATTATTTATATATTTTTACCAAATATAAATTTAAATAAAATAACTAATTATTTAAATAAAAATTCAGTTTTAAACAATAACACAGTGTTTTTCACTATTCATCAAAAATTGAATGATTTCATAAAAATACCAAAGGGGATTTATGAAACTACCTTAAAACCTTCTCTCGTAAGGTCATTGGTACTACGATGCATCCTTTGAAAATGAATATGTGCTCCCCAACTATCGACAATCCGTCAAGAGCCCATCATAAGGATATATGAGCATGTGAGGTCTCGTAGTCAACAACCACAAGATATGCCTCCATGACTCACTGTAGTAGTGGGGGAATGGTTGTAATTGACCGAAGGTAATATTCTCCATCACCATAAACAAAGGATATCAGCTTCGTGACTAGCTGCTCTGTCACCTTACTCAGTAGCTGTAATCCAGACCTCTTGCTGAGCGCGTCTGCCACCACGTTCCCCTTCCCCGGACTATAGATTATCTCAAATTCATAGTCCTGGGGGAACTCCATCAATCACTGCTGTCTCATGTTCAGGTCATTCTATATGAAAATGTACCTGAGACTCTTATTGTCGTATTAGATGGTAAAGGTTTCACCCATCAAGTAGTGCCACTACATCATTAAGTCGAAGACCACTACCCCTAACTCCAGGTCCAAGGTCATGTATTTCTTCTCATGATTCCTCAAATACCAAGAGACGTAGGTGATCACTACTTGTGCTTTCATCGAGATATAACCTAGTCCGGTCCCTGATGCGTATTAGAAAACTACATACCCAACGCCCTCTTCTAGTAGTCTCAAGATGGGGGCACTCATCAGTCTCCACTTCAACTCCTAGAAACTCTGCTGGAACTTATCCATCCACATGAAGGGATATCCCTTCCATTTCAAAGAAAATAAATGTGCTTCTACTTTGGAAAATTCTGGAATAAACTTCTTGTAGTCTCTGGTCTACCCCAAGAAACTCTGCACCTCAATCACGCTCCTGGGTGGCTCCCAAGCAAGCACCGCCTCTATCTTCTCTATATCCACTACAACTCTAGCCTCAGAGATGAAGTGTCCCAGAAATTGGTCCTTATGAATCCAGAACTGTCACTTTGAGAGCTTACTATAAATCTGGTGCTCTCAGAGTGTATCTAGGACTATCTGAAGGTGTGTAGCATGCTCCTCCTCTGATGCCGAGTACCTTAAGATGTCATCAATGAAGAACACCATTTAGCTATCAAAGTAACATTGGAAGATTCTTTTCATGAGTCCCATGAACACTACCGAGGCATTGGTCATGCCGAAGGGAATCACTAAGAACTCATAGTGTCTATACCCGCATCTAAAGGCTATCTTCGATACATTCTCATCCTGTACCAGAATCTGATGATAGCTTGATCTAGGGTCGATATTAAAGAACCACCTTTCTCCCTTCAATTGATCAAAGAGGTCATCGATCCTTGAAAATGGGTACTTATTTGTCACGGTCACCTAGTTTATGTAACACCCTAAAATTTCATAGTACATTATCTCTTTAAAGTAATTCAATTGCTTGTGATACACGCAACACTAAGTTCGAGCGCACCATGATTTACCAAACTAGCCGTTCAAAAAGCTGTTATTAATAGTATTCACTACATTTTGAATTTTATATACTTTATATAATTTTAACATCCATATTATGTGTTTCTTTGACATAATATAAGAACAAATTTAGTTTTTTAGATAAAATATGTATTTTTTGAAAAATCAAATTTTATTGCCTTTTAATGGAAATCCCTTTTTAAACTCCAATATTTGATAGTTTTATATATTCAATTTGACAAAATAAACTTTTTCTTTAGAAAAGGGACATAAAAATTTAGTTTGGATAAATTTTTGGTGTTTTTTTGATAACTTTCATATTTTGATGAATAGTGAATAATACTAAATTATAATTGAAAACAAATTTTTTAATAAAAATAATTTATAGTGTTAAATTATAAATTTATATGATTTTGGATTATAATTAGGTTATATATTTACCTTTTAATCCAATGTTGGTCATTGGATGTAACTTTACATTTAAATCAGACATAAACACATATCTATCTTCTAATCTTTTTTACTTCTCAAAAACCTGTTTTCTGGTTTTGACAATGAGAATTAATTTTAAAATAATTAATTCAACTTCTATGTTTTTAATTTTTTAAAATAGACATTATTTTTTATTTTTTAATATCAAAATTATCTTAGGGTGAATTTTTGGTATTTTTCTAAAAACATTCAATTTTTAATGAATAGTGAAAAACAATGCGTTATTGTTTAAAACCAAATTTTATTTAAATAATTATATTTTTTATTTAAATTTATTTTGAAGTCAAAATAGATAAATAATACCTATATTATTTCAATTTAATTCATTGGAGTCATTTTATAATATGATTAGATATATAAAATTTTATTGAACTTTTTCACATCTTTTACCCACCTTCTAGGCACATTTGTAAATTTGCATAAAACGAAATTTTACCCCTACATTGAATTGAATTTCAGAAATCTGAGAGAAACTGTTGATATTAGTAAATAAAATGTGGTTAAATAGGATGAAAATAATTTTTGTGAATAGTAACTTTTGCATTTTATTTACCACTGTTAAAAGTAAAAAGGGTAATTAAAGGTAAAAATGATATTATATTTACTCTAACACATATCCTAATTCCACAAGGTAAGTTTATTTCGACGAAAATTAACCTTAGAAATAAAATACGATCCTTTGTATCCACCTGGATTAGACTAGGACATTTATTATTATTTTATTTAAAGAAGAGTTGAAAGTGTTAAAATCAATTGTTAATAACTAAAACATATTTAATATAGGTTAATACTTAAAATAATTTTGACTATAAATATTCATTATAAGCCTAAACATATTTTCCAAAAATTTTTATTTTATTTGTAATTTTTGGACATTATATAATTAAATTTATTAATGACATAATGATGATGCAGTAATTACCTTATTAATGAAAGATTAAGATAATTAATATTATAAATATTAAAATAAATGTAAATTGAGACTTTTTATGCATTAATCAAATTTTATTGGTTAATATGATATGTTATGGTTGATTAAATAAATTTTATTTGAAGTGATGAAGTTATTATTACTTTCACAAAATCCAAATACTAAATAGTGTCAAAATTGACATAAATGAGTTTTTAAAACAAATACTATATTATTAAATGATATAATATTTATAAAAATATATGGTTCTGCCAAAGGACTTGTATAATAATAGAAATTTTATTGATGAACCACTTGAGGTTCTCTTGGAATTTTATAGTATGTTTATTAACCATATAATATAACAATACAAAGAGACATGATAAATGTTAAACTATTTAACAAAGAGTTAAATCTAAACGATAGTGTTAATATGGTGACCTAAAACTGTCTAAAACCTATTGGATGAGGGTTTATCGACCCATAACCAACTTATCCTAAAATTTAATCCATTTTAAGCCATTAGAAAATGAAAACGATTTTATAATAAAATAATATTTCATGCTTTTCCTGAAGTGCCCCTCATCTCTCTTAGAAAAGGGCAATCCACCTTCTCTCAAATTTACACCTCAAAAGACATTTGGCTTAGCCGAACCTAGCTAAAATATCATCCCAAATACCCTCACTTAAACCTAGAGTCCTTTGATCCTAAATCCAACCTAAGGATCCCTTTTATCAAATCAGAAGGAAGCACCAGAAGAAGAGGTAATTATTTCGTCACCTCTTTTAATGTTATTTTCTTCTTCCTCTTCCGCTTTTTTTGTTGATTCAATAAAAAAATAATAAATACAGTACCTTCTAAATTCTGTGATTTTCTGATAAATATGGTATAATCATATTCATTATTCTATCCTTCCTATGAATGAAAAAGTCTCCATACAGGCATACGTACGACTTACCATTTCCACGTTGTGGTGTAGTTTGTTATTCAACACTTCATTATTTGGATGGGTATAATATTTAGTATAATTGATGTAAATAATAAATATAACATGTTAATATTTCTGTATAATTAACTTACCATCCAATTCCATACCATTTTATCATTAAGGAAATGATATCGTTGCTCGTGCGTACGTACGACTTACCGTCTCCATGACACGATGAGATTAATTTCCACATTCACCATTAAATGATGATTATAAAAAATATACATTTTTAATAAGTATGTAACATAGTACATAATAATTCTACTTTATATATATATATATATATGTATTTACATATATCTCAATCACTTACTTCTTTCAATACGACAAGCAAACGGAAACAACATCCATTTGTACGTATGAACTATCATCTCCATGAATGGTCTTTAAATTTAATATATATATCTATTAT
Organism: Viscum album; assembly: GCA_963277665.1. Classification (NCBI taxonomy): domain Eukaryota; kingdom Viridiplantae; phylum Streptophyta; class Magnoliopsida; order Santalales; family Viscaceae; genus Viscum; species Viscum album. The sequence goes on along the minus strand of OY728153.1, from coordinate 1,511,820,563 downwards.
AAAAATTTATATTCTAAATATATATGGTATATAAATCATGTTTTATATTCTTAAATTATTTAAATAATTACCTAAGTGATATTATAAAGAAAAACATATTAAAACACATACGATAAAGAAAGCGATTATTACCCGAAATGTTGCTTTATCATAGAAATTATTATTATTGGGAAGTATAAAGTCATAAATGAATCATGTATGATATAATAAATATTAATATGGTTTTGGTATAATTTAGTAACATACTATAGTCATTATACAGGAGGTCAAACTTACCCTCGACTAAAGGAAAGTACAAGGTAACAGTTAATTTCTCGATCTCCTTAATATCCGAGATTGTTTATATGTAAGTATGTACTGAGACATATTTATCAACCATATCTATGTTTCATAAAATAATTTTGAAAATGATTCGTTTTAAGTGTCTCTTTTACTAAAACATCATTTTAAATGTTTTAAATATTTATTCTTCTAATCCTTTCTCATTAATGTCCATGTTTTCAAAAAAGGATTTAAGGATTTATTTATATGGACATGATTGTTTTAAAATGTTAATTACTTTCAAAAGTTTCAAAGTGGTACGGGAAAAATTGATTCAAAAATATATTTAAATGAATTACTATTTAATTGGGTGACTTTTAAATGATTTTACAAAAAGGTATATTGCTCTCTAAGAGTTTTACTGATCATTTTCAACTATGTCAACATCCTTTACTGGATATTATTTTTGATTGAGGTTGATTTATTATAATAAAATCTTCCTTATTGTATTGAATGATTTATGATATGTTTTATTGTGTATGTTCTATTTCTATACCATTCATGATTTATGGTTAATGTATTGAAATTTTTTATGCTATTTTTAATATGAATTTTTATGTTATGTTTCAACATTTTCATATGAGGGATGCAGTGGACTTAATAAGTGATAGGTGGAGCCTGCTATAGCTCCTCAATGCATCTGTAGGTCTCATGAGACAAATCAGTGTCTTGGAACAAGGCCTTGAAAAAACTTTTATTGGTAGTCTTATCACGAGGCCTCGACTATGTGGTAATGATGTCCAGCGTTAGGCATTCCCTCATTATGAAGTTAATTATTAAATGTGATTATTCGACTAGTAGAATATCCATGTGCATATTTATATGGTAGTGTTTGATTTATCTTTTCCATATTATATTAAATATTATGTTTAAAAAGGATGTGGTTTTTATTACATATCATTCCTTAAAAGTTTATAGCTTCTTTTAAATTATTTACCCATACTGAGCATCTGAGCTCACCCCTTTCTTATGTTTTGTTTTCCAAGGATTCCAAGAAGTGTATTATGTTTGATATGCAGGTTTTATCTATAGGAATAATGGGGTTATCAATGTATTATTTATGTGTTTTTATGTTTGAATGTTTAATGTAACATTCATGTATGTAATCTATTTTCCAAGACTACTAAACTGATCGGTCATTCGGGACTTGATTCCTTGTAATCATGCCAATGTATAAAATAATGCAACAAATTCGTGCTTCTAGGGTCGGGGCATTACAGTTGGAACCAGAGGAAGTTTAGTACAAATCTTGTAATTTAGATATAGAAAAACTCTGATTAGAGAACATTACCCAAAGATAGACTTTTTGGATTAGTATAGAAAAACATTCAAAATTTTTGGTAGTGTAATTATTACATGGGTTTTCCAAGAAATAAATCCTTGTCTGGATATGAGCAAGTAGAGGCGGCTCTGGAATAGATGTACCTCAGAGTTAAAACTCTGGCAAAGAGTTTCGAACTTGACCCTGGGTTTCCTGGTACATGACAACGGGCCTTTCTTCCCTCTTGGTTACTATACTCTTATTAGATATTCTTAGGATAATTCACATTTTCTTTTTAAACCATTATAAAGAATTTATGAGTAAGTAATCTCTCAAATAAAACATTTTTATTATTAAGGATTATAAGCATAAACTTTTTAATTTACATTAGATATTTTACAAGTTTGGAATTATGCATTGTGATTCATAAACTGACCTAGTGTATGCCATTTTTTAGAAATAATTCCAAGTAGAAAAAATTAGAACTCCAACAATACGCATGATAAAAAGAGTAAGAAGGATCATATCTTTCATGTTATTAAGCCCAAATTTAGAAGGGAAATGTTCTCCCACGTACTCTCATCATATGAATAAATAGTATCATGTGTTAATAAGATAAGTAATGAATTCTCTGAGTCCTATGGCTTTGAAGGGAAGTAAGAGAGGAAATGGATGGAAGAGAGAAAGATAGATAAAGGGGGAAAAGGGAAAAAGGATTTCCCTATATGTGGTAACTATGGAAAGAATCAAATTGGTAAATTCTTGAAGGGAATTAGAGTTTTTTATATGTGTGGAGAAAGAGGAAACCAAGTACGTGATTGAAAGGGTAATAAAAAGGTTTCAAATGTATAATGTTTCATCTGTAACAAGTTGGGACAATACACAAATCAATGTCCCAATCATCAGAGTATACCCCAAATGATGCTATTGGATAATAATCAAGTAATTATACTTTCGCAGATGAAGTGGGATAATTAGTGATCTAATATTGTTATTAAAGAATTGTGTCATTTGAGTATTGTATTAATGATGTACATGTTATAAAAAATATATATTATATGAGGATTGTACTGTAGTACTATTTCATTAAGGACTTGAGATTATATGGTACTATGAAATGGGACACAACAATAGGTTAAACGTTTTGGAAAATACATGGTTGAAGAAAAGATAAACCTTAATATGGTCTTGATACTGCGGTAACGATTTTGGAATAAGTGATGCTTGTTTTGGATAAATTATATTGGATATTCTTGACAAACTTGGAACTAATTAATGGTTTGTTTATTCCATCATTGTTAGAGTATTCAAAATTTTTGGATACAAGGAGTATATCTAGTATTAAAAAATTAATAAGGGATCATGAATGTAATTAGTAAGGTTTTATGATAATTGAGGGTGTTACCATGTTTTAAAAGAATACATGATGAAGGTATTCACATGTTATTACGTGACAAAAGGAATCTTCATTGTGTTTACCTTTCTTATAAATTTTGGACTGTGAGTTTAGACAGAATTGTTTTGGATATGTTTAAAGTTTGGAATGTATTATGTTTTATAGTGGATACTATTGTTAAGGTTAAAGAATTTATTGAAATTATTTTTGGATTTTTATAAAGATGGAAACTTGGAGGTCGGGTGACAACTCGTCGCGTCCGGCAAGGCCGTGATACTTGAACCAAAACCGAAGGGTGACAAGGGTGCATCACCTAGAAATAGCCTATGTGATGTCCTAGTTTGTAAAATGTAGATTTTTTAAATATTCTGACAAATGAATTATAAATTCATTATTTTTTGGAACCCTATATGATTAGGATAAATACAATATTTTTAAATTCTATTATCTTTTTGAGTGAAAGATGAGTTTGTGGTCAGAATTAGTTGAAGGATGAAACTCTACTTGTCAAGTATTTTTTCCACTTATTCTATGAATAATTTAATTATTAATCTTTAGGGAAGGGATATTAAAACCAAAAATGTGTTATCCTAATACCTTATGTTTTGTTGAACTGATGATATTTTAAATCATCATAGATTGATGACTTTGAGGCCCACTGTTTTATACTTGTTTGTGACTGATGATCTCAATCACTCCAAATAAATATTTTTTGTTTTTTCTCCAATTATGTGTCTCTAATTTCCACCAATATGCTTCTAATCGAGATCATAATTTGGTGGGGACTTTTTCATTTCCCTTTCCCTCTTATTAAGACTGAATTTTATTAACCCTATGTCCGATGTGGGTTTTCCACAAAGGTATTTTCTATTTCAAACCTTTTATTTTTTGAGAACAACTTAAAATTGTAAGGATGCAATTTATTTAAGGATGGGATAATGTAATAATCTAAGATTTAATAGCACATTTTCTCTTTAAAGTAATTCAATAGCTTGTGCTACACGCAACACCGAGTTCGAGCGCACCACGACTTACCAAACTAGCTGTTCAAAAAGTGGTTATGAATAGTATTAAATGAAATTTGAATTTTATATACTTCATATAATTTTAACATCCATATTATTTATTTCTTAGATGTAATATGATAATAAATTCATTTTTTCAAATAAAAGAAGTATTTTTCAAAAAATGAATTTTACAGCCTTTTAATAGAGAACCCTTTTTAAAATCCAATATTTGACACTTTTATATATCAAATTTGACCAAATAAACTTCTTCTTTATAATTGGGACACAAAAATTTAGTTTGGATAAATTTTTGGTGTTTTTGTGAGAACTTTCATATTTTGATGAATTGTGAATAATACTAAGTTTTAATTGAAAACAACTTTTCTAATAAAAATAATTAATAGTGTTAAATTTTAAATTTTAATGGTTTTGAAGTATAATTATATTATATTTTTATTACTTAATCCAATTTTGTTCATTGGAAGTAATTTTACATTTAAATCAGACATAAACACATATCAATCTTTTGATAGTTTTTACTTCTCAAAAACCCGATTTCTAGTTTTGACAATGGGAATTAATTTTAAATTAATTAATGAAACTTCAATGTTTTTAATTTGGTAAAATAGAAATCATTTTTGAATTTGGAATATCAAAATTATCTTAGGTTTAATTCTTTGTATTTTTCTTTAAACATTCAATTTTTAATGAAATGTGAAAAACACTACGTTGTAGTTTAAAACTGACTTTTATTAAAATTATTATATTTTTTTTATTTAAATTAATTTTAAAGTCAAAATAGATACATAAAACATATATTAGTTCAATGTAATTCTTTGAATAAATTTTATAATAATATTATATATATAAAATTTTGTTGAACATTTTAATATCTTTTACCCACCTTCTAGGCACATTTGCAAATTTTCATAAAACGTAATTTTACTGTGTCTGTGAATTGAATTTCAAAAATCCTGGAGGTAAGGTTGATACCAGTAAGTAAAATATGGTTCAATAGTATGAAAATAATTATTGGCGAATAGTAACTTTTGAATTTTATTTACCACAGTTAAAATAAAATAGGGTAATTAAAGGTAAAATGATATTATATTTAACCTACCACATGTCCTAATTCTATTGGGTAGGTTTATATCTACCAAAATAAACCTTATAAATAAAATATGATCCTTTTTATCCAATTATATTAGATTAGGACATTTATTTTTATTTTATTTAAAGAAGAGTAAAAAGTGTTAAGTTCAAATGTTTATAACTAAAAAATTTTAAATATAGTGTTATACATAAGATAATTTTAACTATAAATATTAATTAGAAATATAAATATATTTCTAAAACAAGGTATTTATTTATAATTTTTAAACAATAAATAATTAAATTTATTTATGACACAATGATGATGCAGTAATTACCTTATTAATGAATGATTAAGATAATTGATATTATATATATTAAAATAAATGTAAATTGAGACTTTTTAGGCATTCAACGAATTTTATAGGTTAATATGACCTTTTTGGGTTGATTAAATAAATTTTATTCAAAGTGATGAGGTTGTTATTACTTTCAGAAAAACCAAATACTAAATAGTGTCAAAATTGACATAAATGAGTTTTTAAAACAAATAATATATTATTAAATTATATAATAATCCTAAAAAATAATGTTAGACCAAAGGAATTATATAATTTTAGATATTTCATTAATGAACCACTTGAGGTTATAATTTCATTTTATAGTATGTTTATGAACCATATAATATAAAAATACAAGTGGACATGGTAAATGTTAAACTATTTAACCAAGAGTTAAATCTAAAAGATAAGGTTAATATGGTGACATAAACATGTATAAAACCTATTGGTTGTGATTTTTTAGACCCATAAACACCTTATAAACTACTTAAATCCATGTTTATCGATTATAAATAGAACATGATTTTATAATAAAATAATATTTCAAGCATTTCCTAAAATGCCCCTCACCACTCTTATAAAAGTGCACTTCCCCTTCTCTCAAATTAACACCTCCAAAGCCATTTGGATCAGACAAACCATACTCAAATATCCTCCCAACTACACTCACTTCAACTAAGAGGCCTTACTTTTATCAAAAACCTAACCTAAGGATCCCTTTTGATCAAATCAAAAGGAAGCACCCAAAGAAGAGGTAATTATTTCTCCACCTCTTTCAAAGTTCTTTTCTTCTTCCACTTCCTCTTTCTTTGTTGATTCAATAACAAAATAATAAATCCAGTACCTTTTAAATACTCTTATATTTTTATAAATATGGTACAACCATATTTATTATTCTATCAATCCTATGAATGACAAAGTCACCATACGTGCGTACGTACGACTTCCGTATCCACGTAAAGGTTTAGTTTGTTATTCAACACTTCATTATTTGGATGTGTATAATAATGAGTTTATTTGTTGTAAATAATAAATATAACATGTTAATGTTTATTTTTAATTAATATACCATCCAATTACATAGCATTTTATCATTAAGGAAATGATATTGTTGCTCTTGCGTACGTATGGCTTACCGTCTCCATGATGCGATGAGATTCATTTCCACATTCACCATTAAACAATGATTATAAAAATATATATTTTTAATAATTATGTAATATATGACATAATAATGCTACTAGAAATATATATATATATATATATATACATATACATACATCTCAACCACTTACTTCCTTTCAATACGATAAGAAAACAGAAACAACGTCTATGCGTACTTACAAACTACCATCTCCATGAATGGTGTTTACATTTAATATATATATATTAAAAATTTATATTCTGAATATATATGATATATAAATCATTTTTTATATTCTAGAAGTATTTAATTAATGATCTAACTGATATGATCTAGAATAACAAGTTAAAACACATACGGTAAAGAAAGCGATTATCACTAGAAATGATACTTTAACATGGAAATTATTATTAATGGGAAGTATAAAGTCATAAATGAATCATGTATGATATAATATATATTAATATGGTTCTGGTATAATTTAATAACATACAATTGTCATTATACATGAGGTTTAACATACCCCCAACTAAAGGGAATTACAAGGTAAGAGTTAATTTCTCAATCTCATTATTATCCGAGATTGTTTATATGTAAGTATGTACTGTGACATATTTATTATCCATGTCCATGTTTCATAACATATGATTAAAAATTATTCTTTTTAATGTACTCTTTAATTAAAAAATAATTTCAAATGTTTTAAATATTTATTCTTCTAACCCTTTATCATTAATGTCTATGTGTTCAAAAATAGTTTTAAGGATTTATTTATATGAACATGATTATTTTAAAATGTTAATTTTATTCAAAAGTTTTAAAGTGGCATGAGACACATTTATTCAAAAATATATTTAAATGAATTCCTTTATAAATGGGTGAAGTTTAAATTATTTCACAAAAAAGTATATTTTCCTCAAAGAGTTTTACTGATCATTTTCAACTATTTCAACATACTTTATTGGATATTATTCTTGATTGAGGTTGATTTATTATAATACAATCTTCCATACTTTATTGAATGAGTTATGATATGTTTGATTGTGGATGTTTTATTTTTATACCATTCATGGTTTATGGTTAATGTATTGACATTTCTTATGATAGTTTTAATATGAATTTTTATGTTATGTTTAAAAATTTTCATATGAGGAATGCAATGAACTTAGTATGTGATGGGTGGATCTTGATATATCTCCTCAATGCATCAGTAGGTCTCCTGAGACAAATTAGTGTCCTGGAACAAGGACTTGAAGAAAAGATTATTTGTATTCTTGGCACGTGGCCTTGAGTAAGTGGTAATGATGTCCGTTGTTAGGAATTCCCTCATTATGAAATTAATTATTACGTGTGATTATTCGACTAGTAGAATATCCATGTGAATGTTTATATGGTAATGTTTGATTTATTTTTTCCATATCATGTTTGAGATTATGTTTCAAAAGGTTGTTGTTTTTATTAAATATCTTTCCTTAAAAGTTTTTAGGTTTTGATAAATTATTTACCCTTTCTAAGCATCTGAGCTCACCCCTTTATTATGTTTTGTTTTCCCCGGATTATAAGAAGTGTATTATGTTTGATATATAGGGTTAATATAGGGGAATAGTGGCATTATTAATGGATTATTTATGTTTTTTTTATGTTTGAATGTGTAATTTAACTTTCATGTATGAAATCTATTTTCCAAGACTACTAAACTGATTGGTCCTTCAGGACTTGATTCCTTGTAATCATGACACTGTATTAAAATAATGCAACAGCTCTGAGATTCTGGTGTTGGGACATTATAGTTCAAGAACCGTAATTCCATGCATATCCTCAAGCTCTCATATGTCTTCTTGGAAAACAACACCGGGGTTTCCCATGGTAAAACGCTGGGCCTTACAAACCCCTTCTCCTACAAGTCCACCAACTTTAACCTCAATTCATGAAGCTCCACTGGAGCCTTCTGATATTCCATTGTGTATATTAGTGTCATCCTTGGGTATATTTCAATTCAGAAGTATACCTCCCTATGGGGAGTTAGTCCCGAAACATCCTCAAGAAAGACATCCTCAAACTCGTCCAACACTATAGGAAATCTTGGACTCCTCTCGTCTATCACACCGAGGGTGAGGATATCCAACTAGTGAGAGATCTAATGCACCCTCCTCCGAGAAAGTCCATATTATAATGCCAAAGTTTGATTTTTTCTGATAAAGGAAAACTGGGTCCAATCCTCATGGATACACCACACTTTGCACCAAAAATAGTCAATTAAAGCATGGACTGTGGATAACCATTCTATAGCCAAGATGGCACCGTAAGGCATAAACACCGCTACTAAGAGATCCCCGCCAAAGCTCTCACCTCATAGAGTAATCTCACACTACTGACACCGGTGTTTAAACATAATATCCCCTCTCATAGGAGTCTCTAATCATAAGGATCGAGCCAACGACTCCATCAGAATCTTGTAGCCTCAAATGAGGTTTATAGAGAGAAAAGAGTGACTAGCACTTGTTTCTATAATAACTACAACTAAGGTAGAGAAGACACAAATCATACCTATAATAATCTATGGATCACCTTGGTCGCAGGACTCTATCACTTGAAGATAGCCTAGCCCTTGTCTGTCAGATCACTGAGCCTGTGGTGGACCACCTGGGGTTGGGGGTGGTAGCAACTCAAACTGTTGTCCACTACCTACTGCTCGACCTACTCCCCTACCACGTCTGTCTCCCTGTGAATGTCATCGCTCAAAACTTTGCCTCTGCCTTGGTGGTCCCTTGACTGTTTGCTAATCATCTGTGTGGTGGGCCAGGCAGTTAGAAACCATGTGTCCCTGCCCGCCGCACATGATGCACATCCTGGTTCCCTACTGACTCCCTCTACTTTGGGAGCCCTGTACTATCGACCCCGAGTCCTGGGGTCATCCCCTGAAAGACCTAGCTTGCTTGGGACCCTGTGTCTACTACCTACTTCCCACCACTGAAGACACTGCCACCTAGTGTCTGTTGGTGGATCCTGCTGTCGGCACCAACCCTGCTAAGATGCTCTCCACAATAAGGGCTCACTCTAGCACTCCAGCCTGAGTGGGGATACTGAGAGACACCATGGATGCCTTGATCTCCCTTATGAGTCCCTGCTCAAAGGTTTGGGCCCTGAAAAAAGGGTCTTACACCATGTCTGTGGAGTATTGAGAGAGGTCTATAAACCACATAGAGTACTCATCCACTGTCAGGCTGGCCTACTATAGGTGAAGCAGCTTCTGTATGTCCACAAAGGGAGAGTTCGTGTGAAAAAAATGCTCTTAGAAAAGCCACTCGATGCCTATCCAGGTTAGGGTTTCCTCATTATGCATCTGAATGGTCAAGCACCACCACTTCCTTGCCAAGCCTTGTAGAAGGATCATGGCCAAGACTGCCATTTATTCAAGTGGAGTCCTTATTAAGCAGAATTCTCATTTCACTGCCTCCAACCAGTCCTCAGTGACCTAAGGATATGTCTATCCCATGAACCTGGGAGGTCTCTGTCTCTAAAAATCATGTAGGGCACTAAGTCTGCATATGTCCTCTACTGGTAACGCCAATAGTATCTGCTGATCAATGGGTGGTGGAAACACCATTAAACCACCTGTCAGAGCCATCTCTAGAACTAATCCCTAAACAGATGCCTCATCACTAAGTGAGGTATCCATAGGGTCACACATCAGAATCCGTGTTGGCAGTCTACATAGAGGCATCCTGATATAGATCAAGATATACAACTGTTGGATGATTATACCTAGTGAGCTAACTCTTATTGAAGAAAATTATAAGGAGACACTTTTTCAACCATTGTTTTCATTTGTATAGGCTAAAAGTAGGATTCAGGGTCCTGGTGTATGGATATAGCGGTCGCTACAGCAACACTGGACTCTCAGAACCTGAAAGTTGAACTCAAAACATTCAACATTGATTCCCCCAAAACAAAAAATAGACTCTTGGTGTTTGAGGTAGAAACTACCACCTCTGACACCACTTAGTCACGACCCATACCCCAGGGCCCTTGCCGTGTCATGCCCCAAGACCACCTCCCTAAGGCCAGGGGTTGGGGACTAGCACCAAAGGTGTTAACCTGTAAGTGGGAGGCATTATCCTGAGTACCTGTACGTAGGCACACACAACCACATACCAACCCTGGAAAGGTAAAAAAGTGTGCCACTAAAAATACACTGAGTACAAGTACAATTGAAAGTAAAATGGGCCATAATACAAACCCAACAAAGACTAACTAGAAAACATGAAAGTACAAAAGAATATCTGGATAGACATCCACTGAAAACCCATCCAGATGAGTAAGTACAAAGTAGCTACTTGAATCCATAGAAGTACATCCCATCTGCCTTGTCTCACTAGGCACCATCAGGTCCTGGGCCACCAATTCCACCATCAAATTGGTAGTCTTCTGCCCCAAACACAACACATGTGGAAAAATCCTGTGTAGGGGCGAGTAACAAAATACTTATTACGGACCCCAAAATAACAAGGAAAGACCAAAAAGAAATCCACAAAAAAACCACAAAGCATGATCACCATGCATGATCACGAAGTAAGACAACTCACACAAGGTATATTATAAAGCAGGAAAGTAGAACCATTAGTCACATCTTTGAACACCATGGGCTCATGGAGAACTCCTCCTCATCGAGCAATGTGGGCCTTCTGGGTCACATATAACCCACTTATTACTAACCTAGGACTCTTTTGGTACTCATCCATGATGAATATCATGGGTATGCTGGGTCACACAGAAGTTGCTCGCCACTGTGGGCATGTCAGGTCACACAGAAGACGCCTCCCACCTATAAAAATTCTGAGGTACTCCTCCTGTCGAGTACTGTGGGTCTGACTGGTCACATAAAAGCCTCTCCCCACCACGTTCCTTCCAGGTCCTAAAATCCACTTCCCACTGGGCTATATTATCTAATCCGCACAAGGTTTCTCTTCAGTAGTCTTTAGGTATCAGCCAACCGTATGGTGTCTACACGTAGCACACTTCATCTCGGGAGAACTGCTCCACAAGCCATCTATTGAATTCCAAAATCCATAAAATCCTTCATATAGTATTCCAAAATATCTTCCTCTTTTCAAGGGTTGAAACGCCACAAACATATCATCAATTGGATGGACGGTTTTCAAGATATTGATGTTTTTCCATGAAGGGGTAGGTTGGGTCTGGGTTCGGCCCGACCCAACCCAGGGGTCTGGCCTGACCCTACTCGGTGTCCGCCGACCCGAACCCGGTCTGAATTAGGTCTAATCCATTTGTCTGTGGGTCCATCCTTCACCCTTCCTGATCCACCAATGGTGGACCGGTTTATTTACCAAGCTGGGATGTGGATGGAAGCCACGTCTAGCATGCTTACCCTGTGGGTCATCTGCGGGGCTAGCTCCCCCCTACCAAGTGCGACGTAGCATGGTCCCACGTATGCCACCTCCGGCCACCATCGTGGATTCCAATGGCTTCTCCTGCTACACTACGGCCCGAGCCATCTGCAATAGTCCTCTCTAGTGTGCATTTGTGGCAAGCCGTCACCGGTCACTAACGCCACCGGTCACCAGTCACTAGCGGGGAATTCTGCGAACCATTGGGTCCGCATTGGTGGTTCGTGCTTCATGTCACTTGTTCCTATAGCCTTAGGGGATTCTATATTCCCTATTAATTCCTATAATCCTCATTTCTATCCATTTGAAAATTTGGTCATGAAGAATGCACAAACAGTGGGGCTTGAGCCTTTTTTGTGTCAGCCCACGCCCTCTGCATTATAATTTTAAAATAGGGCGTGGGTGGGGGATTATAGTTCTATCAATAATAAAATTAATCCCAAATAGAAATCCCAAGAAACTACACTCTCTTGTAAGAATCTAATATCTACGAATCAACCTTTTCTTGGGTCGATCCATGTTCATTTTTTAGAAAAAAAATAGGGAGAACATACACCAAAACTAACCCCTACCTCGAAGCCGTTCAAAATTGAAGCGGTCCGCCCGTGAAGATTGAAGAAGTATAAGGCGTTCACTGCTTTCAAGATCCATTCGTCAACGTGCATCAAAGTTGTTAATGTTCCTCCGATGTTCTTCGTTCTTCATTGGAGAGATAACTCGCCCGTGGTTCATCCGAGAATTGTCCGCCATTTAATCCTCAATTCTCTAACATGTTATTCCTTAAAAAGGAAACATGTCGCAGTGTTTCTATTATGATGTGACATTGCATCGTTATGATGTACAAAAAATAATCCATTAAGGAGATTCCTTTAATGCACCTTGCTTACGTACCACAGTACTTCTAGTCACCGCTCATCGGATGAGAAAATAACTAAAGTACATTTTTAAAGTTATTTTATTTTTTCTTGAAAGGTTCGAAAAATAACTTTTCCGTTGGAACATCGCCGGTTGAAGTTATGTTTTTTCTAGGTGAATACCTACATTCTGAGTTCAATGGTGCCCTCAGATTTTCGATCCAATCACCAATTAAGAAGTTAGAAAAAACACGCAAACACATTTACTTGAGTGAACTTAAAAAAGATTAAAATTCCATTCTGGGCTCAGTGGGCCTTGAAATCACGTGTCGTCAAAGTGTGTGGTCTCAAAATAATTCCATATAATTTAAAATAAACTTACATAAAAATTATGGGAAATTATAGTGGTCTCTTAATTAACACTCAAGTACTGATCTATTTAAATTTATTATAAATTTTAGTAAAAGAGAAGTTAGAAAACAATTCTGTTTGAATAACATTCAAACATGATGAATAAATAATAACACATTACCTTTCAAGTATTTCAGCTTGGAAATTGATCTGTTGTTGTAAATACTATTGTAGAATCAATCTCAACTGTTTTATCTTTACTTTCATCTTCCAAAGCATGATTGAGGTAGAGAGGTCCCAATTTTTCATTGTGGATGATTGGAAAAGTAAGTTTTAGGTTATCTTTAACAAAGAAATTCCATGATTCTTCCAAAAATTTTGATCTCCCATTAGTGAATCATCTTGAAATTATTCTTCAGGGACCTCTTATAACACCCCAAGCTTCCATGGTATGCTTCTCTTTGAATAATACAATTGAGTGTGTTGTACGCAACTTTGAGTTCTAACACACCACAACCAATCAAACTAGCCGATATGAATAGTAATACCCACTTTTTAAAATTTTATAAATTTTATCTTTTAAAATGGAATTCATTTCTGTATTAATAATATTGAAATTATCCTAGGGTGAATTTTTTATATTTTTATGAAAACATTCAATTTTTGGTGAATAGTGAAAAACACTGAGTTATAGTTTAAAATTGAATTTTTATTTAAATAATTATTTATTTTATTTAAATTTATTTTAGGTAAAAATAGATACATAATACCTATATAAGTTTAATTTAGTTCATTAGAGTCACATTATAATAATTTATATATAAAAAATTTATTAAACTTTTTACCATCTTTTACCCACCTCCTAGGTGCATTTGCAACTTTACATAAAACTTAATTTTACCACTTCTGTGTGTGGAATTTAAAAGATACGAGAGAAATGGTTGATATAAGTAAGTAAAATTTGGTTCAATAAGATGAAAATAATTTTTAGTGAATAGTAACTTTTTACTTTTATTTTCCACGGTTAAAAGTAAATAGGGTAATTAAGGGTAAAAATGATATTATTATCACCCTAACACATGTCCTAATTCTATTGGATAAGAATAATTCGATAAAAAACAACCTTAGGAATAAAATATGAACCAATTTGGTCTACTTGGATTAGATTAGGACATTTATTATTATTTAATTCAAAGAAGAGTTAAAAGAGTTAAAATCAAAGTTTAATAACTAAAACATTTTTAATATAGGGTTACACATAAGATAAATTACATTATAAATATTCTTTAGAAATATAAAAATATTTCCTACATAATGGGATTTTATTTATATTTTATAGAAATTAAATTATTTAATTTATTTATTGCCCAATGATGATGTAGTAATTACCAAGTTAATGAAATATTAAAATAATTGATACTATAAATAACAAAATAAATGAAATTTGAGACTTATTATGAATTAAACTAATTTTATAGGTTATTATGAAATACTAGGGTGGTTTAGATGAATTTTTTTAAGTAATAATGCTGTTACAAATTTAGAAAAAACAAAATACCAAATAGTGTCAAAATTGACAAAAAAGAGTTTTTAAAACAAATATTATATTATTAATTGATATTCTATTCCTAAAAATCTTATGATCAGCTAAAAGACTTATATAATTATATTTGTATCATTAATTAACCACTTGGGGTTCTCTTAAATTTATATAGTAAGTTTATTAACCATATAATATAAAAATACAAAGAGACATGGAAAATGTCAAACTATTTAACTAAGAGTTAAATCTAAATGATAATGTTTATATAGTTACCCAAAACTATCTAAAACCTATTGGTTGATTGGTTTTCGACCCATCCTTACCTTATTATTTAAATAATATATTTTTGGAGCCATTAGAAACCGAAAATTATTTTATTATAAAATAATATATCTAGCTTTTCTTAAGGCGCCCCTCACCCTTCTTATAAAAGGGCACTGCCCCTTACCTCTAATTAACACCTTCAAAGCCATTTGGCACAGCCAAACCCTGCCAAAATACTCTATCCACTATCCTCCCTTCATACTAGAGGCCTTACTTTAGTTAGAAAGCCAATCTAAGGAGCCCTTTTGAACAAATCAAAAGGAAGAACTCGAAGAAGAGGTAAATATTTCATCACCAATTTCAAGTTCCTTTCTTCTTCCAATTCATTTTTCTTGTTGTTTCCATTCTAAAATAGTAACCCTAGTATATTCTATATACTAATATGTTATTATAAATATGTTACAACCATATTCATTATTATATCCATCCTTTGAATGACATGTCACCATACGTGCTTACGTACGGATTACCGTCTCCACATCGGGGTGTAATTGTTATTCAGTACAATATTATTTAGATGGGTATAAAAATGATGTGTAATTGATGTAAATAATAAATATAACAAGATAATTATTTTTTATATATGATATAACATCCAATTATATATTATTTGAATATCAAAAGACTGATATTTGTTCTCGTGCGTATGTACGGATTACCGTCTCCATGAACGCGATGACATTCATTCCTCATCATATCCATTCAAGACTAATTTTCATTTGATGATTAAAAATAATGTTTAAAGACATTATATAATTCTTAATATTAATAAGATACATCCCATCCATAACAAATATGACTCTCATAACAAATAATATAAAGGAAAATGAATATCTTAACACACGAAACGACGATAATACTAAGATATTATTAACCAAGAAATGTTAAAAGATCATATGTGATATCATATTAATGTATACGATTCTTGTATAATTTAATAACAATTATTTCACCATTATACATAATTTTAACCTACCCTCAACCAAGTAAAAGTACAAGGTAAGGGTTAATTCTATAATCTCTTCATTATCCGAGGTTGTTTATATGTAATTATCTACTGGGACCTCTTTATCATCCACATCCATGTTTCTTAAAAATGTATTCCAAAAAACTTTTTCTATTTACTAGACTATGGGTTAAAGTAATTTATACTTTTTTTGATTTTTTATTAAATGATTTGAAAGGAATCTTTCTGTTATTTTCTAAACAAGGTACTTTATGACCTTTTCAACTAAATTAAGGTAAGAATGTTTTTTTAACTTATACGACGGGTGCAGCTATTTTCTGCCATTATGACATCGTCAAAGATTACCTTACAAGATTATAAGAATATTTTCAAAATAAAAGTTTTCTAAAATGATTTCAAAATAGAAAGAGATATTTCTCTAAAAATGGTTTTGATTTCATCCATGTCAACATCCTTTGATGGATTTTAAGATTATATGAAGTTGATTTATTAGGATACAAAACATCCATATTGTATTGAAGGTTTTGTGATATGTTTGACTATGGATGTGTTATTTTTACACAATTGATGTTTTATGAATAAATTATTGACATTTCATATGCTAGTTTTAATACGAATGTTTATATTATGTTTAAACCATTTCATATGAGGAATGAATTGGACATAGTAAGTGATGGGTGGAGCCTACTATAGCTCCTCGATGCATCTGTAGGTCTTATTAGACAAACTAGTGTCTTGGCACAAGGCCTTGACAAAATCTTATTTGTAGTCTTGGCACAAGGCCTTGACTATGTGGTTATAAAAGTCTGGCATTATGCATTCCATCAGTATGAAAGTGGCTATTGATATTTCATGTCATTATTCAACTGGTAGAATATCCTTATGAGTAAGTAAATGGAATTATTTTGTTTTATATTTTCCATATAATGTTTAATTTTATGTTCAAAAGGCTTTTGTTTTAGTTTTATGCATTGCCTTAATTGTTTATGCTTATTTATGAAAGCTTACGCTATATTTTTATCCTTACCGAGCATCTGAGCTCCCCACTTTATATGTTTTATTTTTCTTAGTATGTGAAGAAGTATATTATAAATGTTCTGTAGGGATTCTACATGGTATTTCAGTGTTGTATATGGAAACACTATTGTTG
The DNA here is from genome assembly GCA_963277665.1 of Viscum album. NCBI lineage: Eukaryota > Viridiplantae > Streptophyta > Magnoliopsida > Santalales > Viscaceae > Viscum > Viscum album. The sequence goes on along the minus strand of OY728153.1, from coordinate 1,511,803,404 downwards.
CAGTTTTTCATTTTATGATGTAATGTAAACCTTATGAATGTATCTATTACTTCGAAGGATACAAAACTAATCAGTCTTTCAAGACATGATCTTTTGTGATCATGCCAGTGATACATAATAATTCACTGACTCTGGGATTTTGGGGTCGGTGTGTTATAGTCGGTATCAGAGGAATTTTAGTGCAAACCTTGTAAAATAGATTCAGATAAACTCTAATGAGAGAACATAGACCTAAGATAGACTTTTAGGATTAGTATAGAAGAACTTCCTAGAATTTTGGTATTATAGAGATTTTGTGAGTTTTCCAATAAATATATCCCTGCCTAGATACGAGTAGGTAGAGGCGGCTCTGGCACATATGTACTTAGGGGTAAAACCAGAAAACACCACTTCGAGCTAGACTCGAATGGGAACTGGTGCATGACAACGGGTCTTGCTGCACTCTTGGTTATGACACTCCCGGGTGATATGCTTAGGATAATTTTCATTTTCTTTACAAACCATTATGAATGGTATATGAGTATACACTATTCAAAGAAAACATTTTTTATGATTTTGGATTATATCCATAAACTATTCAACTTATGTTAAGTATTTTATAAGTTTGTAATTATGTATTTTGAATCATAAACTAATCTAGTTTATGTCATTGTTTTGAAATAGCGCCTAGTGGAAGGAATGGAAACCGTATCAATGCACGCACTCTGTGTAGGGATTTCCCTCCTTCTGAAGATAATTATAGTGGAGCTGGTGATAAAACTGATGCTGATCAGCTAATCACCATACTGGGACAACTCACACAGGTTATGAATAATAACCTTACCCGTATGGAGCACCCTGATTTACAACGTGGAGGATCAATATTATATCGCTTCATGGGGAAACAACCAACAACATTAAATTGGGGTACAAATCCATTAGTATCTTAGCAATGGATAAATTCCTTAGAGAAAATATTCAATGCCTGGGGGAGTAGTAAAAGAGAAAAAGTTGTCATGACAGTTTACTACCTCACTGGAGATGCTGATCAATAGTGGTCATTGATTGAAAGTGTAAAAGAATATGATGAAGTATCAAATATGAAATGGAGGGATTTTAAAGAAATTTCATTAGAAAAATACTTTCCTCATGACCATCGAGCAGATATGGAAAGAAAATTTCTAATTATAAGGAAAAAGGAGGATGAGAATGTCACAATGTATGAGGATAACTTTACAAGGTTAGCGAGGCATGCTGTAGAATATATACGTAACCCAAGAAGTAAGATTGATCATTTCATTGATGGGTTAAAAACATTTCTCCATCCAGCATTAGTCTCACAATCCTTCTCATCATACAAATACATTGTCTCATGTGCTATCAAGATAGAAAAAGAATTCTCAAAGTCTTACGACTTTAAAGAAAAGCAAGAGATGAAGAGATCTGTTGAACACTCTAGAAATGGAAATAAGGGGAAGAAGGGAAAATTTGAATATCTATCCTGTAGTAAATGTGGGAAGAAAAACCCTGTTACTTGCCTGAAGGGAATGAGAGTCTGTTATAAGTGTGGTGAAAAAGGCCACCAAGCTTGTGAATGCAAGGGGAAGAAAGAGGCTGTCGATGTTGAATGATAAAGTTGTAGAGAAAGGGAGAATTATTAGAATGAATGTCCAAATAATTAGTGGAACTTATCTCAGAAAAGGTATAGGGATCAAGGCCAAGATTATTCTGTCACTACTGCTAAGGTTGAATTTCTAAAAGATGTTGTTTCAGGTAATTTAATGGTTTTCTCAAGTTTAGCCACTGATTTATTTGATTCTGGATCATAGCATTGTTTTATATCTTCCTAGTTTTCTATGAAAATTTGATATTTTCAATTTGATTTAACAAGGGATTTTTAAGTCAAAACTCCTAAGGGAAGTATTATTGCAACAATTTTTTTGTGAATAAGTCCCCATTTTGGCATATAAATGTTCTTTATCTGATGATCTCATCACCATACCCATGATTGAATTTGACATAATCCTTAGTATGGATTGGATTTTGGACAATGATGCAAAAATTTATTATAAGAAGATGGAGGTTACTATTTTTAATGACGATGATAAGGAACACTTTATCTTTAGATAAGAATCATCACCGCTAAATTCTTATCAAGATCCACCCCCATTTGCTCAACTAAATTCAATTATTAGGAAGGAAGAGAATGAAATAATTGTGGGTGGGGAAAAGAATGTTCAAATAGAGGATGTACCTATTGTGAAGGAATATGTTTATGTATTTCTAGATGATTTATCTAGACATCCTCTAGAACAAGGAATTGAGTTTTCCATTGATTTAATTTCGAGTTGAAGACCCATATCGAAGACCCCTTATAGAATGGCCACAGTGGAATTAGTGGAACTAAAGAAACAACTAGAGGAATTGAGTAAAAAAGTATTTATTTTCCCTATTGTTTCTCCATGGGGATCCCCTATTCTTTTTGTTAAGAAGAAAGATTGATCTATGAGTTTGTGCATTGACTATAGGGAGATCAATGCTATAATAATAAAGAACAAGTATCCCCTACCTAGCATGTAACACCCCAATATTTTTTGAAAAATATTCCTTTTAATTTCATTGATGTCTTGTGTTGTACGCTACACCAAAAGGATCTTGCACTACACACATCCTTTACTAGGCTTGCATTACACGCAATCACGACCTTCCACGATAGCGTGTGTTGTACGCAATACCGTGTTTCACTAAAAAACGATATGTTATATAAACTAGATGTTATGAATAGTAATACCTAATTTTTGAAATTTTATAAATTTTATCTTTCCAAATGGACTTCATTTTTGGATTCGGAATATCGAAAATATCCTGGGGAAAATTTTTGGTATTTTTATGAAAACCTTCAATTTTTGATGAATAGTGAAAACACTAGGTTACTAATTAAAAACTGAATTTTTATTTAAATTTATTTTAGGTAATAATTGATACATAATACCTATATTTTTTCAATGTAATTCACTTGAGTCATTTTATAATAATTTTAGATATATAAAAAGTTTATTGAACTTTTCACCGTCTTTTACCCACCTCCTAGGAGAATTTGAAAATTTACATAAAACGTAGTTTTAACGCTTCTGTGAGTGGAATTTCAAAAATTAGAGAGACATAGTTAATATAAAGGAGTACAATCTCGTTCAATAAGATAAAAATAATTTTTGGTGAATAGTAACTTTTTACTTTTATTTACCATGGTTAAAAGTAAATAGGGTAATTAAGGGTAAAAATTATATTATTATTACCATAACACATGTCCTAATTCTATTGGATAATTATAAATCGACCAAAACAAATCTTAGGAATATAATATTATCATTTAGGTCCACTTGGATTAGATTAGGACACTTATTATTATTTTTTTATAAATAATAGTTAAAATAGTTAAAATCAAATTTTAATAACTAAAACCTTTTTAATATAGGGTTATACATAAGATAAATTCGACTATAAATATTAATTAGAAAGATAAAAATATTTTCTACATAATTGTATTTTATTTATAATTTTTAGACATTAAATAATTTAATTGATTTATGACACAATGATGCTGCAGTAATTAACTTATTAAGGAAATATTAACCTAATTGATGTTATAAATACCCAAATAAATGCAATTTGGGACATGTTATGAATAAAATTTGTTTTATAGGTTAATATGACATGTTATTATTTATTTAATTAACTTTTTTTAACTGATCATGATGTTATGAGTTTCACAAAAATCAATTACCAAATAGTGTCAAAATTGACATAAAATAGTTTTTAAAAACAAATATTATATTATTAATTGTTATGTTATTCCTAAAAATATAAGGTTCAGCCAAATGACTTAGATAAGGTTATATATATTAATAATTAACCACTTGAGGTTGTTTTGGCTTGTTATAGTAAGTTTATTAACCATATTGTGTAAGAAAACAAGAAGACATGGTAAAAGTAAAATTATTTAACTTAAAGTTAAATCTAAATGATAAGGTTAAAATAGTAATATAAACTTGTATAAAATATATTGGCTGAGATGATTTAGACCCATACCCACCTTAGATTCTAAATAAATCAATTTGGAGCTATTAAAAACTGAATATGACTTTATAATAAAATAATATTTTAAGTTTTTCCTAAGCTGCCCCTCTCCTCCCTTATAAAAGGGCACCTCCTCCCTCTCCTCCTCACACAACATTGAGCCTTAAAGATCAGCCAAAACCTGCAAATTTCTCTTCTCCACTTCCCTATAAACATCCTAGAGGTCCTGTTCTTCTTCAAATACCATATTTAGTGCCCTAAGAGGAGGTTAAGAAGAGGCGCTTCAAAGAAGAGGTAATGTCCGTTACCGATTGTTTCAAATTTATTTCTTCTTATACTTCCTCTTATTTAGATATTTAATTATGAAGTAATAAAATCAGTATCACTCACATACTTATATGTTATTATAAATATGAAACAACCCTATTTCACCTTTTATCCATCTTACAGAAAACAAAATCACTGCGTGTACGTACGTACGGAATACCGTCTCCACGCCGTGGTGTAATTTGTTTTCCACCACCACCTTACTTGGATGGGTATAATGGTGTAAATAATAACTATATTTTATTATTGTAAAGTGATATTTATTATTAAATAGTATACATACACTTAAATACAATTCCATGATCATGGGAACGATATCATCGCTCGTGCGTACGTACGGCCTACCGTCTCCACGATGTGATGCGACTCGTTCTACATGATACTCGTTGAATAATGAATATATAAATGAATTGAATGAATAAATGTGATATATGTTACACTAATACCAGTCTGGAAATCAAGTATCTATAACCTAAAAATAATAATAAGAATTTCTTCGACAATACATTCGTAAGAACATAAAGCAATGAACACCCGAATAACACGTAGAAATTAAATATTACTAATAAGAAGATAAGAATATGACCATGTATGATACCATAAAAATGAATATGATTCTGTAATAAGTAAATGACATTATTTAAATCATTATACCGGAGGTTTGGATACATATGAAGCATATCAGACTTAAGGTAAGGGAAAATCTCACATTCTCATTTTTATCCGAGATTGTTTATACTTTGGTATTTAATGGGGTTTATTTATCATCCACATCCATGTTTCCTCAATATGTAATATATTTATATAATCTTACAATTTTTTAAATCCTATATTACTCGTTGGTGATTTTTAGTAAAAGATATGAAAGGAATCTTTTGTCGTTTTTTGTAGGAGGTACTTTTTGACTTTTTTGGCCAAAGTACGAGAAAAATGTTTTTTTAACTAATACGACATGAATGGATTTTATGGTTTCATAAATAATTGTTTCCACAAAGCTTCCATTACAAGTTTTCAAGTTTACTTTTAATAAACTTCTTTTAGTTTAAAATTTTATGACATGTTAAGAAAGGAAAAATGTTTTTGAAGTAGAAAGGATATTTTCCTCAAGAATGGAGTTCAAGCATTTTATCAAAATTACATTCCATCTAAGATAATATAGGGTACTGTTTCTATCCCTATTTTTACATTGATTTGATTATGTTATGATGAAATTATTTTTATGATGTCCTTTTATCTTATATGTATTATGTTATGATGACATGACGTTTAAGAATCCCATTTTTATTACATGGTTAATGCTATGATGTATGATTTATAATATTGTGGCACACATAATAATGGTATCATTATGAGATGGGTGGGAAATATATCTCCCTCAATTGCATTGGGTAAAGATTTATATCTAATGAGATAGACATGGATGGAATGACAGGTTAATCCGGTTCAGTAATACAAGACTGAAATGAGGAGTGAACTCGGTTCATAGATGGAATTTGTCCGCTAAGATAGTCTCGGTAATGAGTCTTGACTACTAAGAAATGATTCTATATGATTATGTGTGTATGACACAAATTTTCATGTTTTATGTTATGATTATTGGGATTACATTTAACTACTATGATTTATCCCTTGTTATGATATTATGATCACTTTTGTAAGTTAAGATTTTCAAAATGCTATGTTCTTATGAATATGATATATTCTTTGTTTTCCATTACTGAGAATTTGAGCTCACCCTTTTATATATTTTCTTTTCTCAAGGATTTAAAGAAAGGTTTTAGGTAAGAAAACAAAAAGGGGAAGATCTTTATGGGAGATGTTGAAGATCATTCACCACGATTTGAATATTATTTACTGAGTTTCCAAAGACACTAAACTATTATGGTACTTCAGTGTTAGTTATTGTTATGTATTAAGTATTATGCAAAAGTAATGTAATTTACATGTACATCAAGATTTGGGTCTTTATAGTTGGTATCAGAGGAAAGATTTAGTTAACCTTTGGAAACTATGATGCAAAAACTTTAGTGAGATCCCTAGATATATTTCTAAGGTATGTCTAGGGATGTCTGTATGGTTTAGTATAAGTATAGGTTATAGTCCTAGAATTATAGTAGCAATCTTATAATTAACCCAAAGATGTTATATATTTAAGGTACTCCCCCTCTATTTTGTTTTTTTCCCTAGCATGATTTTTTCCTCTCACACTATTCTTTTTGGGTTTTAGATGTTGGCTGGAACCCGATGGAACCGTGTTGATCAATGTAATGGACAATGCAATGATTGTCCTCATGAACAACCAAATGTGATGGGAGATGAGGTGAAAAATCTTATTTCTATACTTACAAAAGTTATGAATCATTCAAGATTTCTAAATGATTAGAGAAGGGAACAATATTCTATTGAGTCCTTCATGAGGCAACATTTACCTTCTTTCAATGGGTCTTCTGATCCACTTGTTGCTGAACAATGGATCAGTACCATTGAAAAGATATTTTCCATACTTCAATTTTCGGAACATGATAGAGTCATTCTAGCAATTTACTATTTAGAAGGTGAAGCAGACCAGTGGTGGACTATAATTAAGAATACAAGGCCCCATGATGAAACAGAATCCATGGAATGAGACGAGTTCAAGAACTTGTTTTTCAATAAGTACTTCCCTTGTATTCTTTGAAAAAATATGGAGAAGGAGTTTGTTGAACTAAAGAAAAAGGACGATGAATCTATTGGTACCTACGAAGCAAATTTTACAAGACTTGAAAGGTATGCTTCTGGGATTATTATCCAACCTGAGAGTAAGATCGATCGATTATTTAGTGTCTTAAAACAAAGTCTTCAAAGGGCGTTAGCCATAAGGGACGTCAATAGCTATGAGGAAATAATTTGATGTTCTCTCAAGGTTGAGATGGAGATTGGAGTAACCCATCAGTCATATGCATTTGATAAGAAGAGGAAAATGAAATTCAAAGGAAAATCTAAAGATCACACTGAAAACAAGATGAGTTTTCCCTTATGCTCAATGTGTGGAAAGAAATATAGAGGGAGTTGTCTTAAAGGGACAAGTAAATGTTTCAAATGTGGAAAAGAATGTTATCAGACATTTGAATGCCACAATTATGGGAAGAAGATGTCTAGTGACGCGAAAAACGAAAAGGCTACAAAGAGTGCACCTATTACACTTCAATGTTACAAGTGAAAGGAAATTGGGCATTATACTAACCAATGCCCTAATATAAGGGTTAATGATGGTCAATGTGAGAAATCTCTTAAGGCAAAGGAAAAAGGGAAGTCACATGCGATCACTATTTGTGATGTTGAGTATGAAAATGACGTTATGTAATTATTATGTGTTTATGTAATGTGATTTCAAAATAGTATCTTGGAATCTCATTTATGGTATCGTGGAACTTTGGAATATCTATGCGCTGGTTTTCAATAATTATATGGTACTGGTAACCATGAAAAGTGATTGAAATATTTTTGGAAAGCAAGTGATAAGCACATAATGAAGGGATATGGATAAAATAATATGTTTGATAGTATTCATGAGCACATGATTGATATAAGGAAAAAGTTATATCATGGTTTGAGTATATAGAAATTTTTGGATTTTGGTACGTGGAAAGTGTTAAATTTTGACAGCATTCATGTTTTTACTATGGTTCCATGGGTATTAATTTTTAAAGAGAATACATGATTAAGGTATTCACATGTTTGGAATGTAACCAACAACAAGATATATCATATGATATATGGAGGATACATGATGGTATTTACATGCTTGGTAAAATGACCTTTCTAGTAATATTGTTCATTATACAATGAGATTGGACAGAAGTATTTTGGATAAACCTAAAGATTAGAATAGATTAAGTTAGACATCATATAGTATTGTTTAAGTCTAGAACTTATTGTTATGTTTTAATAGTATAGTTTTAGAAAAAAGACAACCCATAGGACGAGAGACAACCCGTCGCGTCAGACAAGGCTCTTGGAATCAAACCCACAACAGAAGTGCGACATGCCTTTATCGCCTACCACTAGCCTACAGGAAGTCCCTAGTTAGTAGAAACTAGTTTTAATAAGTGGTATGATAGATGAAGTATAATTCCATTTTTGGAATCATATACGATTAACCTCACCACAGATAGACTTATGTATATTTGATAACATTTGCTAAACTTTTGTTTGAGACATATGGAATGGCCCATCATTCTATCACATGATTTTCTAACACCTCATGAATGAAAAAGTCAACTTAATTTCATTAAGAGATAAAGTTGAAATTGTTCAAGGCATGAACAATTATGAGATTATACTAAAATGAAGTAAGCATTTCTTATAATTCAAATTCTTCAACTTTAGGGAAATGATCTTGAAAACCAAAAATGTTGTCCTAGTGCCCTTATATCCGATGAATCAGATGGTACCTTAGATCATCACAAATTTATGGATTTTGATTATTGGATTTTTCATAGCCATGTTCTATACCACTCTCCATCAGAAAATGATGGTTATATTTCTTTTCCTTATCCATATTTTCACCTATGTTCTCCTATGTGGAAACCCAGTGATTAGTTAATTTGGGAAACCCTTACGTTTCATACTTTAGTTTTTAACGATATGTTTTGGTATTCCTTTTTACGATGTGGGTTTCTATTAAAGAAACTTTCGAGTAGTAAACTATTTATAACCCCGACGAATTTCGAGGGAGAAATTCATTTTAAGGGGGGTAGAATGTAACACCCCAAGATTTTCTAAAAAATATTCTTTTTATTTTCATTGATGTCTTGTGTTGTACGTTACACCAAAATGATCTTTCACTACACGCATCTCTTACTTGGTTTCCATTACACGCAATCACGGCCTTCTATGATAGCATGTGTTGTACGCAATACCGTGTTTCACTAAACAACGATATGTTATATAAACTAGCCGTTATGAATAGTAATACCTAATTTATGACATTTTATAAACTTTAACTTTCAAAATGGACTTCATTTTTGGATTTGGAATATCGAAATTATCCTAGGGTGAATTTTTGGTATTTTTATGAAAAATTTCAATTTTTGATGAATAGTGAAAACACTAGGTTACTATTTAAAAACCGACTTTTTAATTAAATAATTATTTATTTTATTTAAATTTAATTTAAGTTAAAATTTATAAATAATACCTATATTTGTTTAATTTAATTCATTTGAGTCATTTTATAATAATTTTTGATATATAAAAATTTTATTGAACTTTTCACAATCTTTTCCCCACCTCCTTGGAGAATTTGAAAATTTACATAAAACATAATTTTACCACTTCTGTGAGTGGAATTTAAAAAATCTAAGAGACAAGGTTAATATCAAGGAGTAAAATGTGGTTCAATAAGATAAAAATAATTTTTCTTGAATAGTAACTTTTTACTTTTATTTACCACAGTTAAAATTAAATAGGTTAATTAAGGGTAAAAATGATATTATTATTACCCTAACACATGTCCTAATTCTATTTAATAAGTATAATTCGACCAAAAACAATCTTAGGAATATAATATTATCATTTAGGTCCACTTGGATTAGATTAGGACACTTATTATTATTTTATTTAAAGAATAGTTAAAATAGTTAAAATCAAATTTTAATAACTAAAACATTTTTAATATAGGGTTATTCATAAGATAAATTAGACTATAAATATTCATTAGAAAGATAAAAATATTTCCTACATATTAGTATTTTATTTATAATTTTTAGACAATAAATAATTTAATTTATTTATGACACAATGATGCTGCAATAATTAACTTATTAATGAAATATTAACATAATTGATGTTATAAATACCCAAATAAATGTAATTTGGGACTTTTTATGAATGAAATTAATTTTATAGTTTAATATGACTTGTTATTATTGATTTAAATAAATTTTTATGAACTAATATGGCTATTATAATTTTCACAAAAAACAATTACCAAATAGTGTCAAAATTGACATAAAATAGTTTTTTAAAACAAATATTATATTATTAATTTTTATTTTATTCCTAACAATATAAGGATCGGCCAAATGACTTAGATAAGGTTATATATATTAATAATGAACCACTTGGGGTTCTTTTGACTTGTTATAGTATGTTTATTAACCATATAGTGTAAGAAAACCAAAAGAGATGGTAAAAGTTAAATTATTTAACTTAAAGTTAAATCTAAATGATGAGGTTAAAATAGTAATATAAACTTGTCTAAAATCTACTGGTTGAGAGGATTTCGACCCATTCCCTCCTTAGCTTTGAAATAAATCAATTTGGATCAATTAAAAACAGAATATGACTTTATAATAAAATAATATTTTATGTTTTTCCTAAGGTGCCCCTCTCCTCCCTTATAAAAGGGCACCTCCTCCCTCTCCTACTCAAACCACTTTGAGCCTTCATGATCGACCAAACTCTGACAATTTATCTTATACACGTCCCTAGAAACATCCTAGAGGTCCTGGTCTTCTTCAAAGACCATCTTTAGTGCCTTAAGAGGAGGTTAAGAAGAGACGATTCAAAGAAGAGGTAATGTCCGTTACCAATCGTTTCAAATTTATTTCTTCTTATACTTCCTCTAATTTAGTTGTTTAATTATGAATTAATAACATTAGTATCAATAATACACTGAAATGTTATTATAAATATGAAAAACTCCTATTTCACTTTCTATCCATCCTACGGAAAATGAAATCACCGCGCGTGCGTACGTACGGAATACCGTCTCCACACCGTGGTGTTAACTGTTTTCCACCACCACCTTACTTTGATGGGTATAATGGTGTAAATAATAACTATATATGATTATTTTAAAGTTATATTGATTCTGAAATAGTATACATACACTTAAATACAATTCCACGATCCTGGGAATGATATCATCGCTCGTGCGTACGTACGGCCTACCGTCTCCACGATGTGATGCGAATCGTTCTACATAATCCTCATTGAATAATGAATATATAAATGAATTGAATGAATAAATATGATATATGTTACACTAATACCATTCTGGAAATGAGTTCTCTATAACCTAAAATTAAGAATAAGAATTTATTCGACAAGACATGCATAAGAACATAAAGCAATGAACAACCGAATAACAAGTAGAAATCAAATATTACTAATAAGAAGATAAGAATATGATCATGTATGATACCATAACAATGAATATGATTCTGTAATAAGTCAATGACATTATATAAATCACTATAAAGGAGGTTTAGATACATACGAGGCATATTGGACCTGAGGTAAGAGAAAATCTCACAATCTCATTTTTATCCGAGATTATTTATACTTTGGTATTTACTGGGGTGTATTTATCATCCACATAAATGTTTCCTCAATATGTAATATTATTTCTATCCTCCTAAAATTGTTTAAATACAATATTACTCATTAGTGTGTTTTATTAAAAGATATGAAATGAATCTTTTGTCATTTTTCGTACGGGGTATTTTTTGACTTTTTTGGCCAAAGTATGAGAAAAATATTTTTTTAAAATTATACGGCATGAATGGATTGTATGATTTCATAAAACATTATTTACAAGAATATTCCTTTACAAGTTTTCAAGTTTATTTTTAATCAACTTCTTTTAGTTTAAAATTTTATGACATGTTAAGAAATGAAAAATGTTTTTGAATTAGAAAGGATATTTTTCTCAAGAATGGAGTTCAAGCATTTTATCAAAATTGTTTTCCATATAAGATAATATAGGGTTCTGTTTCTATCCCTATTTTCACATTGATTTGATTATTTTATGATGAAATTATTTTTATGATGTTCTTTCATCTTATATGTATTATGTTATGATGACATGATGTTTAAGAATCCCATTTTTATTACATGGGTTTTGCTATTATGTATGATTTATGATCTTATGGCGCACATAATAATGGCATCATTATGAGATGGTTGGGACCAATATCTGCCTAAAATTAATTGGGTAAATATTTATATCTCCGGAGATAGACATGGCTGGAATGGCAGGTTAATCCGGTTCAGTGATACAGGACTGAAATGAGGAGTGAACTCGGTTCAGAGTTGGACTTTTTCCGCTAAGATAGTCTTGGAAATGAGTCTTGACTACTAAGAAATGATTCTATATGATTATGTGTGTATGCCAAAAAGTTTCATGTTTTATGTTATGATTATTGGGATTACATTTCAATACTATGATTTATCCCATGTTAGGATATTATGATCTCTTTTGCAGGTTAAGATTTTCGAAATGCTATGTTCTTATGAATATTATATTTTCTTTGTTTACCATTACTGAGCATTTGAGCTCAGCCTTTTATATGTTTTATTTTCCCCAGGATTAGTGGAATTTGAAAAATCTGAGAGACACGGTTAATATCAAGGAGTAAAATGTAATTCAACAAGATAAAAATAATTTTTGGTGAATAGTAACTTTTTACTTTTATTTACCACAGTTAAATGTAAATTGGGCAATTAAGGGTAAAAATGATATTATTATTACCCTAACACATGTCTAAATTCTATTGGATAAGTATAATTAGACCCAAAAAAATCTTAGGAATATAATATTATCATTTAGGTCCACTTGGATTAGATTAGGACACTTATTATTATTTTATTTAAAGAATAGTTAAAATAGTTAAAATCAAAGTTTAAAAACTAAAAAAAATTAATATAGGGTTATACATAAGATTAATTCGACTATAAATATTAATTAGAAATATAAAAAAATTTCCTACATAATGGTATTTTATTTATAATTTTTATACATTAAATAATTTAATTTATTTATGACACAATGTTTATGCGGTAATTACCTTATTAATGAAATATTGACATAATTAATGTTATAAACACCCAAATAAATGTAATTTAGGACTTTTTATAAATTACATTAATTTTATAGTTTAATATGACATGTTATTATTGATTTAATTAACTTTTTTCGAACTAATCATGCTGTTATGATTTTCACAAAAATCAATTACCAAATAGTGTCAAAATTGACATAAAATAGTTTTTTAAAACAAATATTATATTACTAATTGTTATTTTATTCATAAAAATCAAAGGTTCGTCCAGATTAATTAGATAAGGTTATATATATTAATAATGGACCACTTGGGGTTATTTTGGTTTGTTATAGTAAATTTATTAACCATATAGTGTAAGAAAAAAAGAAGACATGGTAAAAGTAAAATTATTAAACTTAAAGTTAAATCTAAATGATAAGGTTAAAATAGCAATCTAAACTTGTCTAAAATCTATTTGTTGAGATTATTTCGACCCATACCCACCTTTGTTTTGAAATAAATCAATTTGGATCTATTAAAAAATGAATATGACTTTATAATAAAATAATATTTTATGTTTTTCCTATGGTGCCCATCTCCTCCCTTATAAAAGGGAACCTCCACCCTCTCCTCCTCACACCACTTTGAACCTTCAAGCTTGGAAAACCCCTGAAACTTTCTCTTCTCCACTTCCCTAGAAAATCCTAGTGTTCCTGGTCTTCTTTAAAGACCATCTTTAGTGCCCTAAGAGGAGGTTAAGAAGAGGCACTTGAAAGAAGAGGTAATGTCTGTTACTGATTGTTTCAAAATTATTTCTTCTTCTACTTGCTCTTATTTAGTTGTCTAATTATGAAGTAATAACATAAGTATCACTCATATACTGATATGTTATTATAAATATGAAACAACCCTATTTCACCTTCTATCCATCCTACATAAAACGAAATCACCGCAAATGCGTACGTACAGAATACCGTCTCCACATCGTGGTGTAATCTGTTTTCTACCACCACCTTACTTGGATGGGTATAATGGTGTAAATAATAACTATACATGATTATTTTAAAGTGATATTGATTCTGAAATAGTATACATACACTTAAATACAATTCCACGATCATGGGAACTATATCATCGCCCATGCGTACGTACGACCTACCGTCTCCACGATGTGATGCGACTCATTCTACATGATCTTCATTGAATAATGAATATATAAATGAATTGAATGAATAAATATGATATATGTTACACTAATAAAATTCTGTAAATGAGGTGTCTATAACCTAAAAATAAGAATAAAAATTTATTCGACAAGACATGCATAAGAACATAAAGTAATAAACACTCGAATAACAAGTAGAAATCAAATATTACTAATAAGAAGATAAGAATATGACCATGTATGATACCATAACAATGAATATGATTCTGTAATAAGTCAATGACATTATTTAAATCATTATACAGTCAGTTTGGATACATACTATGCATATCGGACATAAGGTAAGGGGAAATCTCACAATCTCATTTTTATCTGAGATGGTTTATAATTTGGTATTTACTAGGGTGTATTTATCATCCACATACATGTTTCCTAAATATGTAATATTATTTCTATCCTACTACAGTTGTTAAAATCCAATATTACTCATTGGTGAGTTTTAGTAAAAGATATGAAAGGAATCTTTTGTCATTTTTCGTACGAGGTACTTTTTTACTTTTCCGGCCAAATTACGAGAAAATGTTTTTTTAACTTATACGGAATGAATGGATTTTATGATTTCATAAAACATCATTTCCATGAATATTCCTTTACAAGTTTTTAATTTTATTTTTAATCAACTTCTTTTAGTTTAAAATTTTATGACTGTTTAATAAAGGAAAAATGTTTTTGAAGTAGAAAGGATATTTTCCTCAAGAACGAAGTTCAAGCAATTTATCAAAATTATTTTCCATCTAAGATAATATAGGGTTATATTTCTATCCCTATTTTTACATTTATTTGATTATGTTATTATGAAATTATTTTTATGATGTCCTTTTATCTTATATGGATTATGTTATGATGAAATAACGTTTAAGAATTCCATTTTTATTACATGGGTTATGCTATGATGTATGATTTATGATCTTGGGGAACACATAAGAATGGTATCATTATGAGATGAGGGGGGACCTATATCTCCCTTAAATTCATTGGGTAAAGATTTATATCTCATGAGATAGACATGGATGGAATGGAAGGTTAATCCAGTTCAGTGATACAGGACTGAAACGAGGAGTGAACTCGGTTCATGGATGGACTTTGTTCGCTAAGATAGTTTTGGAAATGAGTCTTGACTACTAAGAAATGATTCTCTATGATTATGTGTGTATGAAAAAAAGTTTCATGTTTTATGTTATTATTATTGGGATTAGATTTCATTACTATGATTTATCCCATTTTATGATATTATGATCTCTTTTGCAGGTTAAGATTTTCGAAATGCTATGTTCTTATGAATATGATATTTCCTTTATTTACCTTTACTGAGCATTTGATCTCACCTTTTTGTATGTTTTATTTCCCCAGGTTAGAAAGAAGGTTATTAAGTGGGATATGCCAAAAGGGACTCTAGATATGATGAAATAAACTGGAGACAATGTAGATGCTTTATGAACCAGTTGTTTATGTTTCCCAGTTTCTAAAGACATTGTACCTATACGGTCCTACCGTGGTTTTGCTATATGTTGTCATAAGTATACTTCAATTCTGAAGTAATAACAATGCATGTAAAAATATGGGTCGTTATATCTCATTGATGATCTATTCAACCATCTTCATGGACATCAATACTTTTCAAATATTGACCTTTGATCTAGATATCATCAGTTGTGTGTGGAGAAGGAATACATTCCAAAAACAACATTTTGAACTAGGTAAAAGCATTACGAGTTTACAGTAATGCCTTTTGGATTGAAAAATTCTCCCTTTATTGTCCTGGATCTAATGAATAAGGTTTTCAAGGAATATCTTGATGACTTTGTAGTAGTATTTATTGATGATATCTTGGTTTACTCCAAAAGCCACGAAGATCATGAAAATCAATTGCGCATTATCCTGAAGACTATGAGAAGACATGAATTATATGGGTAGTTTAGAAAGTGTGAATTATGGAATCAAGAGATTTATTTTCTTGGCAATATTGTCTCTAAGGATGGAATCTATGTTGATCCTTCTAAGACCAAGGAAATCCAAGAATGTCCTACACCGATGAGTATAACAGAGGTACACAGTTTTATTGGTTTAGTAGGTTATTATCGACGTTTTGTCTAGAATTTTGCCCGGTTAGCTAACCCATTAACAAAAATCACATGAAAAGGTGTTAAATTTTTTTGGACAAAAGAGTGTGAAGAATGTTTTGAATAATTGTAGAGAAGATTAGTCAATGCCCCTATATTGACTCTAATATCGGGGAATCATGGGTTTGAAATTTATAGTGATGTATTGAATAAAGGACTTGGTTGCGTCCTTATACAGAAAGATATAGTAATTTCTTATGCATCACGACAACTGAAAAGTCATGAGAAAAACTATACTACTCATGATCTTGAGTTAACAGCTGTAATATTTACTTTGAAGATATGGAGACATTATCTCTATGGTAAAAAATGTGAAATATATACCAATCACAAGAGTTTGAAGTATATTTTCTCACAGAAATAACTCGACATGAGGCAAAGATGATGGCATGAACTACTCAAGGATTATGATTGCACGATACACTACCACCCGAGGAAGGAAAATAAGGTGGAAGCTGCTTTGAGTAGAAAGGATCATGGAGTTTTAAACAATTTGAGAGTTGAAAGGGATCCTATTCTCATGGATCTAGTAAAGATGGATATGGGGATAACCATGGAAGGTGAAACATCAATACTTTTTCAAATGGTGGCCAAATAATCTTTACTAGAAAGGATAAAGAGTTCCCAAACCGATGATGAAGAGTTTCAAAAGAAGATTAAAGCTGTAAATGATGGGAGATTGAGTGACTTTTTGTACGAAGATGGAATTTTGAAATTTGGGAAGAGACTTTGTGTTCCTGATATACCGGATCTCAAAAGGGAATTGTTGGATGATGCTCATAGTTCCAATTTCTCTATACCCCCTGGTAGCACTAAAATGTATAGAGAGTTGAAGGAACAGTTTTGTTGGGACAACATGAAGAGGGAGAGTGATGATTTTGTGTCAAGATGTATGGTTTGTCAAATTCTAAAAGCTGGAAGGCAACAGACTAGAGGATTCTTGCAACCTCTTCCCATACCTGACTGGAAATGGGATAACATTACGATGGACTTTGTCATGGGACTACCAATGAATCCTAGAAGTAATGACGCAATATGGGTCATTGTTGATCATTTTACCAAGTCACCACAATTTCATTCTTTAAGAGATGATTTACCACTTGAACGATTGGCAAGACTATATATTAATGAAGTTGTAAGACTTCATGGAGTACCACTATTGATTGATTCTGATTGCGATCCCCGATTTACATCAAGACTTTGGAAAATTCTTTGGAAAACCCTAGATACTGAATTTCATTTGAGCACTGAAAACCACCCCCAAACTGATGGACAATTAGAATAGAATATTAAAACCTCAAAAGGCATGTTGAGATCATGCTAGCATGACTTTCAAGGTATGTTGGATCATTATTTTCCTATAGTAAAATTTTCCTATAATAATAGCATCCATTCAAGTATTCCGATGGAACCATATGAACCGTTATACTGAAAGAGATGTCACCCACTAACCTGTTGGGATGACGTTGGTGAAAGTAAACTCATAGGCCCAGAACTGGTGGAGGAAATGATTGAAATGGTGAAGGTAGTCCAAAACCACATCAAAGCATCTGAAAGTAGACAGAAGAGCTATGCCGTTAACCGAAGGAAGGATTTGGAATTTTTGGGAGGAGATCATGTTTTCTTGAAGGTATATCCATGGAAGGGTGTTATAAATTTTACTAAGAAGGGAAAATTGAGTCCCAGGTACATCGGAACTTTAGAAATTCTAGAACGAATTGGGGTTGTAACTTACCGTTTGGAAATGCTGCCAAGTCTCTCCCAAGTTCATGATGTATTCCACGTATCACTATTAAGAAAATACATGCATGACCCAAATAATATACTCACCTATGAGGAATTAGAAATGGAACCTGATCTATATTATTGCAAAGAGCCTATCAAGGTTCTTGATACCAGAGTACAAGGGTTGAGAAACTGGACGACTCGTCTGGTAAAAGTTCTATGGAGAAACTATAAGATGGAAGAGGCAATGTGGGAATCCGAGGAACTTATGATGAAGAACCACCCGAGTCTTTTTATGCAGTAATTTTATAGAAATTTCGAGGATAAAATTATTTGTTGTAGGGGAGAATGTAACACCCCAAGCTTACACGATATGCTTCTCTTTGAATAATACAATAGCGTGTGTTGTACGCGACTTCGAGTTCTAACACACCACAACCAATCAAACTAGCCGATATGAATAGTAATAACCACATTTTGAAATTTTATAAATTTTATCTTTCAAAATGGACATAATTTTTGGATTCTGAATATCAAAAATATCCTAGGGTGATTTTTTTGTATTTTTTTGAAAACTTTCAATTTTTGATGAATAATAAAAAACACTGAGTTATAGTTTAAAACCAAATTTTTATTTAAAGAATTATTTATTTTGTTTAAATTTATTTTAGATGAAAATAGATACATAATACATATATAAGTTCAATTTAATTCATTGGGCTCAGTTTATAATAATTTTAGATATTTAAAAATTTTATTGATCTTTTTACCGTCTTTTTCCCACCTCCTAGGAGCATTTCCAAATTTACATAAAACATAATTTTACCGCCTCTGTGAGTGGAATTTCAAAAATCCGAGAGAAAAAGTTGATATAAGTAAGTAAAATGTGGCTCAATAAGATGAAAATATTTTTTTTGTGAACAATAACTTTTTACTTTTATTTACCACGGTTAAAAGTATATAGGGTAATTAAGGGTAAAAATGATATTATTATTACCCTAACACATGTCCTATTCTATTGGATAAGTATAATTCGACCAAAAACCCTTAGGAATAAAATATGAACCACTTTGGTCCACTTGGATTTGATTAGGACATTTATTATTATTTAATTCAAAGAAGAGTTAAAAGAGTTAAAATAAATGTTTAATTACTAAAACATTTTTAATATAGGGTTACACATAAGATAAATTTGACTATAAATATTACTTATAAAGATAAAAGTATTTCCTACATAATGGTATTTTATTTATATTTTTTTATGCATTAAATAATTTAATTTATTTATGACACAATGATGATGAAGGAATTACCTAATTAATGAGATATCAAATTAATTGATCGTATAAATATCCAAATAATTGTAATTTGAGACTTTTTATGAATTAAACTAATTTTATAGGTTAATATGATATATTAGGGTTGGTTAGAAGAATTGTTTTAGAAGTAATAATGCTGTTATAAATTTAGCAAAAACAATATATCAAATAATGTCAAAATTGACATAAAAGAGTTTTTAAAAAAAATATTATATTATTAATTGATATTATTTTCCTAAAAATAAAAAGTTTAGCAAAAGGTCTTATATAATGATAGGAGTATCATTAATAAACCACTTGGGATTCTCTTAGAAGAATATAGTAAGTTTATTAACCATACAATATAAAAATACAAAGAGACATGGTAAATGTCAAACTGTTTAACTAACCCCATCAACTCGAGGGTGTGTGTGGAAATGGATGTTTCAATGAATCCATTCGATTTTGTTTGGGTTACCATTGGGGAAGATTACAGGTTCAAGCAGTAGGTTCTCTATGAGCCATTGATGGACTATTGCTCTACCTGCCATTGGCTGGGCCATTCTACAGGTAATTGTCATCGGGGCGATTTTGATCCTCGTAGCAGGAGAGGAAGAAGTAGTGTTATGGTTCCAGAGAACAAGGATGGGTCTGTCTTGCCGGAACAGGTGGTTAGAGGATCAGAAGGTAGTAGACGAGGTGACACTGATTCCAACTTGTAAGGGGTGGCTGTGTCTCCAACATTGCTACCTGTGGTGGTGGAGGAACTCGACTGTCATACGGGGGTTTCCAAGGGGCCTTTGGAGGCTAATCAAGGTGCACCCTTGGGGGAGAAGACACTGGAAATGGAGGGTAATCCGAAAGTTTCAGAATTTTTTAAAAAGTTACAGCAGGATCTTGCATATCCTTCAAGTGGTAAGAACCAATTCTTTTTGATGGTGTAGGATTAGAGGAGGATTTGGTTCAGTATGAGGTTGTTCATGTGGCTACACAATCGGGTGGGGATTTACCTGTTATAGAACATAAGGAAAGTGGAGAGGTGGACAAGGAAGTTTCTCATTATGTGGGGGTCCAGGGGCCGGGTAAGGATGCTTTAGGTAAAGGGAAACATAAACTAGATTTGCAGGTCAGTTCTGAGTAGGCTGGGGGTGGTGCATCAAGATCCCTCAACCCATTTATGTTATCCAATAGCTTTGAAGCCCTTACAGAGGCTGGCCCATGTTCTGAATTCAGTAGTCTGATTAATGTTGATGGAGAACACATGGTTGAAACAAAGGGACCTGATCCTACTCTATTAGTAGGTGAAGATGCAAGCCCGAGGAGTAACAGAAGCAATAGGTGGCGGAAAATTAGGAAGGATTACTTCTCATTACCTCCTCCTTTGGAGACTCGGTCTGCATGGTCTGCAAAAAAGCTAAATTCCATGAGATTAGAATTATAGGTTTAAGATACTCAAACTATGGAATTACTGCTATGTTCAGAAGAAGAGGTGGTTGAACAGGTTTTGTTGCTGAATTCCTCAGAAGAGGAGGCCGCTAAGATGACGGGGAGACCTTTAAATGTCACTCAATGAGGAACAATACGCATGGGTTGATAAACAAGATTTAATTCTTGTCGGAGGCTTCAACAAAGGGAAGATCAGTCTTGAGGAGTACTAACAGACCTGGGACCAGCTGGCTTGTGATCTTGAAAATCTATTTTTATCTGTTCAAATCATCCTGGTATCCTCCATATATTGGATTTTGTCTAGGGATTTGGTTACAGGTAATATCAAATTTTCCTTCAATGATCCTGATGAAATGTGTGGAACTTGTTAAGTGATTGGGAAGCAAGTTGGTCTGGCATGTGTGAATTTCTGGAGAAGATTATGTTTTTTCTGGTTGTTTGGCGATGTTCTACTAGTAGTCTAGAGGGTCCACTCCAGATGGGGACCAGAGCTCAACCTTCTCCTCTGCATGCTATTTGGAATTGTTTGACTGAGAGGGTATGGCATCGCCATCGGGTCCGGGCCCGTGTATTCGTACACAGGATATCTTGCTGAATGGTCAGGTATGGGTGAGGGGTTTTCGTTCTTCATTGGATAAAAAGGGGTGGTTCCTCTTTTTTGGTTCTGGTTTTTGGCTTCTTGAACTTGTTATTTGTATTTGGGGTTTCTCACTTTCCCCTCAAAAGTGTTTTGGTTCTTTAATAAAAAAAGTAATTGTCAGTCAAATAAACAAGATAAATTTAATATAGTGACCCAACCCTATCTAAAACCTATTGGTTGAGTGGTTTTCAACCCATCCCCACCTTTTCCTCTAAATAATCCATTTTGGAGACATTATAAACTGGAAATGATTTTTTATAAAATAATATTTCTAGCTTTTCCTAAGGTTCCCCTCACCACTCTTATAAAAGGGCACTCCGCCTTCTCTCTAATTCACACCTTCAAAGCCATTTTTCTTGGCCAAACCATACCCAAATACCCTCTCAACTGTTCTAAATTCATCCTAGAGGCCTTCCTTTAGTCATAAATCCAAACTAAGGAGCCCTTTTGATCAAATCAAAAGGAATAACTCGAAGAAGAGGTAAATATTTCATCACCTATTTCAAGTTCCTTTATTATTCCATTTCCTATTTCTTTGTTGTTTCCATTATAAAATAATAAATCCAACATCTTCTACATACGGTGATGTTATTATAAATATGGTACAACCATATTCGTTATTCTATCCATCATTTTAATGACATTTCACCATACGTGCGTACGCACGGCTTACCGTCTCCACGTTGTGGTGTAATTGTTATTCAATACATTATTATTTGGATGGGTATAAAAATTATGTGTAATTGATATAAATAATAAATATAACATTATAATTATTCTGTATATATGATATAATATCCAATTATATATTATTTTAATATCAAAATAATGATATTTTCAATCGTGCGTACGTACGGATTACCGTCTCCTCGAACGTGATGAGATTTATTCCCCATCGTATCCATTCATGGCTAATTTTCATTTGATGATAAAAAATAATATTTAAAGACTAGATATCATTTTGAATATGAATAATATACATCCCATTCATAATAAATATAACTACCATAACAAATAATATAAAGGAAAACGAATCTGTTAAAATCTGAAATGAGGATAATAATAAGATATTATTAACAAAGCAATGTTAAAAGATCATATATGATATCATATTATTGGGTATGATTCTTGTATAATTTAATAAAAATTATTTCACAATCATAAAGGAGGTTAAACTAACCTACTAAACCATGGAAAAGTACAAGGTAAGCATTAATTCTACAATCTCTTCATCATCCGAGGTTGTTTATATGTAATTATCTACTGGGACGTCTTTATAATCCACATCCATGTTACGTAAAAATGTATTCCAATTTTTTTTACTATTTACAAGACTATGGGTTAATGAAATTTATACCCTTTTTTTAATTTTTATAAAATGGTTTGAAAGGAATCTTTCTACTGTTTTCCAAACTAGATACTTTATGACCATTTCGAAAAAATTTAGTTAAGAATGTTTTTTAAATTATACGGTGGGTGCAACTATTTTCATCCGTTATAACATCGTCAAATCTTCCATTAAAATATTATAAGAATATTTTTAAAATAAATGTTTTCTTCAATAAGTTCAAAATAGAAAGATATATTTCTCTGAAAAAAGGTTTTGATTTCATCTATGTCAACATCCTTTGATGGATTTTATGTTTATTTGAAGTTGATATATTGTGAAAAAAAAAACATCCATATTGTATTGAAGGTTTTGTGATATGTTTGACTGTGGATGTGTTATTTTTACACCATTCATGCTTTATGAATAAATTATTCACATTTCTTATTCTAGTTTTAATACGAATTTTTATGTTATGTTTAAACCATTTCATTTGAGGAATGCATTGGACTTAGTTAGTGATGGGTGGACCTACTATAGCTCCTCGATGCATCGGTAGGTCTCATGAGACAAACTAGTGTCTTGGAATAAGACCTTGAAAAAATCTTATTTGTAGTCTTCGCACAAGGCCTTGATTATGTGGTTATGAAAGTCTGGCATTATGCATTCCGTAATTATGAAAGTGGTTATTGATATTTCATTTCATTATTCGACTAGTAGAATATCCATGTGAGTAAGTAAATGGAATTATTTTGATTTATATTTTCCAAATTACTATGAAGGTTATGTTTAAAAGGATCCTGTATTATTTTAATACATTGCCTTAAATGTTTATTCTTATTTATGGAATCTTCCTCTATATTTTTATCCTTACTAAGCATCTGAGATCACCCCTTTCTATGTTTTATTTTTCCTAGGATGAGAAGAAGTATATTATGAATGACTTTCAGGGATAGTCTATGGGATCTCAGTGTTGTATATGGAAAGTGTGTTGTTATAGTTTTCCATTTTATGATGTAATGTAAACCTTATGAATGTATCGAGTACTTCCAAGGCAACTAAACTAATCGGTCTTTCGAGACTTGATCTTTTGTGATCATGGAAATAATACATAATAATGCAATGACTCTATGATTCTGGGGCCTGGGTGTTACACCTCTTAAATAAATGGTTGAGTATAGGATTATATAATTAATTCCTTTAGTATATTCTTCTCACATGACTTTGGTTTTTTAAGATAAAAAATGATTGGTGAAATTTATCCAACCACTTGTTCTGGTTCTAGTTATGGCTTGTGTTTGTATTTATCCTAGATTATATATACATATTTAGCAATCCATTCTATTTAGATATCTAGGTTTTTAATTTTAACACTATTACTTTGAAACATATCGTCAAGATCATTGTAATGATTTTCTGTAACTTGAGATTGGTCAGTCTATTTATAATAATTTGAATTTAAATACTTCATGTTTTTTTATAAATTTATGATTATTGTGGGTTCTTTTTTAAAAAATATAAATTATTTACAAAATTTGAATAAAAATAATGTTGTCAGAATGATTGATGTTAGGCAGAAAGGAGATCCTCCCAGGAAAACACCCAGAGTGAAACTTCATCATATATTTTTTAGTTTAAAATAAACTTAATGAACATGCTACATAATATTCATGAAAATACTCTCCTGACCATGCTGTAAATATATTGTACACTCAACAATCACTGAGAGACTGTACATTCACCTCCTCAATCAATGGATAATATTGCAGAAGTGAAAGCTTAGCCTCGAGTAACAAGTGCAGACACAAATACACTTTTCCCACTAAGATCCCCCTCTCAATAACTATAATAAAATAAGAAAAATAAATAATGATAGCCAAAAAACTTGGGTTTAACATAGATTACTTCCTTGTGAACTTTCTTTGGTTAGATACTCATGATCATGAGTATTTGAGGTCATGACAGAGAAGAAATTGAGGTGTAAAGACAAAAGATAAAAATATGAGAGAATGAGAGGAAGAATAAGAATAACATATACTAATAATAAAAAAACAATATTACAAAATACACTAAACTTCAATACTCTAGATAATGTTTTACGAAATCTACCCATAAGTTTTCCAAAACAGATATGAAGAAGAAAAATCATTTTTACGTAAAAGGGGTGAAATTTTTGCTCGAAAATTATCCTCTAATTTTTTTCTCATGAGATATACATTAAATGGATGATTTAAAAAATGTGGTATTATTTAATGTTTTTATTCGATCTCTCTTATTTATCCCCAAAAAAGTAGATCTTGATTGGACAAGTTTGTAGAGATGTATAGCCATATTACTCCAGATATTTATTCTACCCCAGATAACTATTAATAATCCAATGTACTGTGTTCCAAAGCATATATGGACTTGTAAATGAAATAATAACACCTAGAAATATAAATAAAATATGTTCCAAATTATTTCCTCTTATTCCATGTTTACTTTCATCTCCTTTGGGTAATACATTTAAGAGATATGGGCCAATCAATAAAATTCTCCATATCTATTCATAGTTTTCAAGACCTGACTTGTGAGTTGGATTTGGGCCTTCAAACGAGGGATTGAGATTTGGATCCAGAAGAATAAAATGAATCCAAACATGTATAGAATCCTAATAAATACATATTTTTCAATTTGGATTAGTGTAGTAAAAGTAATTTTCCAAAATAATGAAATAAATTAAAATAGTTAAAATCCAAAATAATCCATTTTTGTAATTAAGATGAAAATACCATCTAAACTATAAAATGTGAAAATGACCATAAAAATAGAATTTCGTGGGATTAAAACATTTAAATAAAAATTAAAATAAATGAAAATATTTTCTTTATCATCACCAACCCATCAAATAGAATCTTCATCGGGTAAAGAATCCCAATACATAACTATCAATGTAATTTACTTGGAAAGGAAATTATATAAAAAATAATATACATATAACCATAAGTTATCCTATCATAATTGGATATAGGGAGGAAGTGGTCATTCAGGATGATGGGGTCCATGAAGATGAGGTCAACACGAGCCTTAAAATTCAGGTAATATCCCTACTAAAGCTATATATACTGTAAAGACCTCAAGACAGACACTTCAAAGGGTTCAATTAGAGAACCAAACTAGTCTGGAATTATTTTAGGCTTATTAAAGTCTTATAATACCATAATATAGATTTAAAAATAAACATCTTCCTATTCAATATCAAAATGTGGGATGGTAAGCTCAAATTAACCCGAAAATGAAAAAATATCCTCAAATTTTAATCAGGGAAATCAACCACCAATACAAATGACTCCATATAATAATCCTTAGAGAGTGTAGTAGCCTTAGTCAAGGAAATGTAGGATTTTGGCTCAAAACTATGACATTTTGAAATAGATGCCTATCATTTTGACTGGCCTCTTAAACTTATATTCCCTTTATTTTTAAAAATAGTTTTAGGAATCAATTCTCGAGGGCCTCCTAATCCCTTAGGAATTCGAATCCAAGGTCATTATCACTAAATTATATCATGCATAGGCTTTCCCCTCTAAATTACATGTGTTTATCTCCATTATAGAAAAAGAAATAGAAACTTCCATGTAGGGAAATATCATTCCATTGTACTTATCTATCATTTTGGGAAACACTAACATTTGTCGATCCCTCACTAATAAAAGTTCTAGAATAAATCATATTCTAGTCCAAACCCTCTAAAAATTTTGTTATTACAAATCCAATTTCTCTGTTCATACCTTGATAATCCAAGGATATGAAAAGGCTAAGAAAAATCATTTGGAATGAATAAATCTTAATCACGATATGGAGACTACATCTATGATTATGTTTTTATGCTTTTTTATCCAGACATAACCTTTAATTCCATGTTTGGAAGTGCGTGGATTCATTCCCATGCATTACTACCTTAATCATACAAAAATTGTGTCAAGTACTCCATTAATGGATAAGGAAAAGTGACAACTCCCCTTCAAATTCCCATGGATCTCAATACATAGATATGTGATTATATTAGAGGGAGTGAATACAACCATATACATGTGATATCACCCAAACCACTTACCATAAAAGTCTTGAAATGGACCCTTTCAACCCATTCAATTATTTTAGAGAAGATGATGTGTTGATCAACAATAAAATCAAGGAAATAACACTATATTTGCAGAGTGATTGGGTAATTCAAAACCTTTCTAAAAGAATGAATATTTTGATCAAATTTATATCATATTATGGATAGGAAAAAGTTCCACTCTGAACATCCACCTAGAGATAAATAATGCCACACCATCCATGAAGATCAACATTATACCTAAATGTATCTACAAGAATGTTAGCCTGACATATCTCCAACCCCATTCAACAAAACCGAGACTCTTCGACCAAGTGTATATGGATACCGAGGAAGGAAATAATTCCCAAGGTTTAGGTATTCTTTCCTCATTCCTCATGATATTAGTCACATTTAAAAAATTGTGTTGTGTGAAAGAAGGGAGTAATCCCTATCATGATTTTAATTCCACAAGTGATAATTATTCCCCTTTCTCTATAAATATAATGATATCCTTGAATCACTATCTGAAATGGGAGAAACATCCTTTTATTGGATATAAATTGAACTTATATCATATCCTGAGTCTTAGGATGTCAGAAATAGTTCTTCCCTTAATAATAGTGGGGAAGACGTATATCATATCTATAATTCCCTTGATAATGGTTCCCATGAATTATAAACCATGGAGACTAGAGAAAACTCTTTGTAATTAATGGAAGATAAAAATTTCCTTGAATTTTTACCTAGTACAAAAAATGTATCTTCGTTACCCCCTTCAAAAAAAATTATTAATGGGGATGAAAATAAAGAAGATATCATAGATTCCCTTATAGAATTTGAGAATGGTGTCTATACCACCAACGATGAAATATAACAAGTGAATTTGGGTATATAAGAAGTCCCACAACCTATTTTAATTAGTTCCACCATGTCACATAAAGAAAAAGAGACATATTTCACTTTATTGAAACAACTTAAAGATTTATTCTCATTGAATGACAAAGAAATTATTATAATCAATCAAAATGTAGCCAACCCCATTTAGGTTTTCCTAAATATCAATATATCTATAAGTAAGTGTCATGAAGAATGTATCTGATTCATACTATTAAGGTGGAATACAAAGTTGACAAGATCATTAAATACAAATTAATTCCTAATGATCGGTACCAAAAATGGATTGCCAACATCATCCTTATAATGAATAATAATGAGAAGTTCAAGGCTTGAATCTAGTTCAAGGATCTTAATTGGAATTTCCCAAAATATGATTTCCCAGTTCTGATCACATAACTTTGTATCAATGAAACTATTGATTTCTAAGACCATTTATTCATGGATGAGTACTATGATTATAGGAAAATACATATGCCCCCATAGACGAGGAGGCCATTTCATTTAGGGAACCCTAAAGGGTGTATTTCTATTGAGTGATTACATTTGTATTGAATAATGATGGAACAACATATCAATGTTTCATGTATTATATATTCAATCAATTTATAGGGAAATTAATGGAGTGTTACATTGATGATTTAGTGGAAAAATATTAATAAAATTGTGATAAGACTTACAATCTCAAGAGAGTTTTAAAAAAATTGAGGTAGCACAACCTAATGATGAACCCTTTCAAATGGTCTTTCAAGGTCACATTAGGAAAATTTCTCAAGTTCATAGTATAACATCACTGAATCGAGGTTAACCCCATGATGAAGAAATTGATTCATAATATTCCACCTCCTCAAAATATCAATGATTTTATAAGGATTTCTAGATGACTCACATACATATTAAACTTTATAGATATCTATTTAGGGAAATTCCAACCCTTAACCAAGCAGATGCAGAAGGGAATCACCTGTTTATGGGAAAAATATTTTTTGGAAGATTTTGATAATCAAAAGAAATACCTATTGATGCCATTGGTGTTGATTATAATAATAAAAAAGACACTCATACTATATGTGGAAACATTATAGTGATCATTTGGTGATTTTATCAAGTAGAATAATGTTTTGGGAAAAGGATACCAACTTTATTATATCGAGATAACTATTCTAGACACCGAGACATGATACTGTAACCTCAAAACGAATTACCTTTCATTAATCTTCATAATTTAAAAATTGAGAAACTCTCTGAAACATCATTAGGTACACTTGGTCTCTCATATTTACTCACTAAAATACATCCTCAACCATCATATGTTAACTGGATAACTATCATAGTGGGTGGTTATCCTATATTATTTTGATGTTCATTTCATACTGTAAAAGGAAGTAAAAGGGAAACCATTGATATACTTTCTTACAGAACATACTACCTTATAAATCATGCCAGCAGATAATAAATTACCTAACTAAGTTCTATTATTTATTTTTAATAATCCACAAACATGAGAGATGTATCTTTATGGGACATATAAGATCCTAAAAAGGAGAAGGATGGAAAACCTGAAACTCAACAAAACTGGCTTTTGAATTATTTTTGTCTCTCTAAAAATTATTTTTTCTATATTTATTTTTAATATTGGAAGACTTCAAAAAAATTAAGTAGAGTACCAATATCTTATCTCAGTATTGGAATTGGAACTATAGATACCAATGGATAGCTTGAATATCAAGGGTGATTTATAATTGGTAATAAAGAATATTAAAATTGAGTATTCCATTAAGAAATAAGAACTTATACCCCTTCTTGATTTTGTATGTGGTTTTATAGATTATTTTCCTTTTGATCCAACAATTCCCCATATTCATGTTCCCAGAATACCCATGCTAATGATTTGGATAATATAGCCAAAACCCTGTAAGATCCATACAAGGATGAGATTTTCATATATATCATACACCACATGGGGGTGACTCCAATCATTGATAGTAATATAGAGGATTAAAATGAGATAAACATAACCTATAATCCAAGAAGGATCATGTTTTTATTAACTGATACGGCTGCAACATGTAGGCCCACCATACTAGACTACCTCTAAAAAAAATTCTTCTAACTATTAGGATAAGTAAATATACTTTGTAACTATGTGAGGTAAAATTCATTCTTTATGATTTCTCAAATTATAAAAAATTCATCTACAAATGAGGATTTTATGGAGTTCTATTTAGATGCATTGAAGGAATAGATACAGACGACATTATTTAGAAAGTCCATATAGTCGCTTGTAGTGAAAATCAATATGAAACCAAATTTCCCACCATACCAATAATATTGAATAATTTTGACCTTATATGATGTGATATTTCATGGATATAACTAAAAAATATCATGCATTCAAAATGAATTCCAATTTCATTCATCAACACCCAAAGTTACTACATACGCCTAAATATTCTTGGTCATTTTCTTTTTAGGGAATAGTTTCCCTGAGTACATATACCTCAGTAGTGGAATAAAAGTTCAAGCACAACCTTACTACCACTTATTTTCTAATTGGGTTGAGGCCTTATCCCTTATACAAGTCCATAAAAAGGCTAGAATCAACTTTTTTATGTCAAAAATCATCACCAGATTTGGTATCCATCACATAATATTGATGTAAAATAGAACCCATTTCTACTCCCCCAAGTTTAAAAGGCTATATTAGAAGTATTCTATTCAATCCAACAACTCATCCCACTACCATATAGTGGAAAATGGATAGATAGAATATTTAGAAAAACATTTTCTAACATACTCTAGAAGATAGTGGACAAAGATAAGAAATCTTGTTCAGAAAAACTCATACAGGTTTTGTGTTCTTATCAATCCAAATCCCATACAGCTACACAAGTAACCCCATATTTTCAAGTATTTAGGATAAAGGATGTCAAACACATGAAGTTCTTTCTACCCTTAGTTCACATCACTATATGAAACCAACTATAAAAATATGATGAGTCTCAAAATTGATTGAATGAGGTGGAGCTTCTTAATGAGAAAATATTACACACCTTTCATAATTTGGAAGTCCACCAAAAATAGATTGAATGAGATTTCAATAAAAGAGTTTCCCCTACATTATTTTATTTATTGTGAGGTTATATTAGTTCTTAATACATTAATGATACTAGTGAATAATCCTTAAAATATTAAAAAATGAGAAGAACCTTACATTACACACATTGTTTCTTCTTATAGAGTTTACTCCTTGATCACAGTGGATGGGGATACATCATGCCAACTGTCAATGAAATGTTTCTCTATAATATACCTTTCATAATTTTACATCGATTAATCATCCTAGTTGCATGATATGAAACTACATGATAACATTCTCACAACATGATTCTAGATTGGATGGATATATAACTAATGAATTACATTAAAATTTTTAATGCAGTTCCAAGTTCCTTGACCTTAAACTATGTTCCCCCACAATTCCATTCCATAAGAATTTAAACCACAATAATGTTTTCCTTATTTCTTGAAATTATACCTCCATAATCTATCTCCACTTTATAAGACCTTAAACTAATAATATAATCCTATCATGTATAGCTTGTCTCCCTTAAAGAAGAGCCATATATATGTGAAAAACCATTAGTGTAAGGATTCAAATATCCATTAGACTAAAATAAGATGAAAATTCATCTAGATAAGAAATATATCTGAATTTATTCCAATTTAAGGATATGTAGGGGTCCAAAATAATATATCTTAGGACCAAACATGAATATTTCTCACTTCTAATTCATTGAAACCTACTTGATATCATGATTAATATAGGATCTGTTTCTTACCAAACACAATAACACCTTTTATTTTCCATTTTTATGTTTTCATGCATTCTTTGACAATATATGTAATTACATAGTCATATCTTATTTCTCAAATTGAATGTGACTCACGTGATCTTATAGGTCCCAGTAAGTCACTCCAGTTAGGGAAATTGATAGGTATCTTATTCAATGGTATAGAGATCGTTCCTCAACAAATGAAATTAAATTATGTGACATATGGTGTAAAATTCACATTTTAGGTTAATATTAGTTGATGTAATATATTTGACTATATCTGTATGCTAATATGAAACCATTATAATTTCTCCTATGCATGCCCATAATATATAGAGACACTATTTATTAATTATTACACATTTCTTGATTCTTATCCTCACAAGATAAGCAATGATTCCTAGATCCTCTATCATATACCTAACCAAGAATATTTGTAACAAAAATTATCCCTCCCTCACATAGTCTAAACCTATGATGGTGATCTTAAGAACTATGTGTATCTTGATTATTTTTTTTAATTGATACATATCAAAATATGAATTATTTATCTTGGACCCAGGTACAATTTTTATCTTCTTTTAAATTCCCTTATCACTTTATGCATGGGCTAGATCTATTAAAAAACATTAGAAGTACTAAGGGTAGCTTTATTCTTGCCCTCATAAGATATGGAGTGATGCTTAGGTATTTTATCTTTGGTCTAGAAACAATTTTAATTGATGATTATTCCCTTTTATAACCTGATAGATTAAGTCTTTATCACATGATGTTATTCTACATGACACCTTGGACCTTGGCTCATGCTGTAAAACTATATGAATCATGGTTTAAACACTATGATCACAATTTCATATCATATGTCAATGATACAAGAATATATTTAGTAAAGATTTATATTTCATTTAGGATACCAAAACTATTTTTTTACCCTTTATAAATACATCATAATTCATTCCCAAGTGATCGAATTACCACATTCTTTCTTGATTATCAATAACAAGTGAATTTGAATCTAAAGGTCACTTTTTCTTGACTATGCATGAACACCCCCAATCTGGATCTTCATATACACCCATAATATAGTCTATCAACTATAGGAATATGCATCATAAAGTAATAATCCTCTAATCTTTATATTCCTAGAAACTATAGTAGTGGAACCTGTTATTAGAATTTTCCAAGATATTAAAACCGACATGCATTTTTAATTCCATTTTCCCAAAATTCATGTACTTTGAGTAGTGATTTACACATTATATATCCTATAAACTTGAATTGATTTGAATACCATCAATGTTATATTACTGTGTATTGTTTCTATTGCCACAAGAAGATGTATGATTCTTCATGTACTTATCACATGACCCTAAACCAGATGAAATTATGATTTAAGCACTATGGCCATAAAATGAACACACACCATCCATGAGAATGTATATACCAAAATTTGGCCCCCATTTATGTTTGTTTGTCTCAACCTTTCTTGATTGTCTATCCCACATTTCTGGTTTAGTTTTTATGAACTTAACCTATAACATTTGGTAAATGTTGTATGAAATTAAACTACAGTATTCAGTGGTAAAAATTGAAAGACTAAAAAATACCAATTAAATATACATAAAAATATTTATTATAAAAATCCATAAAGGGAACTCTCTGAAAAAGACAAATCATTTCTCACTAAGCTTCCATTTTTTAGGGATTAGGAAGAAATTATAGTGTAACATGAAAATGGTACAAAGGTTTTAGGGCCCACGATAAGTCCCTAAAAAAATTAATCCCATGATCTCTAGACCCACTGGTCTAGAAAAATGTTATATCTGTTTTATGTGATCTCTCTTCTCCCTAATTATGTGCTCCATACATGGTGGTGTAATTTTTAGGGCATTAGAACTCATCTTGAGTACTCATTTCCTTCTTAAACCGAATTCATTTTTTAATATTTTCAATCCTTTATAATCTTCCCAACTATTGGTAATGTGTATAAGTGACTCGAAAGGATACTTATATTTGACTATGCATACATTACCCCAACATGGAACTGCCCATTCACCCACAATATGACTTATCAAGTAGAGGCATACATACTAAGGGGAGGGTCCTCTAATCCTTGTATAATGATACACCATTTCAATGGAAACCTTTATTCAAATATTACCAATGGGTGTCTTCAAAATGTGTGTTGCATATCATCATCCCTGATTTTTCCCTCCCTTTATCGGCATCTCTCTTAGCCAAAAATTTGAAGATCTCCTTGATGGATTCCGTCAACTTGAACTATCAACCTTGGAATTTATAGAGGCCTCAGATCTAATGAATCTAACTTTGGTGTCTCATTTCACATTGCAGCGACCATAGATGGAAGCCTTAGACCGTTTCGTGTTTGCTTCATGGGGACTCAAGGAGCGGGCGACGGTCAACCTGTTGGATATTCAGAACAACATTGTTTACTTCTCGTCTTTGGAATATTTCATCACTGCGTGGTCAAGTGCTCCACATACCTAAAACATCTATCGATTCTTCCTTCTAATATGGTCATATGATCTTCACAAGAATTGGGACCTTTGTTGTCAGATTTGTGGGTAAATTTTCTTGAGCTACCATTTTTTTTCAAAATCCATCTATAATGTGTATGTTCAGAAATTTGGTGGGTCGGTTCCTTTGCTTATACTTAAGAACATTGGCTGTTTTTCACATGATTTCCCCTTGTGTTTGTGTTGAATTTGATGTCTCTTTACCTCCTGTCGAGTGGTTCTAGATATCATTTGGGGAGGTATTTAGATATAAGCATTCGATAATCTTAGAGTC
Source organism: Viscum album (assembly GCA_963277665.1). NCBI lineage: Eukaryota > Viridiplantae > Streptophyta > Magnoliopsida > Santalales > Viscaceae > Viscum > Viscum album. The sequence goes on along the minus strand of OY728153.1, from coordinate 1,511,768,805 downwards.
TTGGAAACACTTCTACAACTCCTGTATGCATCTTGGGCACTCATCTTCTTCATGCCGATGAGGGAATAAGAATGTGGAAGGAGGGGTATTTCCAAAGGACGTACTCTTTGATGTCCCTCCTATGGAAAGCAAAGACACCTCCAATGGAAATCCTCCTCAGAAGAGTTTGGCATTGGTACCTATGACGCCGAACGTGGATGACATATTTGCAAGTTTGAATTGGGACTTAGGGATCCCCGATTCTTCTTGTTTGGTCTTAGAACCCATGGGCCAGTCCCCTCCTAGTATCAATCCCTCCTTCACTGAGGCATTTGAGGTTGGGGAAGAGGGAGGAAGGTTTTCCCTGCTGTAAGCTATTTCTGTTCACCTCCCGAACCTTTCTATTCAATGGTATTTGGGTTAGTAGGATCTTGTACATTCCTCACAGATTAGTAACCCTTTTAATATTCTGTCTAGGGAAGAGAAATAGAATATTGATCCTGGAGGGTGGAAATCAGTGATTCTAAAGTGGAAAATGAAGTCGAATGGTACAAGGTGAAATGAGGATTCTGAATCGAGTGGGAAAGCATTGGTTTCACAGTCATGGCCAGATGATGACCAGGTCCTCTAGGGGTTTGCAAGAGGTGGTTTTAGACCTAATAAAGGTAAGGGGAACTTCTCCTCTTGGGAAATTTCCTAGTTAACAAGGTTAATCAATCTAAACCTCTCAAGGACTACACAAATTTTACAAAAATAGTGACAATGAGGTCCGCCTTCAAAGATAAAAACACATAGAGGAAAATCAAGAACTTTTATTCCCTACAGGCTATGCCGGTACTGAAACTAGGGGAGTTGGATTCTAGTGTTGACTCGGTTCTTGGTATGGTGGATGCCGAGGGGGTGGAGGTGTAGGAGAAGGACCCGATGAGTTTAGGCTCGGGAAGGGGGGATGGAAAAATGAGTGAGGAGAGCATGAGATTCAATTGGTTCAGTTTTCTCTTGCAAAGGAGGGTGTAGAGGGGATGCTTGGTGAGCAAGAAGGAGAGGCTGAGCTTAGGTAATCACCATGGGAGTTTATATTACAATTTGAGGAAGACATGGTAGAGAATGTGCTAGCAATATGTGTTTCTACTGAAGATTCCAAAAGGATGAATGAAATATTGGTCCAAGTATACACAAACTAGGAGCAACGAGAGTGGATTGAAAAAAAAAACCTAATAATAGTAAGAGGTTACAAGGAAAAGAAAATTGTGGTGGATGAGTTCTTGTGAGCATGGGACAAGATAGATTCCCATTTCGAAGACAGTATCAAGGACGACCCCGAAAAAAGGTAACAACTCTATCCTAGAAATTATTTAAGGGATTTGAGTCTAATGGGTTTAAGCTAGTTTTTTATAATTTTTTTATGTGTTATAGTGTTTGATTGTTTGGTTAGACATGTTGGTTTCACACTTTTCCCTTAAAGGTGTCTTTTGAATATATATATATATATTTGGATGTATGTAACCCTAAACTACAACGACTCATGGTTCAAGCATGTATACACATATTCCTAAAGTTGTCTATATATATAGTATAATGATATTATAATTCACATTAGGATTATCTCACTCATGTTATTGGATGGGTACCTCTCTTTTCATTGGTAAAATCTATATGACCTTAAACTATAATAGTATTTGATCAAATATACATTAACTTTAACCACAACAACAAGTTTTCAATGTTTTTAATCCTAACATATCAGAAACCTTTGGTCTAAGAACCATGACCATAAAATTAATGTACCATCCCATGGGACTGTCCACATTAATGACACAAAACTATCCACTCATATTGGGTTTCACCTCATTAGTTTCACTATGTAGGCTGATTTATTTTTGTTATATTTATTGAATATGAAACATCTACACCCATCAACTTAGAGTTTATTTCCAAAAATTACATAAGGTAAGAGATACAAAGCTCACCTAGCTGAAATCCCCAAAAGGTAATATCTGTTAAAAGTTTAATATCCACTTGTTGGGAATTTATCTTTCATGATATAATAAAAATAGATCATTTAGATATAAAATGTATAAAAATCATTTGTTTAAAAACCCATAATGGGTGGTTTATGAAAAATATGATTTCCAACCCACCAAATCTCCACTATATGAGGTTAAAAAAAGATAGGGTTAATAGAAAATCTAGAAATATTGTGGGGTATACTATATGATCCCAATAAAATTTGATCTATGACCTCTAGGTTCCTTGGCTTAGGTAAAAGTTAAATAATTATCCGGATGCATTAATTTGGATACCTATGAAAAATGTGAAAAGTTATAAATTTAGGGTTGTTTACCCCTCTTGAAAATTGGAATCCTTATTTTGAATTCGCCCCCTTAGTGATCCACAATACAATGAGTCAATCCATTCATCCTAATGGAAGGAATCTAGTATTATTGTGAGGGTAGTTATACCTATACTCATCCATGATCCATAATAAAGAGGAAATAATTCATCCAAATAGACAAAATCTAGTGTTTTGGTGATGGGGGTTGTGTCGTGCGCCACAATAAGGAGTAAATAATCCTTTTGAATAGTCTAACTCTAGTGTTTGATGATAGTGCTATGTCTATATCCATCCATGATATATTCCCAGGAGATGATTATTTTGACTCAGGTGTTTGGGAACCGTAATTAAGATTTTCCATTTAAAATTAAAAGTTTAAATGGTTTCATGATACCTTGATATTACCTCCCAAGGATTCCTCAATAATTATGTTATAAAAATTATAATGGAGAAATGGATAAATGAATATCAGCTGAAAATTATTATTTTCATTTATTTTTAACAAAATAATAAGAGAATCCACATATTGGAGTCTCTCTTTATCAAGATAGTAAATTAATAAATTCCCTTTATAGAGGATGATAGATCACCAATGGACCATTGGTACTCCTTAATAAGAAAAAGAAACTTAGATATCTCCAAAAGACCGACCTATTCAATAGGGGGAAGGTACTCTTCCTTTGAAGAAACTTTTTACCTATATTATTGGGCATTCTACTGGACCATTTAGAATCCCACCAATATTTCCTTAATGGAATCTATCTCCAACCAAAGGTGACATATGCGAGTATATTTTTCCTCAGTGAGATGTGGGTTTTATAGCTCTACAACCACATAATGATATTCTCATTAAAGAATAAATGTTTGAAGTTAGAAAAAGTGTTTATTTAATTTTTTATCTTGAAGGAACCCTTAGTATTGTCCTCCTTAATCCTAGTACTAAATGATTTCCTTCATAATATTATAGATGAACACATAGTTGAATCCCCCACTATTGAGAAATATAAACTCACGATGATGTCAGGGTAGCGTTTCACTTGAATCATCCCTTAGAGTATTAGAATTTATCATCCATATGATTCTCTAAGACCATTTATGAACAATTTTGTGGAAGTTTAGTGTAAACTAGTTCAGATTAGAGTCACTCTTATAAACTGCAACATATTCCTGGATTAGGGATTTAAAGGAAAAGTCTAGGATACATCCTTTTGTGTATATCTATCCCAATTTCAGTTTAAATACTATGATAAATACAACAAATATGTAATTTTTTAGTGAATAAAAACCTCAATGAAGGATAATGTGGATACTCACCCTTTTCTATCAATTTATAGATCTTGATGATGTGAACCACCATAGCTATAAGAACCATATAATTTTATTCTTCGACAAAAATCCAATAATCTACCACATCAAGAGCATAAAATTTTATGGTGTGTCTTTTTTAATGTTTCATAGAGGTGTTCTCATTACCTATCATATCTTAATCACCCACTGAGCCTTGATCACCCACTGGGACTACTACCACCTTAATATGGTGGGGGAATTTTCATTGGGATGATCCACTTGATAAATTATATTGACCCATAATTTTCATACATATTTATTACATCTTAATAGATGAATATTCATTTAATAACATTTCAATTCATGTTATAAAAATTTAGTTATAGTATATTGGAAACTTGGAATCATAAAAAACTAGGTCATAAAATATCTACATCATCTCCCACTTATATCTTCATAACAGTCACCCTTCATAGAAATATCATACTTAATACATTTCTTCATAACCCAGGGAAAATAAAAATTAGAAAACGGTGAGCTCATATACTCATTAAGGGTAAACAAGCGAGATATCAATGATCCCATAAGCATAAAATGAGAATAAGGGTATAAGAATATGATATTACCATTTAAAAACCATACCTTTTATATCAAATATAATAATCTAAAGTCATGGAATAAGTTTTGGTAGTTTATAGGACATGAATTATAAGGTAATCAAATTACATTAACCATGAAAGCTAAACATATTAACAAGACATTGATTTATGGAATACACATATGAATATAAAATCATTTCTTTAGCATTCAAGGATCATTTACAAGGCTATCATAGTGGAATGGTTTTACTTCCTAAACTATCCAAGTATTCAAGGTTCACTCGGAAGACTATCCAAGTAAACATAATGCATTATTGAATTGGGTTCACTCCCCATTATAATCTAGTTTATCTCATGAGATATCATTCCTTTCCAAATTCATTAGAGTGAGATAGGGGTCCCGCCCATCACATAATTAAAATCATACATATCTATTCTATAAGTTAATAAATCATTCATTATATTAGAACCCATGAATATAAACGGATTTATTCAATTTTTCATCATAATAGAACCTATCTAAACAGAATGGGTTTGAAAACGATTTCATCATTTTATTACAGAAAAATCCATGGAAAGGAAATGAGTTTCAAAAAATTTGGGTCATAATATTCATAAAACATCTAGATAAAGAATAAGGATGGTATTATTGTAGAATATCTCTAGTAAATCGTTAGTAAAATCAAGGGTTGTTATCTTTAATGAATAGAAATACTATTAAAGCATCATTAAAACATTCTTGAGGAAAATAAACTTTCCATTTTGAAAAAATTTATTTAAAAATATGTAAAAAATATAAAGTAAAATTTTTTATTTTAAATAAGCATGTAAAATTTTAATGTAATTTTACAATAAAAAATTATTCATGATAGTGGAAAAATCTGTACATGCTGTATAAGTTATAACATATTCCTCTCACACTATTGAGAAAAAGGTTAAAAAATAAATCATTCCAAAAATGATAAGGAGATTACTTTCAAACAATTTTATAAAAATTAAAAAATTGTTAAAAATGAATTTAAAAATCAAAGGAGAATAATAAAACCTTGTTTAACTTTTTTAGAATATATGGATATAGATGAGAAAGATTTTTTTACCAAAGAGATAAATGAAGTTAATTATCATTAAAAATATATTTTCAGACTCTTGATTAAATGAGATTAGTAAATTTAAATGAAAATATGTATTTTAAAGAAATAAACTAAGGATAATAAAATTCAAATTTTCTTGAGTAGTAAATGATAATATTTCATCATCATAATATTATCATAAAAATTCCTGAAAAACAATGAGATTGTAACATAATACCACTTACCTCGAGTTTGATTTTCTTCGAAAGAACTGTAACCACATGTATAATAAATTTAAATTAATTATAATTATATAAAATATTTATATTTATACTTATAATATCATATATTATCCCTTTATAACATTTTAACATCCCCTTTTATCAGTCATTCCTTATTAAAATCATAATTTCTGGGTGTTAACTGTTTTGTTTATCATGAGTATTTGAGTTCTGTAGTTCTGGTACTTGTACCTTTACCTTGGTTCTGTCACCTCTAGAATATTAATCATGATATAAATATAATATAAATTCTATATATATATATATATATATATATTTAGAGTGATAAATAATTGTTAGATATAGAAAAAATGAATTACACTATTTATGGAGACGGTAGGTCATATGTAATCATAAACTCTGTTTTCATTTTTTGAAGAATTTAAAGAATAAAGTTAAATAATAATTAACATTTATAGGATCTTTTATATATGATATATATCATATATATTCATCAAACTATTCCTTATTAAAATCAGTGTAAAATATAAATGAAAAATAAATCCCATCACTTTTTGAAGGTTTTAGTCCACACATACGCACAAAAAACGTTATCATTTACCAAAGGATTGGATGGTAATAAGGTATAAATGATAATATCATAAATTAAGTATAATTGTGTCATTAATTTTATAAATAAACATTAAACCCATAATAATATCTATCCATAAAATATGGTGATGAAAAATGAATAATATCGCTACGTGGAGATGGTAAGCTGTATGTATACACGACTGATATATTCACCTCTTGTTTGATAGGAAAGAGAGTGTATAATGGAGTTTTAATAATAATAATAATAAAATTAAATAATATTTAGGATAATTATTTTATTATTTTTTGATAAATACCATATATTTAGAGGAGGTAAAAAAGAGTATAAATGAATGTGTTTGGGTAAAGCAATTATCCCTACTTTGAAACGACACCTTTATATCTCCTATAAAGGGATCTAGGATTAGTCTTTTTGGAATAAAAGAACCACTTATAATGTAGATAGGGAAGTTTATAATATGAATTTGTAAATTTTAATTGATATATATGGATTAATTTGGTGTAAATTAGTGATGGAGGAGGCATATTTTAATAATTGAGGTGCATGGCACTTTTAGAATTTCTTAAACTATTAAATTATAATAAAGTAATTCTCAAGAAAAATACTACAAAATGGATAAGAATTTAAATATAGGTTAGTATAGGGTTTTAATACTATCAAAACTTATAATTTAGATAAGTTTGTGTGTCATTTTAAACCTTTTCTTTCTAATTAACTCTTAGTGAACCAATTTTAATTTTAACTATGATAACAACCTTTTGAATATTAAATTATTTTAATTTTTTCTTATAAGATTTAAATTGTCCCATAAATGGAAAATTTATGACATTTTTGATCATAAAATATCAATATTATCCTTTTTTTTCAGGTTTTTTATTATTTTATATAATTTAATAAAATATTATTTTGATAAAATATCGTTCCTGTCAATTTTGACACTATTCATTGAATTTAAATTTAAGTACATAAAAAAGGGTAATTAAAAAATAATGTTTTCAAAACACCAAAATATATTATATAGATATTTAAAATTCATTCCACACATTAAATCATTCAATTATATCACTTTGAATATTTTTAATATCATTTATTTTATTTTTTATTAAATTGAGAAATACTACATCAGTTTTTCATAAAAAATTATGATCATTATATAAATACTAAAAATTATAAATAAATTGATTTCATGAAAATAATTTTATTAATATAAATATAGACACTTATATTATTTCATAACATGTTTCATTTATTTATATAGACACATAAGAGATATTTGAAAGAGAGTGACATTTTGTAACTTTCTTTGATTTAAATAACATATTAATCATTTTCGTTGAAATTTATCAATTAAAATAAAAACTTTAGAACCTAAGGTGATAAGGGTATAATTAAAATATTCCAATAAGAATTAGGATGAAAAATTATGGCCTTATTACTTTTTTTAAATCTATTTTAAATCGATATACCCTTTACTGAGGTGATAAATTTGACCACAATTACTATTCATATTGGCAAAAAAATAAAAAAGGGGACTATTTATCAAAATTTAACCTCCTGATTCATGATATGTAATTAATTTTATCTAATTAAATAACTATAATAAGAATAAATTAATTCTAATTTAAATATAAAAAATATAACAAAAAATGGTTATTTGAAAAAATACATTTTAAGCATAAAATCAGATTTATTCTTATACTATGTTTAAAAAAAAGGTTTTTTGAATGTTTAATATATTTTATTAATTAAATAATATATAAATTTCATTAAAATCATACACAAAGAGTGATTAATTTAATTTATTAAGATAAAAATACATTTCACACATAAAATCATTTTTTCTTGAAAAAAATCACTTTTATTTTCAAATATTTTATGTTTTTAATTATAATAATTTGATAACTGATGAATTTATTTTATAAATTTTTAAACCATAAATTTTAATAATTTAGTTATTCATGTTCATACCTTACAATGAAACAAAAACATGATGACTATTATTTTAAATAATAATATTTTAATAGTATATCACAATTTTTTTAGACTCAGTGTTGCCTGTAATGTAAACTATCAAAGAAATAAAATTATTTAAAAAGAAGTATTTCATAAAAACTATCATTGTATTGTATGAAGGTTCATGTATTTTTTAAAAGTGTACTGATTCCATGTCAATATCTCTGGTTTAGTTAGATAAGTGGAAATGCCTATGAATTCTAGGATATCTTCCATTGTATATAATGACTTAAAAAACTTAGTGATCACTATTACAAGATTAAATATTTTTTGATGTTATATTACATTTTGGTAACATCTGGTCATTATACCTAAACCATATCCCACTCCTTTAGTTCGGTTTAGTAGATTAACAACTGTCAGTATTCCCTCCTCCATTGACACAATTTTATTAGCAGCAGGGGTGTGAGCCTTCATTTGAATCGCTCCACTAGAATCCTCAAGAATCCCCTTGAACCTTCTAGAAGAGAAAGATCTTGGAGTTAGTGAGACATGTTACACTCACTTATATTTTTTGTTGTACATATACAAGATAAGGATCAGGAATGATTCGGCTTTAGAGACTCACCACTATCATCAAGAATGATTCTCTTAGATTGTTTTTTGGATCTTTGATAATATTTGATCTCCAATAGGGGGAGGCCATTCCACCAGCCAGATCAACATTAAAGGAGAAAATATTGATTAAATTATTTCTCATATCTCCCACCACGCCATTTTTTGTTTCAGTTATACCTCCCATTCCTCCCCAATAGAGGTTTCTTGCTTAGGGCCATCCTCTGAAGTACCCCAAATACAAACTCAGTGGATTATTTTGGAAAAGCACCCACTTTATTCCTCTATTAAAATGACACATAACTATGAATTAGAACAAAATACAAGTCAATTTTTTTTAAAACTAGGATTATGAAACCTATATCTATAGGATTAATAAATAAATCCCAATTCTTATCCACCAAATGATTTAGTACCCCCTTGATAACCCTTGGTATCTCATATCTTATAGTCATTGGGTAATATGAACACTCTAATCAGTGGCTAGGATCAGTGCATCCAGAACACGAATATAAATCATCTAATTTATATGATTGGTTTTGAAATCAAAGTAAAATAAATCCTTTACATTTTTTATCTCAGGGATGTTGGTTCTGACTTGGAAGATAGCCCATAGACCTCAAACATTGGCTTTGGTGATCCCAAATAGCCAAATATTTACACCCTTAGGATATAAATCCTCCAAAGGGATTTCAACGTACTTCTACTTATACACCTGATATGAAACATTATTCATTGAATTTAACTTCTTCCTAGGTCCCTTAGGCTCAATGGAATAATTTCTTTATAACTATTAGCTATATCGCTTGGTTCATGATTCTGGTTGAAGTGATTCCTAAGAATATGGTTGGCTATAGGCCCTTAGTTTTAAAAAAATAGATGATACAGGATCTCTAATAGAAAATATTATTTTATTGAGATTCTTGGTGGCCTTTTCCCCCATTATTTGTATTGAGATGATGTAATGATGAGAAATATAGTGGATAATATCCCATTTAGATAAGATGATATCCAAGATCTAGTATGTACATGTAAAATTCCAATGGATTCAACCCCTGAAAGAATTTTGATTATGGATCATGTGTCTTTTTGAGTCATCATAACCAATAATTTTCTCACCATCACAATATGATTCTATTCCCATAAATCTTTTAATGGTGTCACCATATTATTTTTCATGTACCAGAACTTCTTATAATTATATTAGGGTGAATTATCCTCTCATAAGATATCAAAATTGGTCCTAAAAACTAATATACCATCCCATGGGAAAATATTATTGGAATGAATTCCATACACATTTCTACTTCCATCCTTTATTATACTGGTGGGAGGGTCCCCATAAGGAAATAAATTTAACTCTATGTTAATGTTTTTTAGATTCAGAACCCTATCACTCTTTTAAGGTAGTGGACTGATACTAGTGAATACGAAGATAAATTTCCCAAATATAGTGTCAAAAATCTATACATCACCTACTAGTTTGTATGTGTTGAAATGTACAACTATCGAACACTAGATCAATTAGAATAGCCTATAACATCAATTTTTTTTCCACTATAGATATGAAAATAATCAACAACGTATTATTGGTAATATTAGTAAAAATAACTCTATAGGGTTTCCTTTTTTCCAAACAATCCTTAAAAAAAATGTGGTAAGCCCAAAAAATGTGTTAGAATCACATACTGAGAGCATGTATTTACTGAGTTATATGGACAAAAACCAACTAGGTGGGTCCTAAGAGAAATTTTAGTGTTGAAATCCTACTATTATGTCTCATATAAGCCCATTTAAAACTTAGGAAGATACTTTATAGGAGATTTGATATTGTTCACTTATGGGCAGCTGGTTAGGTGTTTACATGAGGGATCCACACCGCATGTAATTAGAAATAGGTTCATCCAAGTTTTAAAATAGATATCACCTCAAGGATTGGGTTCATTCCATTTTGATTTCAAATACTTTTTTTGTTGTTCATTAAAAAATGTATGCATCCATTGGTAGTCCTCGCATCCATATTTGTGAGGCAAAAATCATCATACATCAATCCAGAGATCAGAACCTCTGGGATCTTGTACAAATCCCAAAAAATGATCATTACTTCTCTATAGACCATGAAAAAAAATTAGTTTATTAGATCTAACAACTGAAAATTTCAAAAAGGAGGTCAATGTTATTTTATATATAAGTATGTGATATCAAAAGTTCCATATATATTCTAGGTACTTTCTGTATATCATTAAATTCATTACATGTTTTATAGACCCATTAGTCTCACATACACTCAGGATTGGTAACTCTGAAGTCATTTCATGAAGTAAAAAAACAAGATCATAAGGTCAACTTTAGAACTCCAAACCTTTACATTGGTCAAAAATCATTGACCATAGAGTGGGAGAAGCATTGATTCTCGGTACTCTTGGTAGTTCTTCTATACAATATTTTCTAGAGAAAACATTAATAACTAACACTCCATATGACACACATACATGATGTATTGAATGAATAGTTTAATTTGAGGAACAAAAACTTAATCAAAGATAGAGTAATAAACATAATCCCTAGTAATTCTCAAATGGTTAAAAGAGTGGTGTTAATAAAATCAATAATAAGTTTGAAAATTCTATATTCACAAGAATCACTGAGTGAAAAACTTCAAAAAGAAAATATTTCTCCCAATTCATCATTGAGATCCAGATTCTATCAAAACTTCGCGTGTAGCCTATTTTCCCCTAGTTTGTGCACCTAGGTAAAATTGTGTAAAGATGTATTTTTTCAAATTATTTCTCCTAAGTCATGTCTCCCATGAATAAAAGAGTGACTAAATTATGATATTACCCTAAAGAAAGTGTGAAAATTTTTATTACATTAAGAAGAATAAATAATTTAGTGAACAAAGATCATGGATGCTTCATGTATCATTTGAGTAATAAAGTTTCCCAAAAATTAAGTGGTCCCAATATTTATTGTCATGGGTTTCAGTGTAAAAAGGTTTAAGAGTAGATTCACTATGAACTATTGTGAAACCACAAGTTCAGCACCCTAATTTGAGTGACAAAGTTGTTATAAACTAAAATTTATTCCCTATTCATATTGATCTATCCTAATTCCAAGGGGGAAATTTATTAGTCCACCTTTGAACAAGTGTAGAATAAAGACCATGATATCCAAATGTTCAATATAATAGGATCATACTTCAACAAATTACACAATAATAGAGCCAAGTCTATTGTACCCATTGATAATGAATTCCAAGCCTACCACACCCATAAATAAAATTCATGCCCATTATATTATTCCCATCATGTCAAACTATTCCCAGTGATGCACACTAACCCTATCCTATGTTCCTAGATCCATATAGTGTCCTGCAAAAAGGACATAGGAGCTCCTCATTGGGATTTTTTTTGTAAAATATAAAGAGGAACCCAGTTCTACCTTTACTCACAAATCTTTGACCCATTCGTGTATTATTTTTCACTTATAGAAAAGGGAGTTAAGAAACTAATGAGGTTAATCATGTCACCCAATGGTAAAAAAATTTATGTTTTAATAACCCTTTGAGGGAGACCACTTTTACCCGAGTATCTTTTAGATTTAGAGAAATTACTTTATTGATCGAAATACCAGGGTCCCATCCACAAAAAAACATCCAATGAGACCCCTGATTACAAGGACACGACTTTGACTAAATCATTATCCTAAGGAAACTCAAATTATTAGGCCCATATTTTGGACAAGAAAACCCACTTATTAGAACATAATTTCAGAGAATCAGACCTAATTATTATACAGTCATTTGTATAAAGCATAACCACTATTTCAATCATAATTTTAGAAAAGTTCTTCCATTACTTAAACACTCATTTTAAGGGAGTAGAGACACTTTTTATCCCTTTATTGAGTAAAAAAGACCCATTACATAACCATAATATGACTTAAATAGAACTATTTATAATGATTTCAGTAGGTGAAGAAAGTGTTTCATTTGTGACCTTATTTGGGAAATATTATGTATCCCCTTATCTATTTGCATAAAATGGATCCTTATCCTAGTCTTAACTGGGTAAAATCAAGACATCGATCAAAGAATTCACTAGGGCCAGGTCCACACTAGAAAAAACCACCCTTACCTTTTCCTATACTAGGGAACTATGTTCACCATATATTCAATGGTAGAGAATCACTACTCATAATTCTATTACTTTGGTTCCAGCTTTTCAAGACCTGCACTAAAGCCACCATACATAGATAATCGGGGCTTGCATATCAACGTTAATCTCTTTGATCGTGTATTAACTTGATAAAAGGAATATCTTTAATTTACCTCCCTGATTGGTAAAAAACTAAATTAAATCAGAATAACATATTCACATGATAAAAGGGACAAAATCATGTGGACATTTGAGTGGTATCCCCTAAGTTATCATTCTCATCTTGGATATTGATTCCAATCCTAGAACCATTTGAGCTTGGTATTATTATTATGGTATAAGACCCAAGATGGTTCCCATTGGTGATTTCATAAACACGAGATATAAATGATCCAAAATCATCCAAATCTGAGATGCATATAAAAAAATGTAACCCCAACTCATACTCTCCAGTTCCTGAGTAACATATTGGGTATCACATGTAACTACCCAACCCCAGTTACCTAGAGTCGGTGAATTATTACATATCATTGGCATGATCACAAGAAAGATCAAGTCTCGAAAGACCGATTAGTTTAGTAGCCTTGGAATAACTAGATAGATTCATAAATTTTACATTACATCATAAAGTTAAAACTACTACAAAAACATCTGGTCTTCATATCCCCTCATATTATCCCTCCAGGTCATTCATAAATTAATTCTTTATATCCTGGAAAAAATAAAACATTGAAAGGGGTGAGATCAGATGCTCAGTAAGGATAACAATATAGTGGAAACATTCATAAATAAACATAAACATTTAAGGTAATGTATAGATAAATAAAAAGCATTTTAAACTTGAACTTCAGCATAATATGACAAAGATAAAATGAAATAATTCCATTTACATATTCACATGGATATTCTACTAGTCTAATAATCACATGAAATATCAATAACCACTTTCATACTGATGGAATGCATAATTCCAGACTATCATCCCCACGTAGCCAAGGCCTCGTGCCAAGACTACAAATAATATTTTGTCAAGGCCTGGTGCCAAGACACTATTTTGTCTTATGAGACCTACCGATGCATCGAGGAGCTATAGTGGGCTCCACCCGTCACTTATCAAGTCCAATGCATTCCACATATGAACATGTTTAAACATAACACAAACATTCGTATTAAAACTAGCTTACGAAATGTCCATACTTTCACCATAAATCATGAATGGTATAAAAATAACAAATACACAGTCAAACATATCACAAAACCTTCAATAAAATATGGAAGTTTTGTTTCATAATAAATCAACTTCAAAAAATCTTAAAATCACTCAAAGGATGTTGACATAGATGAAATCAAAACTATTTGAGAGAAATATCTCTTTTTTTAAATCATTTAAAAGTCACATAATTATAAAAGAAAACATTTACTTTGAAAATATTCTTATAATCTTTTAAGGGAAGCTTAAATGATTTTATAATGGCAAAAAATAGTCGCACCCTCTGTTTAAGTTAAAAAATACATTCTTACTTTAATTCTGTCGAAAAGGTTTAAAAGGACCTTGTTTGGAAAACGACAGAAAGATTCCTTTATAAAATTCTTATAAAAAGTTAACAAGGGTATAAATGACTTTATTCCATAGTCTTTCAGATATTAAGAATGATTTGAAATACATTTTTAAGAAACATGGATGTGGACGATAAAGAGGTCCTAGTAGATAATCACGTCTAAACAACCTCAGATAATGAAGAGATTGTGAAATAAAACCTTACCTTGTAATTTTCCTTAGTTGATGGTATGTTAACCTCCTATATAATAGTTAAAATATTGTTATTAAATTATACAAGAACCATATACATAATTAAGATATCATATATGATCTTTTAACAATGATTTGTTAATAATATCTTAGTATTATCATTGTTTCGGGTGTTAACTTACTCGTTTACTTTTATATGTTTTGTTACATAAGTTGTGTTTGTTATGGATAGGTTGTACCTTATTCATATCCATAATGATATAAAGTTCTTAAACATTAATTTTAATCATAAAATGAGAATTAGTCTTGAATGGATATGATGAGGAATGAATCTCATCGCGTTCGTGGAGACGGTAGTCCGTACGTACGCACGAGAGACAATATCATTATTTTGATATTAAAATAATATATAATTGGATAGTATATCATATAGACATAATCATTATCATGTTATATTTATTATTTACATGAATTATACATAATTATTATACCCATATAAATAATAATATATTGAATAAAAATTACACCACAATGTGGAGACGGTAGGCCGTACATACACACGTAGGTTGACATGTCATTCAAGGGATGGATAGAATAATGAATTTGTTT
Organism: Viscum album; assembly: GCA_963277665.1. Classification (NCBI taxonomy): domain Eukaryota; kingdom Viridiplantae; phylum Streptophyta; class Magnoliopsida; order Santalales; family Viscaceae; genus Viscum; species Viscum album. The sequence goes on along the minus strand of OY728153.1, from coordinate 1,511,753,614 downwards.
GTTCCATATTTATAATAACATCAAAGTATATAGAATATACTGGAGTTATTATTTTATAATGGAAATAACAAGGATGGAAGAAGTTGAAGAAGAAAGGAACTTTATAGAGGGTGGTGAAGACGTTACCTATTCTTCAGGTTCTTCCTTTTGATTTGATCAAAAGGGATCCTTAGGTTGGCTTTCTAATCCAAATAAGGCCACTAGGATGATTTGAGGGAAGTTTAGAGAGTATTTGGGTAGAGATTAGCCAAGCCAAGATGCTTTTAATGTGTGAATTAGTGAGAAGGGTGAGTGCCCTTTTATAATAGGGGTGAGGGGAACCTTTGGAAAAACTAGAAATATTATTTTATAATAAATTCATATTTCGTTTCTAATGGCTCCAAAGTAGATTATTTAAATGGTAATGTGGGGATGAGTTGAAAACCACTCAAATAATAGAATTTATAGAGGTTTGGGTCATTATATTAATCTTATCTTTTAGTTTTAACTCTTAGTTAATTAGTTTGACACTTACCATGTCATTTTGTATTTTTATATTATATAGTTAATAAACATACTATATACTTCCAAGAGACCTCCAAGTGGTACATTAATGATACAAATATCATTATATAATTCTCTTGTCTGAACCTTATATTTTTAAGAATTTAATATCAATTAATAATATAATATTTGTTTTAAAAACTCTTTTATGTCAATTTTGAAACTATTGGGTATTTTGTTTTTGATAATTTAATAACATCATTATTACTTCGAAAAAAATTTATATAACCAATCCTAATATATAATATTAACCTATAAAATCAGTGGAATTCATAAAAAGTCTCAAATTTCATTTAATTTGATATTTATATTATCAATTATTTTAATATTTCATTAATTATTTAATTACTGCATCACCATTGTGTCATAAATAAATTAAATTATTTAATGTAAAAATATTAGAAACAAAATACCATTATGTAGAAAATCTTTTTGGATTTCTAATTAATATTTAAAATCGAATTTATCTTATGGATAACCCTATATTAAAAATGTTTTAGTAAATAAACTTTGATTTTTTACTCTTTTAACTCTTCTTTGAATTAAATAATAATAAATGTCCTAATCTAATCCAAGTGGACCTAAATGATAATATTTTATTCCTAAGGTTGTTTTTGGTCGGGATACACTTGTCCAATAGGATTAGGACATGTGTTAGGGTAATATTAATATCATTTTTACCCTTAATTACCCTATTTATTTTTAACTGTGGTAAATAAAAGTAAAAAGTTACTATTCACCAAAAATTATTTTAATCTCATTGAACCACATTTTAATCCTTGATATTAACCGCGTTTCTCAGATTTTCAAAATTCCACTCACAGAAGTGGTAAAATTAAGTCTTATTTGAATTTTCAAATTCTCCTAGGAGGCGGGTAAAAGATGGTGAAAAGTTCAATAAAATTTTTATATATATGAAATTATTATAAACTAAATCCAATGAATTTAATTGAACTTATATAGGTATTATGTATCTATTTTGACCATTATTAAATTTAAATAAAATAAATAATTATTTAAATAAAAATTCAGTTTTAAACTATAACTCAGTGTTTTTTCACTATTAATCAAAAATTGAATGTTCTATGAAAACTAACAAAATTTTACCCTAGGATAATTTAGATATTATGAATCAAAAAATGAAGTCCATTTTGAAAGATAAAATATATAAAATTTCAAAAAGTGGGTATTAATATTTATAATGGTTACTTTGATTGGTCGCAGTGTGTTTGAACCTCGAAGTTGCCTACAACACACGCTACTATATTATTCAAAGAGAAGCGTACCATGGAAGCTTGGGGTGTTACATTCTCCCTCCTTCAAATAATTTCTTCCTCAAAATTTATAGAATATTACTGCATGAAAAGACTCGGGTGGTTCTTCATCATAAGTTCCCTGGGTTCCCCCGTTTCCTCTTCCATCTTATGGTTTCTCCATAGAACTTTTACCAGACGAGTCGTCCGGTTTCTCAGCACTTGTTCTCTTGTATCAAGAATCCTGATGGGCTCTTCACAATTTGTCCGATCAGGTTCTAGTTCTAATTCTTTATTGGTGAGTACATGCGTTGGGTCAGGCATGTATTTTCTCAACAGTGATATGTGGAACACATCACGAACTTTGGAGAGACTTGGCGGCATTTCCAAACGGTAAGCTACGACCCCAATTCATTCTAGAATTTCAAAGGGTCCGATGTACTTGGGACTCAATTTACCCTTCTTACCAAAACTTATAACTCCCTTCCATGGAGATAACTTCAAGAAAACATAATCTCTTACATGAAATTCGAAATCCTTCCTTCGGTTGTCAACATATATCTTCGGCCTACTTTGAGCTGCTTTGATGTGGTTTTGGATTACCTTCACCTTTTCCATCGTTTCCTCCACCAGTTCTGGGCCTAGAAGTTTTCTTTCACAAACGTTATCCCAACAGGTTGGTGTGCGACATCTCTTTTCATATAACACTTCATATGGTGCCATATGAATACTTTAATGGAAGCTATTGTTATAGAAAAATTCTACCAGAGGTAAATATTGATCCCACATACCCTGAAAGTCAAGTGAGCAGGATATCAACATGTCATTTAAGTTTTGAATAGTCCGTTCTGATTGTCCATCTGTTTGAGGGTGGTAGGCAGTGCTCAAATGAAGTTCAGTATCCAAGGCATTCTGAAGACTCTTTCTGAATCTTGAAGTAAAATAGGGATCACAGTTAGAAACAATCGATAGGGTTACTCCATGAAGTCTCACAACTTCATTAGTATATAGTCTTGCTAACTGTTCAAGTGGTAAATCTTCTCTTATAGAAAGAAAATGTGCTGACTTGGTAAGAATATCAACAATGACCCATATTTCATCATTCCTTCTAGGAGTCTTTGGTATCCCCATGATGAAGTCCATCGTAATATTATCCCATTTCCACTCAGGTATATGAAGAGGTTGCAATACTCTACCAGGCTGTTGCCTTCCAGCTTTCACTTATTGACAAACCATACATCTTGACACAAAATCAGCAATCTCCCTCTTCATGTTGTCCCACCAAAAATATTCTTTCAAATCTCTATACATTTTGGTGCTCCCAAGGTGTATATAGAAATTGAAACTATGAGCATCATCCAACAATTCCCTTTTTAGATCAGGTATATCGGGAACACAAAACCTCTTCCCAAATTTCAAAATTCCATCTTCATACACAAAGTCTCTCAATCTCCCATTATTCACAGATTTAATATTTTTTTTTGAAATTCTTCATCATCAGTCTGAGAAATCTTAATCCTTTCTAGTAAATATGGTTTGGCCACTATTTGAAAAAGTATTAATGTTTCACCTTCCATGGTTATTCTCATGTCCATCTTCACTAGATCCATGAAAATTGGATCCCTTTCAACTCTCATATTGTTCAATACTCCATGATCTTTTCTGCTCAAAGCATCTGCCACCTTGTTTTCCTTCCCCGGGTGGTAGTGTATCATGGAATCATAATCCTTGTGTAATTCAAGCCATCCCCTTTGACTCATGTTGAGTTCTTTTTGTGAGAAAATATACTTCAAAATCTTGTGTTAAATCTCAAAATTTACACCATAGAGGTAGTGCCTCCATATATTCAAAGAAAAGATCACAACTGCTAACTCGAGATCATGAGTAGGACAGTTTTTCTCATGAATTTTCAACTGTCGTGATGCATAAGAAATAACCCTATCATTCTGCATAAGGACACAACCAAGTCCTTTCTTCGATGCATCACTATAAATAACGAACCTATAATTCCCTGATGGTAGGGTCAATATAGGAGCATTGACTAATATTCTATACAATTCTTCAAAACATTCTTCATACTCTTTTGTCCAAACAAATTTAACGCCTTTACGTGTGAGCTTTGTTAATGGGTTAGATAATCGGGCAAAATTCTGGACGAAACGTCGATAATAACCTGATAAACAAATAAAACTGCATACCTCAGTTATACTCATAGGTTATGGACATTATTGGATTGTCTTAGTCTTAGAAGGATCAATAGAGATTCCATCTTTGGAGAAAATATGTCCACAAAAAGAAATCTCCTGAATCCAGAATTCACACTTGCTAAACTTCCCATATAATTCATGTATTCTCAGAGTCTTCAGGATAATTCGCAAGTGATTTTCCTGATCTTCGTAGATTTTGGTGTATACCAAGATATCATCAATATATACCACCACAAATTCATCTAGATTTTCCTTGAAAACTCTATTCACTAGATCAATGAATACAGAGGGTGCATTAGTCAGCCCAAAAGGCATTACTGTAGACTCTTAATGCATGTACCTTGTTCGAAATGCTGTCTTCAGAATTTCTTCCTTCTTCACACACAACTAATGGTATCCAGACCAAAGTTCAATCTTTGAAAAGTATTGAGCTCTATGCAGTTGGTCAAATAAATCATCAATGCGAGGTTGGGGATACTTGTTCTTTATTGTTATAGCATTGATTTCCCTGTAATCGATACATAACCTCATAGATACATCTTTCTTCTTAACAAAAAGGACAGGGGCTCCCCATGGAGAAACACTAGGTCGAATAAATCCCTTATTACTCAATTCCTCTAGTTGTTTCTTTAGTTCGACTAATTCCACAGTGGCCATTCTATAAGGGGTCTTCGATATAGGCCTTGATCCAGGAATTAAATCAATGGAAAACTCAACATCTCGTTCTGGATGATATCTAGGTAAATTTTCTAGAAACAAATCTACATATTCTTTCACAATAGGTACATCCTCTATTTGAACATTACTTTCCTCACCCACAATCATTTCATTCTCTTCCTCCCCAATAATTGAATTTAGTTGAGCTACTGGGGGTTGATCTAGATAAGAATTAGGTGGTGACGATTCTTCTCTAAAGATATGGTGTGCCTTATCATCATCATAAAAAATAGTAACCTTTTTATTCTTACAATAAATTTTTTCATCATGGTCTGAAAGCCAATCCATACCTAGAATTAAATGAAACTCAACCATAGGTATGACAACGAGGTCAGCAGATAAAGAACATTTATGTGCTCTAAAGGGGACTGATTCACAAAACTTTGTTTCAATGATACTTCCCTTAAGAGTTTTAACTAACAAATACTCTATTAAATCAAATCGGAAATATCTAATTTTCTTAGAAAACTGGGAAGACATGAAACAATGCGATGATCCAGAATCAAATAATGCATTTTCTAAAGATGAGGAAACCATTAAATTACCTGCCACCACGTCTTTCGGAGCTTCTACCTCAGAAGTAGTGATAGCATTAGCTTGGACTTGATCCCTTGGCCTTTTATGGGGTAAGTTCCCCTAACGCATAGGACATTCATTTGAATAATGTCCCATCTCCCTGCAATTGAAGCATTATACATCGGTAGATTCATTCTTCCCCTTGCAGTCACGAGCTTGGTGGCCTTTTTCACCACACTTGTAACAGACTCCCATTCCTTTTAATAAAGTACCGGGGGGTTTCTTCCCACATTTACCATAGGATGGATATTCAACCTTTCCCTTCTTCCCCTTATTTCCATTCCCAGATTGATCAGCAGATCCCTTCTTCTCTTTCTTTGATTTAAAGTCATAGGACTTAGAGAATTCATTTTCTATCTTGATAGCACATGAGACAATGTCTTCAGACGATGAGAAGGATTGTGAGACTAACGCTCGACCGAGAAACGGTTTTAACCCATCAAAGAAATGATCAATCTTACTTCTTGAGTTAGGTATATAATCTCCAACATACCTTGCTAACCTTGTAAAGTTAGCCTCATACTTTGTGACATTCTCATCCTCCTTTTGTCTCAGACTCAGAAATGGCCTTTCCATATCTGCTCGATGGTCACAAGGAAAGTATTTTTCTAAAAACAAATCTTTGAACTCCCTCCATTCCATATTTGATGTTTCATCAGCTTCCTTTGTCTTTTAAATCAATGAACACCATTGATCATCATCTCTAGTGAGATGGTAAACTATCATGATAACTTTTTCCCTTTCACTAATCCCCAATTCTTGAAATATTTTCTCTAGGGAACTTATCCATTGATCAGCTACCAATGGATTTTTACTCCCATTGAATGTTGTGGGTTTCTGCCTCATGAAGCGATATAACATTGATCCTCAACGCTGTGGATCTGGGTGCTCCATACAGGTAAGGTTATTATTCATAACCTGAGTGAGTTGTCCCAGTATAGTGATAAGCTGATCAGCACCAGTTGTATCACCAGCTCCACTATAATTATCTTGAGGAGGCGGGCAATACCTACACTGAGTGCGTGCGTTGATACGATTACCATTTATTCCACTAGGCACCATTTCTAAATAATGGCATAAACTAGATCAGTTTATGAATCAAAATACATAATTCTATACTTATAAAACACTTAACATAAATTGAACTATTTATGGATATAATACATAATCATAAAATTGTTTTCTTTTAGGAAGTATATACTCATAAACCCTTCATAATGATTTGTAAAGAAAATGAGATTTATCCTAAGCATATCCCCTGGGAGTGTCGTAACCAAATGTACAACAAGGCCCATTGTCGTGCACCAGTTCCTGTTCAAGTGTAGGTCAATGATGTGTTTTCAGGTTTTACCCCTAGGTACATCTATGCCAGAGCCGCCTCTACCTATTCGTATCTAGACAAGAATGTATTGCTCAGAAAACTCACAAAAATATCTACAATACCAAAATTCTATGAATTTCCTCTATACTAATCCTCAAATTCCATATTAGGTCTATGTGCTCTAATCAGAGTTTATTTAAATCTAGCTTCCAAGGTTTGTACTAAACTTACTGTGATACAAACTGTAACGCCCCAACCCCAGTTGCCTAGAGTTGGTGCATTATTATATATCATTGGCATGATCACAAGAAAGATCAAGTCTCAAAAGACCGATTAGTTTAGTAGCCTTGGAATAACTAGACACAATCATAAAGTTTTCATTACATCATAAAGTGAAAAATACTAAAAAAACATCTTGTCTTCATATCCCCTCATATTATCTCTACAGGTCATTCCTAGATTACTTATTCACATCTTGGGAAAAAGAAAAAATTGAAAGGGGTGAGCTCAGATGCTCAGTAAGGATAACAATATAGCGGAAACATTCATAAATAAACATAAACATATAAGGAAATGTATAGCTAAAACAAAAGCCTTTTAAACTTTAACTTCAGCATAATATGGCAAAGATAAAATGAAATAATTCCATTTACTTATTCACATGGATATTCTAGTAGTCTAATATTCACATGCATTATCAATAACCACTTTCATAATGATGGAATGCATAATTCCAGACTATCATCACCACGTAGCCAAGGCCTCGTGCCAAGACTACAAATAAGATTTTTTCAAAGCCTCGTGCCAAGACACTAGTTTGTATCATGAGACCTACCGATGCATCGAAGAGATATAGAGGGCTCCACCCATCAGTTATTAAGTTCAATTCATTCCTCATATGAATAGGTTTAAACATAACATAAACATTATTATTAAAACTAGCATAAGAAATGTTAATACTTTCACCATAAACCATGAATGCTATAAAAATAACACATCCATAGTCAAACATATCAAAAAACCTTCAATACAATATGGAAGTTTCATTTCATAATAAATTAACTTCAAATAAGCTTAAAATCCATCAAAGGATGTTGACATAGATGAAATCAAAACTATTTGAGAGAAATATCTCTTTTTTTGAAATCATTTAAAAGTCACATAATTATAAAAGAAAACATTTACTTGGAAAATATTCTTATAATATTTTAAGGGAAGATTCAACAATTTTATAATGGCAGAAAATATCCACTCCCGCTGTATAAGATAAAAAATACATTCTTACCTTAATTATGTCGAAAAGGTTAAAAGTGACCTTATTTGGAAAATGACAGAAAGATTCATTTATAAACTTCTTATAAAAAGTCAACATGGGTATAGATGAATTTATCCCATAGTCTTTAAAATATTAATAATTATTTGAAATACATTTTTAAGAAACATGGATGCGGATGATAAATAGGTTCCAGTAGATAATCATGTATAAACAACCTCAGATAATGAAGAGATTGTAAAATTAACCCTTACCTTGTACTTTTCCTTAGTCGATGGTATGTTAACCTCTTGTATAATAGTTAAAACATTGTTATTAAATTATACAAGAACAATATACATAATTATGATATCATATATAGTCTTTTAACATTGATTTGTTAATAATATCTTAGTATTATCACTGTTTCAGGTGTTAACTTACTCATTTTATTTTATATGTTTTGTTACATAAGTTGTGTTTGTTATGGATAGGTTGTAACTTATTCATATCCAGAATGATATAAAGTTATTAAAAATTACTTTTAATCATAAAATGAGAATTATTCTTGAATAGATACGATGGGGAATGAATCTCATCGTGTTCGTGGAGATGGTAGTCTGTACGTACGCACGATCGACAATATCATTCTTTTGATATTAAAATAAAATATAATTGGATGGTATATCATATAGATAGAATCATTATCAGGTTATATTTTTTATTTACAAGAATTATACATCATTATTATACCCATATAAATAACAATATATTGAATAACAATTACACCACAACATGGAGACGGTAGGCCGTACGTACGCACACATGGTGACATGTCATTCAAGGGATGGATATAATAATGAATTTGTTTGTTCCATATTTATAATAACATCAAAGTATATAGAAGATACTGGATTTATTATTTTATAATGGAAATAACAAGGAAATAAAAAGTTGAAGAAGAAAGGAACTTTAAAGAGGGTGGTGAAGACGTTACCTCTTCTTCAGGTTCTTCCTTTTGATTTGATCAAAAGGGATTCTTAGGTTGGATTTCTGATCAAACTAAGGCCTCCTAGATGAAGTGAGGGAAGTTGAAAGAGTATTTGGGAAGGGGTTTTCCGATCCAAGAGGCTTTGAATCTGTGAATTAGTGATAAGGGAGAGTCCCCTTTTATTATAGGGGTGAGGGGCACCTTTGGAAAAGCTAGAAATATTATTTTATAATAAATTAATATTCGGTTTTTAATGGCTCAAAAGTGGATTATTTAAAGGTTATGGTGGGTATGGGTCGATAACCACTCAACCAATAGAATTTAGATAGGTTTGGATCATTATATTAACCTTATCTTTTAGGTTTAACTCTTAGTTAATTAGTTTGACACTTACCATGTCATTTTTTATTTTTATATTATATAGTTAATAAACATACAATATAATTCTTAGTTACCCCCAAGTGGTCCATTAATGATACACCTATCATTGTATAAGTCTCTTGGATGAACCTTAGAATTTTATGAATTGAATATCAATTAATAATATAATATTTGTTTTAAAAACTCTTTTTTGTCAATTTTGACTCTATTGGGTATTTTGTTTTTGATAATTTCATAACAACATTATTACTTCGAAAAAAATTTATATAACCAATCCTAATATGTCATATTAACATAGAAAATTAGTTTAATTCATAAAAAGTCTCAAATTAAATTTACTTTTATATTTATATTATCAATTATTTTAATATTTCATTAATTAGGTAATTACTGCATCACCATTGTTCCAAAAATAAATTAAATTATTTAATGTCTAAAAATTATAAATAAAATACCATTATCTATTAAATGTTTTTATCTTTCTAATGAATATTTACAATATAATTTATCTTATCTATAACCATATTATAAAAATGTTTTAGTAAATAAACTTTGATTTTAACTCTTTTAACTCTTCTTTGAATTAAATAATAATAAATGTCCTAATCTAATACAAGTAGACCTAAATGACAATATTTTATTCCTATGGTTGTTTTGTATCGATATATACTTTTCTAATATAATTAGGACATGTGTTAGGGTAATATTAATATCATTTTTACCCTTAATTACCCTATTTACTTTTACCCGTGGTAAATAAAAGTAAAAAGTTACTATTCACAAAATTATTTTAATCTCATTAAACCACATTTTACTCCTTGATATTAACTGTGTCTCTCATATTTTAGAAATTCCTCTCAAAGAAGCGGTAAAATTATGTTTTATGTGAATTTCCAAATTCTCCTAGGAGGTGGGTAAAAGACGGTTAAAAGTTCAATAAAATTTTTATATATCTAAAATTATTCTAAACTAACTCCAATGAATTACATTAAACTTATAAAGGTATTATGTATCTATTTTGACTTTAATTAAATTTAAATAAAATAAATAATTATTTAAATAAAATTCAGTTTTAAACTATAACTCAGTGTTTTTTCACTATTCATCAGAACTTGAAAGTTTTCCGAAAAATACAAAAATTTCACCCTAGGCTAATTTTGATATTCCAAATCCAAAAATGAAGTCCATTTTGAAGGATAAAATTTATAAAATTTTAAAAAGTAGGTATTACCATTCAAAATGACTACTTTGATTAGTCGCGGCGTGTTAGAATCTAGAAGTTGCTTACAACACACGCTACTATATTAATCAAAGAGAAGTGTACCATGGAAGCTTGGGGTGTTACATCACATGTGTATACCCCAATGTTATTTATGAATGGGTCTGTATTCTTCATGGGTCTATTCATCCTTCACTATCCACAAATGGATGAAAGTTGGATTCACATGAAAGGATATCCCTAATATGTAATCCCAACTCAATCCTCTTTTTTCACTCCTTTTATGGCACATGAATGAATTCCATGTGAAATTAAAATGCACAATGTGGTCCTATCACATGTTCTTAAATGATGTTACTCAAACTATATCGTAATGGATTTTTATTTCAATATGATATGTATGATAAATATATAAGTTTCAAACTCAACATACACAATTTTGATTTATTCATTCATCAATATACATCATGAAATCTTTCCCCCACCTAGAGAGCTATATTACCCAAGGTAGTCAACATTTCATTCTCAGATGAGCCAGATTACTTGTAATATTCCCTTATTTGATAATATTACTAATGTGAATGTAATATGTTCATTGGGATATATTCTATTCAAGGTCATCTGGAAAGGGATTCTCATGTGTAAGTACCACACCAACCATTAATGGGTACATTTCTCTTACTCTTCCTTACCACATAATGTTAAACAACATTGATTGGACCTTGTCACACAACCATAAAAGATATTACATTTCTTGTTTTGCGGATCTAATATACATGAGTTTTAATTCTTTTTATAAGGACACCTAGGAATCCATCTTCTTGGACCCCATCCCAACTCTAATAAGCACCTATCACATACCTAGATGGTGATAAACTCTAGAGCACATAACTATAAGAATAAAAACCAAATCATAACAAACTAATAAAATAACCATGATAGAACCCCTGATACATAAAAATGTTTATATCGATACATATTAATGACTAGTCACTGGCATTGTGGTAACGAATCCCACACTAGGATTCCAGAAGGGTTCACAAATACATCTTAAATCTATAAGAGAGTATAAGAGTAAGAAATATTACCCTAAAAAATATATGATGTGTAAATACCCCAACTACAGTAACCTAGAGACATTTTTTACTTTATTACATTTTCACTAGATACAAGAAATCACATACCAAATTAACATATAGTTTTGTAGCCTTGGTAAAATAGATACACACTTTAAATTTACATTAAATTTTTAAACATTAAATACATAAATTATTTTCTTTGAGAATTCCATTAGTCCCCATAGAACATCCCAACATATCAATCAGAAAATAATTCCTAGTATCTTTGAAAAAATAACACTCAATAATGGGTGAGCTCAGATTCATTTTATGGTTATACATTCAACTGAAGCTATCATGAATAAATAATTATAATCAATATTGAAAGGTAAATAAATGAAACACATTCCATTTAAACAATAACTTTAGCATAATATGAAATAATAAATTATTATTAAAAAAGTCCATATAAATTATCACATAAGATTTAAAATTATCCATGGATATTCTAACTAATCAAAGAATCATATGTACATCAATTAATAATATCATAATGATGGAATTCCTAATTTTAGACATCTGAAATATACTTTCAACTATTGATGAATCAAGGGGAAATGTAATTATAGGCCCCAAAAATTACATAATAATTTTAATTCATTCCTCTTATAAAATGGGATAAACATAATCAAAATAAACCTTTTTTTGAAAAACTAATATATGAAATTGTAATACATACCCCAATAAATAAATATAATTATAAACCATCCACATTAAAATGGTGAATGGTAATAAAATTGTATATTCCCAGTAAAAAATGTTCATATATCATCCAAATAAATAATAAGGATTACATTAATACACCATATCCTCACTGTATCATAAGTATAATAATTGTTTGATGTCATAGATGAATAAAAATACCATAAAAATGTCATTTAAAACATTTTTATGGAAAATTACATTTTAAATTTTAAAATATTTTTCAAAATAAATGTTTACAAAATATTGTGAAAATACTTTTATTTGGAAATATTATTTTAAAATTATAAGGTAATATTTAAATCATTGAATGTTCATGATAGTGGAATTTTTTTTTCATACTGTAAACATTAAAACAAAGATTCATTTAATATTTTGGTAAACTAAAACATGAATTATTTTTAAAAGTACATTAATATTAATTTAAAAACATATTTTAAAGCATAAAAATGACTATAATTGTATTTAATAAATCATTTTTAAAAGGATTAAACCCATTTTTGGAAACATTTTTATAAAATATTTTTTTGATGAAAAAGGATTTTCAATTGAAGAGAGAAATAAATTTGGATTTTTTAAATAATTACCTATAATTTTATGTTCTAAATATAGTAAAAATGGTACTATTACTTGAAAAAGTTCCTGAATGACCATTGTATAAAAAAATATATTAATTTTGTGATAAAAAATCAACTAATTCCCACAAGGGAAAATTATATAAAAAACCCAAATAATGATGATATTGTAAAATACACCCTTTAAACTTTGGTAACTTTTGAATCATAATCCACATAAAATAACTAACTTCAAATTAAACACTAAATACGATGAATATAAATATGTTCAAGATATAACATATCAAATGGGGATATATATTAGAAAATACTATATTATAAATATAGGTTATCTATAAATATATTAAATAACAATACTAATATATTTCGTACCATATATTATTTATTTATTTTCTTTCATCACCCGTTTATTAAAATTTCTTTTTTTTAATTACTCTTTTGTGTGATAATTGCTTCATTTTTCATATATGTTTTGGTTCGATAAATTCCATACTTCTACATTGATCATTTTTACATGATATATAACATGTTAAACTATGAAATAAATATCCTATATATTCATTATATTTTTATTTATAGTAGTATATAAAAGTTAGGAATAGAAAATGAGTTACACTATTTATAGAGGAGGTAGGCCAGCAATATGAATGAAAGTTGTTTCCAATTTTTTGATCGATAAAATAAAATGAGAATAAATAATAATTCAAGTTTTTTGAATAATATTTTTTCATGTTTATCATTTATATTAATAAAATACATTCTTATTACAATCCATGTAAAAATAAAACAAAAAACCTTTCACATCACTATGTAGAGGCAGTAGACTACACGTATGCACGAGCAAATTTTTTATTTCTAGCTGAAGAGAAGTTAGGTATTTAGGTTTCATATTATATTTCTAGAAGTATTTTAAGGTCATAAATATCACATATATTAATTAAATTTATCATTACTACCATTCATTTAAAGTTTAAGATAAAAATGAATCACATCGCTTCGTGAGGCGGTAGTCCAACGTACAAATGAGAGATATTATCATACCCCATATAGAATGGAATTTAAGAAGGTACATGTGATATAAATATTACATAAATATTATAATGTCATAAATATCATATAAATTACATCATTATATCCAAAATTTAAACATGTTAATGGAAAATGAATTACATCGGTTCATGAGGTGGAAGTCCGCCGTACAATGATTGATGGTTTCATTTTACATTTGATAGAAGAGGAGATGGATATAGGTTATAACATTTACATATTAACATCTCAATATATGTTATATATTTATGTAATTTTATTTCCTTAATTTAATAATATTTTTAGGAGGTGTTATAATAAATAATAAAAACGGTCGTTTAAGAACATTAACTCTTCTTCGAACGACCTCTTTAGGTTTTCATAAAAATCCTTCATAGGTTAGATTTATGATCAATGAAATGAAACTATTATGTTATTAGTGGTTTAAGAATTTTATTTAGGTATGTCTTGGATTAAACAAATGGTTTTGAATGTGTGAATAGGATAGGAGATGAGGTTTCCTTTTATAAGTGGGTGAGTGGACACATGTGGAATTTTTTAAAAACTAAAGTGATACTCATGTTTTCTATTGAAAAAACCCAAAATATGGTTCCTTATAGAATATTATTGGTTTTATGGTCTAAATATAGACATTAAATGGATGTTTTAAAAATTTTATGTCATTTTTAACCCTTATATTTTTAGTTTTACTCCCCGGTAAACCCGTTTTCCTCTTAACCACTGTAATTAATTCTTACTTCTATTAATATTGATAATGGTAAAAAATTAATCTTACCATATTATATAATAATAATAATTAATAATAGAAATATTGAATCCTTTTCATCAATTTAAACTCAAAAAATTGATATAATTTAATTTAAAATAAAATTTTTATAGGCATCGAAAAATAGGTTTTTTCTATAGAAAATGTTTAAAAAGTTTAAAAAGCTTATACATTATAATTGTATATAAAATTGATTCCAATTAATTAAATTAGTTAAACTCTAAAGCAATTTTATCAATTTTTCTCTAAATCCAATTTAAAATAAAACTTAACATTGTAACCCAATTTAAAATAAAACTTAACATTATAAATAATTGGATAAAAGATATAGTTTTCAAGAGAAGTCAACATTTTTCACTATTCCTTAAATAACCTAATATTTTTAGAAATTTATAAAACATCAACCCATATATAATTTTGAAATATAGATCTAAAAAAATTAAATTTATTTTTTCAAATAAATTTTATAAAAGGGATAAAAATTATTTTTTAATTATATGTGAAAATCATGACAAAACCACCTTTTAGAAATATTCAGAATTTTAGAATACATTTTTTTCTTTCAAATGATTCTTATTTTATTTCTAATAAGTATTTAGACACAAAATTTATTTTATACAAGTGTAAAACATATAATATTGATAATTCAATTAGTCCTATTCATGCCCCCCAACTTAACTTTTAGGTTATAATTTGATGTTTTAATAATAATATTTTAATAGATTATCATGTTTTGTTTAAACCTGGAATTGTGTGCATCATAAGCTATTGAAAAGAGTAAATTTATTTTAATATATATATATATCATAAATTTTTGGGGTGTCATATTCGCTTTTAATAATGATGTTCTATTTCATATTTGCAATCTAACACAAGGTTCATCTGTTATAATACCATACTACTAGAAAATCAGTCTATAACCATTGTCAAAAACCATGGCTATAGGGTTAAAAACATTGACTATAAGCTATAGACATGGTTATAGCTAGATGTGGGCTATATTAGCATGGATATACATAAAAGTTATAGTCACGGTTAGAAACCGGGGCTACAACGCTATTTCCATGGAATTCCAAACTATAGCTATAACCCCCATAGCTGTCCACTGTGGCAGTTGGGCTATAGCCACAGTTTTCAACCAATGATATAACCCAATAAAACCATGGATATACCCCAAAAATAATGTGTGCCCGACCAGATTTGATCCTTATACCTCTGCAATGTGCACCAGCCACCTTCCCACAACCACAGAAACACCTTTGGGTATATATATATATGTCTATATATATATATATTATTATAAACTGTGGCTGTATATCTTGAAAAAAATACTCTATTACCACGGTTTTACCAAAACCAAGGCTATAACCCTTATAAAATGAACCTATAGCAACAGTTTACCCAAACCGTGACTATAACTCTCCAAAAAATATTCTATAGCCACAGTTTTTCTAAAACGTGGATATAGCCTTCGAATGTATACCCTATAGCCAAAATTTTATGTAAAATTGGGGCTATATCCTTGGTATAAAAACCTATAGCCATTGTTTTTGAAAACATTGGAAATAATTTCGTGTCTATAACCCAGTTTTCTAGTATTGTTTGGGTGTTACATTCTCCCCACATTGAATATATTACATCATCAAAATTTAAACTTGAACTCAGTAAGCAAGGGTTTAATATTTAGAAATAAAATTTTTGGAAAAATGATTTCATTAAAGGGTTTATAAAACTTATTCTTGACAAGATATAAAGGTAAATATGAAGTTCATTTGGAATAAAAGATAACTAAGTTTCAAAATATGATAACATTGGTTGGAAGGGAACATTTTAACATAAAAGAAATGCATAAATAATTGTTGAAAGTGATAGAGATCGTTGATCACAATAAAGTGGGTGATCTATAGAAAATTAATGAATAAAAAAACATAAATATGTAAAGGGTTAAAAGAAAATTTTATTCATTGAAAATGAATGTACTAGATTAATTTTTTTGTTTCACAATTCTTTTCCTAGAGTTGAAGAATTCATTTATTATCTTTATTGATTGTATAAGAAAATACAATTACATGGAATATCTAATAGGAATTTTGATGCCTAAAGTACTAAAATTTACAATTTACAGATCATAAATTTAGAAAAATAATGACACACCATTCCAAATATATCTAGATATTTTCCAAGGTAAAAATGGTTAGAATAAGTTATCTAATATATCCCAAAGTTAATTATAATACATTCCATAAATAAGTAACCTTAATATTCTAAAATATGGTTGACCAAATTCAAAGTCCAAAAAATTATATGGGAGGTCACTAAATCCACATTATATTCCCCAAATAATATATGTGGTTCTTAATGTCACATTCCAAATATGTGAATAACTTGAACACCATAAAAACTTAATGAAAATGTCCAAGATTCCAAAAATATAAATCTTAGGGTTTTGAGGATATTTCATTAATCCAAACATATAGAAAACTCCAAAAAAGTTAACATAAACCATTAAATCACTAATTAATTTAAAGGTTACCAATACTACCCCATAAACAAATCTTTATCATTACTATGTCAACATCGAGAATATATTAAGGGTTATGATGCCTTATTCATGTGTTTGCCAAAAAGATAAACTTGGAACTGAATTACTTTTCTTGGTACCATTAAATAAATTATTTCAAATAATTATAGAAAAACTATTGTAGTGCATTCCTTTTATGTTTTATAATTATTATAACCAAAATTCCATTGGTAAAAATAATTTTACAACATAATTATTGAATCCAATTAAACTTTTACTTTAACCATTCTACTTCGACTGTATTAATATCATAATGTTAACCTTGATATATTACCTTCTTCTGAGGTATATTCCCTTAACACATGGGATATTCATTTTTTGTAATTCCACACATCCTTGTAGTTGAATAAATGAACATTGTAAACTAATTTCATTCCCTTTTAACCCTGAGAAGAGTTTATTTTCTCACTACACTTATTGAAAAATCCCATTCCATTCAAGTAAGTACTAGGGCATTTATTTGCACAATTATCACAATGGGGAAAATCCTTCTTTCCCTTATTCCCTTAATACTAGTTTTTCTATACTATCTTATCTTTCTTTCCTTAAAAAACATAGGACCTGGAGAATTATTTCTATTTCTTGATATCACATGATACTATGTACACTTATGATGATATGGTTTGGGAGGAAAGATCCCTTTAATAAATTGGATTTAACCTATGAAAGAAAAAATTAATATTTCTCTTTATATTACATATGTAGTTCATAGAATACCCTTCCAACATTGTAATGTTGTATTCATACATAGAGTTTTTTTATCTTCCTTTGGTGTTAGACTAAAGAGTTGTCTCACCATATCCACTCATTAATTGTGAGGAAAATAATATTCTAATAAGTGTACATTAATGTAATTTTATTCCATGTTTTATATTTATTCTTAATTTATAATATTTTTAATAAATTACCACCATTGATCTGAATATTTTGAGAGATGATAAAATAACATGAAAAATTTATCCCTTTTATTGCATGCCAAAGTAAGAAATATCCTATCTAAGAAACTTATCCATTTATGAGATACAAATGGTTTTATAGTCCCATAAAATGATGGAAGATGTTAAAACATAATGTAGTCTTACATTATTACACCACATGGTGGATTACTATGCTAATCCATACAGGATAGTTTATTGATCATAACCCAAGTTTGGTTACCCAATATGGTTATAATTTGATCAGTTCCGACTATAGATCCAACTTGAGCTACATTATATTACCCAAGAGGGAAATACCTACATAGAGTATGTGAATTTATATGATTCCCATTACATTAAATATGTTCCATTTCTAAATAATTACATACACTAGATTATATCATAACATTTCACAACATACTGTATAATTTCAAAATTTGTGAAACACTTAACATGAATTGAAAAATTTATGCATGGATAATCTCATAATCACAAACATGGTTTCTTTGAGAATATCTTAAAATCATAAAAATATTTTCAAATCCTTCATAATTGTTTTTAATGAAAAAGTAAATTTACTAAAGCATACCCCTCATGAGTTGAAAACTAGGTACATAGTAAGGCATATTGTTGTGTACTAGGTAACAATAGAGTCAAGCCTTACACACATTTTTTGATGTTGTTAAGCCCAAATACATTATATCCAGATCCATGTCCACTTGTAGTATCTAGAATGGGATGTATTTCTAGTAAAATAAACATAATATCTACATTATCAAAACTTTAGGATGTTATTATATACATATAATAAATGTATATCATTGGTTTATGTTCCCTGATTTATGAGTTTTTAAATCTAATTCCCAAGGTTTCTACTACAGTTTCTTTGATGTCAACTGTAATGATGCTGACTCCAGTAACCTGGAGTAGGAGTATAAATTATTAAATTGGAACTCGATACAAGAAATCACATTTCAAAGGAATTAATAATTTAATAGTCTTGTTAAAGTAGATACATATTGGAAATTCACATTATATCTTCTTTATAAAACCTCTTTAGGTTTGCATCAAAATAATTCATAGGTTGAAGTTTTGATTAAAAAATGGACTCAAAGATATTTGTAGAGGAGTAAGTAAGTGAATCTAAAAGGTATTGGATGAACCAAAGGGTTTCATAAGTGTGAATAAGAGAGGATATGGGGTGGCCTTTTATAAGCGGGGAGAGGGAACACATGGAATTTTTGAAAAGATAAAGTTATAACTATATTTTTCTAATGAAAAAATCCTCTAAAATAATTCATTTTTAAAATTTAGAGGTGAAAAGGTCTAAATATTTACATAAAATGGTTTTCTAAAACCTTTAAGTCATTTCAACCCTTATCATTTAAGTTTGAACCCCTATAAACTCATTTTAACCTTAACTACGATAATTATTATTATTTTACTTATTTTACTATTTATAATAGTAAAAAAGTAAGTTAAATTTATTAGATGATATTAATTATTCTTAATAAAAAAAAGGAATACATTTTATCAAATTCAAATCAAATAAGTGGAAAATTTAAATTTAAAATAAAACCTACAGATGTGTCAAAAAATCTGTTTTTATAAAGAAAAACTTTCAGAAGTTCAAAACAAATTACATCAGAATTCAACATAAAATTGATTAAAATGAATTATATTTCTTAAATTGTAACACAATTAAACTAAATATAATTTAAAAATTATTTATAATATAATTTATCTGTGTAAATAATTTAATTGAAAATGTTATGTTCAATAAAAATCCTTATTTTACACTAATCATAAAAAAATTAATCCTTTAAGAAAATTTTGAAAAAATCACCCAAAAATAATTTTGAAATGTATATTTTTTAATTTAACATTATTTTTTGAAAAAGTTTTCTAAAAGAGGTAAAATTTAATTTTAAATTACACATGAAAAGCATGACTAAACAAACCTTTAAAAAAATACAGCTTTTTAGAAAAAAATTCTTTTTATTTAAAATGAATTTTATTTTATTTATAATCAATAGATTACTATTGAGTTTATTTTATACCTATTTAAACCAAATATTTTTTATAATGTATTTATTATTATTTATACATTCCAATTTAAATAGTTGGGTATAATGGTAACTTTTTAAAAAATAATATTTGAATAGAGTATCACATTTCGTTAAAACCTTACATTACATGATGAGTCTAGTATACCACATGCTAAAAAAACATGAAATCCCAAAGTGTCACTGATAACGTCTGAATTATTGTCTACCATTGAAAAGCTGGTCTGACTTTACTGAAAACGATACTGACATGGTCATAAATTGAAGTTTCCATTGAAACAATCATATTTATTGAACATAATTAAACAATCGATCCCCATTACCTATAAATAGATATATTCAACCTTGCATAAATTATCTGATATATATAATTTTGTGTTTATTTGAAAAAATGTGTGATGTAAACTTAGTATATTAGACCTATAAATTTGGGTGGGAAATATTTTTTATAAAATTAAAATCCAAATACTCAGAATGATTCTCTTTTAGAACACTTATTAACCTTTATACCAATCTAGAAGTATATTATATGTCATACCTATAAGATACCTCAAAATAGTAATCATTATTCATGCTATAATCTATAACAAATAAGTATATATGGGTAAATATCATGTTTTATATATTTGCATTATATTTTTTAATGAAATTACTCCCACATCAATGATGAACCTAAACATCATTTTCTTTAGTGGTCTAAGATCCATATTTAACTAAGATCTAGGCCTATTTTGTATTTATCCTATCACATAGCTATTTTGGCAGGCCATCATGTCAATCATATCACATATGATTCTTAGATAGTTTAGTGGATAACCCTTTTCCCAAGTCCATATTTTGAGTTAACTCAACTCTATTTCTCTAGTATATTAATTATATTTGGGTTTACTAGCTTAGTTTCACCCAAATATAATAGTAGAATATGGGAACCTAATTTGATTAGGGTCACCCAAAGTTACTATTATTTACACTAGATAATCATGGATACCTAGATTTTGCATGACCCACCCAATTGGATTATTGTGGCCTTTACATGTGATTTATTTAGAAGGAATATAATAGTTATTATTTAAGTAGTTTTGTAAGTGTCACCTATTTAATATACATCACATTCATATTAAGTCCATAACTATTACATAACTTGAAATCCTTATTATCCCATGATTTATTCCGTTATGTATTCATTATTCTAACAATTTTTTCTTTAAATCCATATTTCATTAACAAAATTAATATGTTTAAACCATATTAATATGTTAATATTTAAAAAAATTAATTTTAATCATCCAGAAATTAGAATCCAAACATATAAAAACATATCCAAATACTTATTAGGAATAAGGTACATAACCTCTTTCATGTAATAGTATAGAATTATATGAAATTAATAATATCCACATGAATAATATTGGAATCATAGATAATTAACTCCCACTTTTCTAGACAAGGAATAATCCTCTAGACTAGTGGGATGTATTTCATAAAGTCATTCTACCATGGGAAACTTTTCTTAAAGGAGATTTTAGTTCCATCATAAATATAATACCAAAAATGTATAAGCTATATTCAACCTATATATTTATGTCAATAACATTAATTTAGGTTTATTCCCCACGTAATCTTTTATCATATTACTAAAAACCTATCATTTATCGTTGATATATAAATTCTCCTAATTCATGAGACACCCTCATGTTAATGGATTGGTTACACACATTATTGATTGAATGTTATTTTTGAAACAAGACAAACTGTTTATTTTTATTCTTAAAAATAGGTTGGTGGAAAGTAGGTCCAAACCCAAAAGGAATTTGTTTTCAAAATCCATTAAAAAATCTGAAATAAAGAGGAAAAAAATAACGAACATATGTGGTTTTTTGAAGTGAGAAATGTGGTAAAATATTGGTGAAATGGTGAAAATAAAATAGATGAAAGAATAAGTAGAGAAAACAACAAATTGAAAAGACTAGTGATTAATTTATTAGGGTAAATTTTATTTTTTTTATAAATTAATGTTTTTCAGTTATTAATAAGTTCGAAACCTTTTTTTATGACAGTTAAAAATGTCACTAGAACCTTCTATAGAGGGTGTTAGTTCTTGAATTAGTGAGTACTATGGTCTCTCAACCTCTTAATTTTCTAAGCCAGACATAGACGATGTTTGTTTTCTCAAGATAAAATTTTCATTTGATCTTGATGAATAAAAACCCAATATAAATATAATACAAGAAGAAAGTTGAAAATATTAACAAGAAATAAATCTTATTCCCCCTAATAAGAGTTTATCCAATAATCACGTTTGATTAAATTAGTTACAAGAATTTCACTATAGTAAGAAGAAATATGGATTAGGTGAAGATGAGTATTCTCTATCGATATAACTCCTTTATTTAATCTCCATCATCTCAACTATTGAAATGTTAATTTCATGAATCCACTTGAACTCAATTCTCATATTATTAAGCTTCCTCAGAATGATTATGTATTTTCATTCATTCAATTGCATGAGCTCCAACTTTCATTTATTAAGCTTGAAATGAAAAAGAAAGGGTTGATGTGGCAATGAATTTCTCTTGCTATATATGAGATTTCCAAATTCAAACATAACAACATAAATAAATGCATTACACTCAAATTATTACACTTACAAAGTCATGAATAACCACTAAATATGAAATTTGCTAAAATTAAAAGTAATATGGAATGGTAAAATCCATAAAAAGGCATTAAAAATAATACATAAATGATAAAGTCATATGAAAATTGGTAAATTAATATGAAATGGCTTGAAAAAGTCTTAGGAAAGGACGATTTAATATATGATCATGAAAATTAATGTGAAATGACTTTAAACTCACACAAGATTGGATTACAATGTCCAACACACAACAAAATTCAAATAAAATGGGAAAAGGTCTATAAAAATGATACTTTGCTAATTTTTTAAAGAAATTTATACATTCAACATATAAAATTTTATATTTTTCCAATAACCAAATAAAAATTTTAAACATGGGACATTGAAATAATTTTTTCCAAAATATAAAGCACTTTTCAGAAAACATAAAAATAATGTTTCAAATAGAATTCCACCAGATAATATAAAACATTTGATCCAAGAAAATATTAAAAAATAACACTACATATTATTTTTTAAATTAATTACTAAAAACGGAAAATTGAATTAAAATAATGAATGAATTAACTTTTCAACTCTAATTGATAAACAATAACAAATTACATATTAAAAGAGAATTTTTAAATAAAAAAAACTATTTTTTTCAGAAAAAATATGTGTTAAAAATGTATCAAATCAAAAGAAAATAATATTTCCCCACACGTAACTCATTTTTTAATTAAGTAATAAATTCATAAAATTCTATAAACGAAACTTCATCTTAAAAGTTAAATATTTTCAATTCTAACAAAAAAGTGATTTTTAAAAATGTTTTCGAATCTGTCACGTGATTATGGGTGATTTCCTGTGTTAAAGGGAAATTATTTCATTATATATATCATATATGAAAAATTAATGAAATTGAGAATTTTGAAAAGAATAAATAGATATTAATTTTCCTTAAATTTGTTTTCCAAACTTCTTCTTTTCTCCTTAGTGGAAAACCTCACATATTTTAACACATGGAATAATTCAACACAGCTGAATGAATGAGTGAGTTTAATAAAAACAGGGGATAAAAAATGACCCATCCAACAATTTTAGCTAAAATATTAATAATCTCAACCAGGGTTAAGAGAGTTTTTAACACCCTGATATTATATGAGAAGTATATATATATTTTTATGTCGTATGTTATACAAAACATGAAAGTAATATTTCATTACACATAATAATAGCTTGTCTTTCTTTCCATGCAATCGCGACCTTCCTCAATAGCTTGCATTGTATGCAATACCGAGTTTCACTAAACAACGATATGCTATTAAAATATTATTAAAACTGGCCCTTATGAATAGTAATACCCAATTTTTGAAATTTTATAAATTTTATATTTCAAAATGGACGTCATTTTTGGATTCAGAATATCGAAATTAGGCTAGGGTGATTTTTTGGAATTTTTCTGAAAACTTTCAATTTTTGATGAATAGTGAAAACACTGGGTTACTATTTAAAAATCGACTTTTTATTTAAATACTTATTTATTTTATTTAAATTTATTTTAGTTAAAAAATGATACATAATACCTAAATAAGTTCAATATAATTAATTGGAGTCATTTTATAATAATTTTAGATATATAAGAATTTTATTGAACTTTTCACTGTATTTTACTGACCTCCTAGAAGTTTTTTGAAAATTCACATAAAACTTAATTTTACCTCTTCTGTGAGTGGAATTTTGAAAATCTGAGAGACACGGTTAATATCAAGGAGTAAAATATGGGTCAATAAGATAAAAATAATTTATGGTGAATAGTAACTTTTTACTTTTTTTACCACCGTTAAAAGTAAATAGGGTAATTAAGGGTAAAAATGGTATTATTATTATCATAAAACATGTCCTAATTCTATTGGATAAGTATAATTCGACCCAAAACAACCTTAGGAATAACATATTACCATTTAGGTCCACTTGTATTAGATTAGGACAGTTATTATTATTTTATTTAAAGAAGAGTTAAAATAGTTAAAATCAATGTTTAATAACTAATTTCATAGGTTAATATGACATGTTAGTATTTATTTAATTAACTTTTTTCGAACAAATCATGCTGTTATGATTTTCAAAAAAATAAAGTACCAAATAGTGTCAAAATTGACATAAAATAGTTTTTAAAACAAATATTATATTATTAATTGTTATTTTATTCTTAAAAATCTAAGGATCGGCCAAATGACTTAGATAAGGTTATATATATTAATAATTAACAACTTGGGGTTCGTTTGGCTTGTTATAGTTAGTATATTAACCATATAATGTAAGAAAACAAGAAGACACAGTAAAAGTTAAATTATTTAACTTAGAGTTAAATCTAAATGATAAGGTTAAAATAGTGACCTAAACTTGTCTAAAATCTATTGGTAAAGATTATTTGGACCCATCCCCACCTTAGTGTCAAAATAAATCATATTGGAGCTATTAAAAACTGAATATGACTTTATTATAAAATACTATTTTAAGATTTTCCCAAGGTGCCCCTCTCCTCCCTTATAAAAGGGCACCTCATCCCTCTCCTCCTAAGACCACATAGAGCCTTGATGCTCGACTAACCCCTCCCAATATCTCCTCTCCACTTCCCTATTAATATTCTAGAGGTCATGGTCTTCTTCAAAGACCATCTTTAGTGCCCTAAGAGGAGGTTAAGAAGAGGCGCTTCAAAGAAGGGGTAATGTTCATTACCGATTCCTTAAACTTTATTTATTCTTATACTTCTTCTTATTTAGTTGTTTCAATATGAATTAATAACATAAGTTTAAATAATATACTGATATGTTATTATAAATTTGAAAAAAACCCTATTTCACCTTCTATCCATCCTACGGAAAACAAAATCACCGCGCGTGCGTACGTACGGAATACCGTCTCCACGCCATGGTGTAATCTATTTTTTCACCACCACATTACATGGATGGGTATAATTGTGTAAAGAATAACTATATATGATTATTTTAAATTTATATTGATTATGAAATGGTATACATACACTTCAATAGAGTTCCATGATCATGGAAAACGATATCATCGCTCGTGCGTATGTACAACCTACCGTCTCCATGATGTGATGCGACTCGTTCTACATGATCTTCGTTAAATAATGATCATATAAATGAATTTAATGAATTAATATGATATATTTTACACTAATACCATTCTAGAAATGAGGTATCTATAACCTAAAAAGAAGAATAAGAATTTATTCGACCAGACATGCATAAGAAAATAAAGCAATGAACACCCGAATAACAAGTAGCAATCAAATATTACTAAAAAGAAGATAAAAATATGACCATATATGATACCATAACAATGAGTATGATTCTGGAATAAGTAAATGACTATATTTAAATCATTATATAGGATGTTCGGACACGTACGAAGCAAATCAGACCTATGGTAAGGGAAAATCTCCCAATCTCATTTTTATCCGAGATTGTTTATACTTCATAATTTACTGGGGAATATTTATCATCCACATCCATGTTTCCAAAATATGGTATATTATCTCCATCCACCTACAATTTTTTAAATCCAATTTTACCCATTGGTGAGTTTTTAGTGATAGAAATGAAAGGAATCTTTTTTTTGTTTTTAGTACAAGGTACTTTTTTGACTTTTCCAGCCAAAGTACGAGAAGAATGTTTTCTAACTTATACGGCCTGAATGGACTTTTAGAACATTATTTCCATGAAGATTACTTTACAAGTTTCAATTTTATTTTTAATCAACTTCTTTTATTTTAAAATTATATGACATTTTAATAAAGGAAAAAAAATTTGAAGTAAAAAGCATCTTTTCCACAAGAATGGAGTTCAAGCGTTTTATCAAAATTATTTTCCATCTAAGATAATATAGGGTTCTGTTTCTATCCCTATTTTTACATTTATTTAATTATGTTATGATGAATTTTTTTTATGATGTCCTTTTATCTTATATGGATTATGTTATGATGGCATGATGTTTCAGAATCCCATTTTTATTACATGGGTTATGCTATGATGTATGATTTATGATCTTGTGGAACACATAAGAATGGTATCATTATGAGATGGATGGGAACTATATCTCCCTACAATGCATTGGGTAATTATTTATATCTCAGGAGATAGACATGGCTATAATTTCAGGTTAATACAGTTCAGTGATACAGGACTGAAACGGGGAGTGAACTCTATTCAGAAATGGACTTTTTCCCCAAGGATGGTCATGGAAATGAGTCTTGACTACTAAGAAATGATTCTCTATGATTATGTGTGTATTCCACAAAGTTTCATGTTTTAAGTTATGATTATTTATTTATCCAATGTTATGAAATTATGATCTATTTTCCAGGTTAAGATTTCCAAAATGATATATTATTATGAATATGATGTGATTGATATTTCTTTTGTTTACCCTTACTGAGTATTCGAGCTGACCCTTTTGTATGTTTTCTTTTGCCAGTTTAGGAAGAAGGTTATTAAGTTGGATATGCCAAAAGGGAATCTAGATATGATGAAATAAATGGGAGAAAATGTAGATACTTTATAAACTAGTTGTTTATGTTTCCCAGTTTCTAAAGACACTATACCTATACGGTCCTACCATGGTTTTGTTATATGTTGTAATAAGTATGCTTTAATTATAAAGTAATAACAATGTATGTAAAGTATGGGTCGTTATAGTTGGTATCAGAGTGAAGGTATATTCATCCTTTGGAAACTAGGATGTGAAAGCCTTAGTAAGAACCCTAATGATATGTCTAAGCATAGGACAAATTCTTTGTGTTTTAGAAATAGCCATGAATAACCTATGGTAAGACCTAAAGCGTGATATTTTATTCTTGATTATGTGGTTTTACTATTATTATTAGTGTTTCTCACACTATGCTTATTGGTTTTAGTCAATGGCTGGAACCTGAAGGAACCTTGTTAATTCTGAATGCGATGGGCAATGCAATGATTGTACCCCTGAGCAACCAAACGTTATGGGAGCTAGAATGAAAAATCTTGTAGCCATACTCACACAACTTTCTCAAGATATGAATAATTCAGGACTTCTAAACGAGCAAAGGAAGGTGCAACATTCTGTTCAATCCTTCATGAGGCAGTGTCCATATAGCATCCTTTCTTTTTATCACATAAACTTTCATTACATTTTTTAAAACCGAGGATCTTTAAGGTTTAGTGTCTTGGAAACCAGGAACTTAAAACGTGAAAACATAAAATATTCTTCCTAAAAACTTAAAAGGATTCTCCTTATGTTAATCCTAGGTTCATTATTGAATCTCATAACTTGGGGACATACATCAAAATAAAGGGTGAGCAGAAGGCCTAGTAAAGGAAACAATGGGAAACATTTAACATGTGAAGATGAGATACATCAACAAAGTCATGAAAAAGAACAGTAAGACATGAGAAAGAAATCACGAGGCATATCATAATAAAAAAAACATATTTCATAACTTGAATATGTGGCTAAAACATTTAATATTGACAATCATTTCCGTTTCACCAAGGTCCATCCCCAAGGTGTCATTAAAAATTACCAAGGTTATTCACCAAGGCATCGTTAAAAATGGTCATCTCTAGAGATTAAGTCTTTACCCAATGCATTGGAGCGCTATCAGGGAACAACCTTAAATTTGCCTTTATTATCATGTGATCCACATATATCATCATCAATAATTTCATAAACAACCCATATATAATAATAGAAATTGGTTTCATTTCATATTCATCACATTTTAAAAACTGCTTTCAAGACGTGATCTTTATGTCATTTAAACCCACAGAAAAAGGAAAGCGGGTTTTATGTATGTAAATTCCAGAATTTAAAATATAAAATTTTGATATATATGTGAATACCACTATATAGGAAAGATCTTTGAGTATTCACTTAATAAAATAAAATAATTTGAGAAAAAGAGAGAGACATTTTGAGACGAAAAGTTTGCAGCATAACGGCTATGTTACAGGGTTTTAGAAAACATTGAAAAGAGAGGGGACATGGGTAAAACACTAATAAATGATCCATAAAACAGTAGGGGGATAGAATATAAAGTATTTATGAACATGGTAATGAAATTTTAATGACATACCATATGAATTGAAAAACATGGAAGGAAGACAAAAATAAGATTTCTCTTATGAAAATTCGGCAGCCTAACGACGACACATAAAACTTCAAAAAAAGAATTGACAAGATCAAATAGGGTCTATCATCATATGAACATAAAAGATCAGTATGATAGATATATATATCATACTCCAACATAATAAAAAGTAACATGAAAGGCTTTACATGAAAGTAGAACTTTGAAAAAATGAGAATGGTGAACAAATCCCTTTAAAATTCGGCAGCCTAACGACGCCACTTAAACATTCATAAAATGAATTGATGAGAGTAATAGGGGGTCTCTAATCATATGAAAATGAAAAGGGCAGTAAGATGAATATAAAAAAACACCCTCCAACATAAGACCATGGAGCATAAGATAAATGACATAAAAGAGATTATTTGAATAGAAAGAGAGAGTTTGGATCCCTTACCTTAAAACGTAACTCTTAAAACTCAATGGTTCGGACCTTTAAGGCTTGGGGGAACCTTGGGAGGACTACTTGGGAGGTAATGAGACCAGAGCTTCATTGGTGGAGAGTTGTGAGTCGAATGGATGAAAATATGGCTTAGTATTTGTAGGGAAAGTGAGGGGACAAGGCAATAATGGCCAAGGGACACCTCATTGGTGGTACTGGAAAAACCATGGGCTTGCCCATGGTATTTTCCCATGGTATTGGCCACTTGGAACACCTAATACCTTATATTACTATTCATAAGCCGACCATGTTTATTACATACTTGATACATCATTTAATGATGTCATTAAATACCCGTAACATAAAAACTGTATTTTCACTATTCATCGAAAATTCAACTTTCTCAGAAAAATCCCAAAATTTCACCTTAACCAAATATCGATACAATGATTTCAAAAATGAACTCCATTTTATAAAAATAATTTTCTAAATATTTTTAATTAAATTTTTAAACAAATACACTATTAACTAAAAATTCGTTTTTTTCAGACAAATCCCCAAAAATTACCTTAACATAATATCGATGCTCTGAGTTAAAAAATGAAATCCATTTTATAAAAATAATATTCTAAATATTTTTAATTTAATTTTTAATTAAAAAACACTATTCACCCGAAAAAACTAATACTTGACTAATAATTTATGAAACCGTTATTTAACCATTTTATTGAATCACATTACTTAATCAAGGTGCCTAGATTATATTAATACTTTATTTAAGTGAGATTACTAATCCATTTTTTCACATTACTAATCGTAATCATAAAATCACAATTCATAATTGACTATTCATCAAAAATTAAGTATATCTTATTAGACTCTAAATTTTATACTGAACATAATTGAAGAAGACCATTTTTTGAAAATCATTACACATTTTTAATTATTTAAGGTTTACATAAACATTTTTTTTAAAATATCCTTTCTCTAAAATTCACCAAAAATATGCATACTATATTTATCCAGACATTTGAAAATTCATAAACTTCATCATAAGAAGAAATCATAATTTTTATTTAAAATAAAGGATTACACAAGGCAGTTACGGTCTCCTTACATAGCCCCTTATCACACCAGCAAAAGACCTAAGTGTAAGGTGTGTTAAGGTGAGAGAATATGAGAGAGGCTCGACCAACATCATACGAGTAGTAATTTCTATCAGTTTGAACTTCTCGTGAAGGATATTCCATTCTAGCTTGACATGATGAATTTCGGCTTGTGTTTGGTCCAGAGCAAAGCCCCATGGTGCTACCTCCTACCCAAGTTCTGTTAGATGGGCTTCGATCAGTCCAAGACTGCAGGGTGAGGCCATCGAATCTTCTTTCTATATTAATTAACCAAGATTGCTTGTATTTAGAGACAATAATCGAAACATTTAGTTTCCAGCGGTCATATTGACCAATGGTTATCTAACAGTCAAAACCCAACAGTCTCATTTTAATTATACTCATGTTATCAAATGAAATAGTTTTTTTGATTATAAAAAAAATAAAATAACACAAAAAATTAGGAAACAAGATTAATTCAAAATTTCGGGTCATTACAATCTTCCCCCCTTAAGAAATTTTGTCCTCGCAATTTTTAAAATTGGGTTTTGAAATTTCATTGAAATTCCCACATCAGAAAAGTAGTTAGTAAAACTATTACTTTAAAAGAAAGAAAGGGAAGTACAAAGGTCACCTGAGTTAACCCACACTAGGATTCCTTGTAGGAAAACATGGACATGGAGGAGAAAACAAAGGGTTATGTTTTGAGGGAGAGTGATAGAAAACATGATTAGGAGAAAGTTAACCATGATAAAATCACAAACTTATGATGTGTATAAACGGTATTTGATTACCTACTAGAAAATGTAAACCAAATTTTTTTTGTTTTGCATTCCATTTCATAATTTTAAGGAATTCATTTACTACATAGAACAAAAACATAAGGAAATATACCTACCTTCAAGTATAGTTTCATCCTTTAATAAGTTTCTACCAAAACTAATCTTTTCTCCAAACGATGAGCATTCAAAACACTTGGTCTCATCAAAACACAAGAATCATCTTTTTGAGAGTCACGTAATCCACAAAAGATTAACTATCAATTTATTCTATCATTAAACGTTATCCCAAAAGAAGAAAGGGTAAGATAAAACATTTCTTCAAAAAATAAATAATCCCATAGGAAGGGAAACTACTTTTAAATATTCAAAGTTCCGTGGTACTACCCAAAGTTCATCATAGACCATTCCATAAATAAGTGTCCTTATAATTTCTCAAAATAAACCAAACTAAGTTTGAAACCCAATTATAATAACTATTTCATAACATAGTCTTCCAAAATAGACTTTATCATTCATCTTCAAACAACATCAACCACTCTTACCATCTTATAACAAAAGTTACTAACCTAATCAAATTTTCCCCAAGATATGTTAGTCATTTCCATATGTAAACTAAATTACTATAAGTCCACCTTAAATTAATCAATTCTTCAAAATATTAGTCAACCTTTACTCCTCAAAGAAAATATCGTAGTGATATATTTACCTCGATAAAATAGGGTTCCCAAAATAGTGAACGTCTTCCAAAATAATAATCACCTTTTAATCCCCTAGTCACCCTCTTTTTTTAAGGAGAACAACTTCACTACATCAACATGTGGTACATAACAATAGATGTTTTCCTAATTGATATAAAATTATCTTAGGTAGTGACTCGATGATCATTGAAAACATAAAAGATATACTCATAGAGCACGAACTAAAATACAACATGACATAGACAATTATTGCGAAGAAGTTTTATGTACTTCAGTCATCATGATCCATCTCAGCATAGGACTTGTAATTTTACATTGTTCTCGAACATTGTTGATGCTCATCATTCTTCTCATCCATTCCAAGATAGCATTGCCTTGGATAATGTCTAACTTCTCCACACTTACGATATCGAAATGTATAAGGTACATTAGATCGAACCTTTTCTCCATTCATCACATTATCCATTTTTTTATTGTAAACGGAAACTTTATGCCCTATCTTCCCACACTTAAAACATCTCCCAGTTCCTTTGTGACATTATCCTTTGTGCATCTTCCCACACTTTTTTCAAAAAAGAAATTGGGTCTTCCCCCCCTTATCAACTTTATCAGATGAACATCCTTGAGACTTTGTCTTCTTCTTCCTTGATGAATTTGGGCATTCAATTAGGTACCAATTTTTAATTGTGATTTTTGATAGCTGGTTTCGTATAATCACAATATGTTCAACATGATATCTCCCCATCTCTGTCACATTAATAGGGCAATCATAACATTTCCTATCACATTGGTTGTTGGGTCATGTTCTTTCATTTCCTTCCATTAACTAAGAAAAGAAAGTATAATTAGGGGCTTAAATACTTAGCCAATTATCATGAAAATGAAACTTTAATC
Organism: Viscum album; assembly: GCA_963277665.1. Taxonomy (NCBI): domain Eukaryota; kingdom Viridiplantae; phylum Streptophyta; class Magnoliopsida; order Santalales; family Viscaceae; genus Viscum; species Viscum album. The sequence goes on along the minus strand of OY728153.1, from coordinate 1,511,720,710 downwards.
ATAGAAGGATAAACTTGTAGAAGAAAATTATACCCTAAATTGTGATCCCCTAGGTTCAAATCTAGGTTATCCATGATCATATCTTCTTTATGTGAATATTTTTTTTATTTTATCTTTGTTCCTTAAATAATGGTTTATACTAAGCTTAAGAATTTATGAAAGCATATCCCACGGGAGTGTCGTTACCAAGAGTGAAACAAGGCCCGTTGTTGTGTACCGGTTTCCATTCAAGTATATCTCAAAACAGTGTTTTCAGGTTTTAACCCTAGGTACATCTGTGCTAGATCCACCTCTACCTACTCGTATCCAGACCGAGATGTATTTGCTTGGAAACCCCTTACTCAATACTCACCAAAATACAGGCAAGATTTCCTATATTTAAACTTTTATAAAGGGTTATTCCTAAAGTTTTCATATCCTAATTTCCACAAATAACTAAACCATCCTTTGATGCCAACTATAGCATCCTGCCATTTTATCCCATAAATTTTCATTACATTTTACAAAATCGAGGATCTTTAAGGTTTAGTGTCTTGGAAACAAGGAACTTAAAACATGAAAACATAAAAGATTATTCTTAAACACTTGAAAGGATTATCCTTATGTTCATCCTAGGTTCATTACTGCATCTCATAACCTAGGGACATACATCAAATGAAAGTGTGAGCAGAAGGCCCAGTAAGGGAAACAAGGGAAAACATTTAACATTTGAACTTGAGATACATCAACAGTGTCATGAATAATATCTTTAAGGAATGAGAAAAAAATCATGAGGCATATCATAATAAAAATAACATATTTCATAACATGAAGATATGGATACAACGTTTAATATTGACAATCATTTCCATTTCACCAAGGTCCATCCCCAAAGTGTCATTAAAAATTACCATGGTAATTCACCAAGGCGTTGTTAAAAATGGTAATCTCTAGAGATTAAGTCTTTACCCAATGCATTGGAGTGATATCAGGGAACACCCTTAAATTTACCTTTATTATCATGTGATCCACATATATCATCATCAATAATTTCATAAACAACCCATATATCATAAAATAAATGGGTTTCATTTCATAGTCATCACATTTTAAAAACTGCTTTAAAGACGTGATCTTTATGTCATTTAAACCCACAGAAAAAGGAAAGTGGGTTTTATGTATGTAAATACTAGAATTTAAAATATAACATTTTGATATATATCTGAATACCCATGTAGAAGAAATATCTTTGAGTATTCACTTAATAAAATAAAATAATTTGAGAAAAAGAGAGTGACATTTTGAGACGAAAATTTTACAGCATAACGACTATGTTACAGGGTTTTAGAGGACATTGAAAAGAGAGGGTACATGGGTCAACCACTCATAAATGATCCATAAAACAGTAGAGTAATATAATATAATGTATTTAAGAACATGGTAATGAAATTTGAAAGACATAACATATGAATTGAAAAACATGGAAGGAAGACAAAAATAAGACTTCTCTTATGAAAATTCGGTAGCGTAACGACGTCACATAAAACTTCAAAAAAATGAATTGATGAGATAAAATAGTATCTATCATAATATGAACATAAAATATAATTATGATAGACATAGAGATCATAACCCAACATCATAAAAAGGAACATGACAGACTTGACATGAAAGTATAACTTTGAAAAAATGAGAAAGGTGAACAATTCCTTTAAAAATTCGGCTGCCTAACGACGCCACTTAAACTTTCTTAAAATGAATTGATGAGAGTAAGAGGGGGTATATAATCTAATGAAAATGAAAATGGCAGTAAGATAAATATAAAAGAACATCATCCAACATAAGATCATGGAGCATAAGAGAAATGACATAAAAGAGATTACTTGAAAAGAAAGAGAGAGTTTGGATCCCTTACCTTTAAACGTAACACTTAAAACTCAAAGTTTTGGACCTTGAGGGATTGGGGGAACCTTGGGAGGACTAATTAGAAGGTAATGAGACTATATGTTCGTTGGGGAGAGTTGTTAGTCGAATGGATGAGTAGTTGACTTCGTATTTATAGGGAAAGTGAGGGGACAAGGCATTAATGGCCAAGGGAGACCTCATTGGTGGTTTTGAAAATACCATGGGTTTGACCATGGTATTTGCCCCTGGTATTGGCCACTTGGTACACCGCATACCTTATATTACTATTAATAAGTCAAACATATTGATTACATACTTAATACATCATTTAATGATGTCATTAAACGCCCGTAACTTAAAAACTGTATTTTCACTATTCATCAAAAAATCAACTTTCTCAGAAAAATACCAAAATTTCACCTTAACGAAATATCGATGCTTTGATTTCAAAAATGAAATCTATTTTATAAAATTAATTTTATAAATATTTTTAATTTAATTTTTAATAAGTACACTATTCACCGAAAATTCGTTTTTTAGACAAATCCCCAAAAATTACATTAACATAATATCGATGCTCTGAGTTCAAAAATTAAATCCACTATATAAATATAATTTTATAAATATTTTTAATTTAATTTTTAATTAAAAAAACTATTCACTCGAAAAAACTAATACTTGACTAATAATTTATGAAACCATTATTTAACCATTTTATTGAATCACATTACTTAATCAAGGTGCCTAGATTATATTAATACTTTCTTTAAGTGAGATTGCTAATCCATTTGGTCACATTACTAATCCTAAGCATAAAATCACTATTCATAATTTACTATTCATCAAAAATTAAGTTGATCTTATTAGACTCTAAATTTCGTACTGAACATAATTGTAGAAGACCATTTTTTGAAAATCATTACACATTTTTAATTATTTAAGGTTTACATAAACATTCTTTTAAAATATACTTTCTCTAAAATTCACCAAAAATATGCACACTATATTTATCCGGACAATTGAAAATTCATAAACTTCATCATAAGAAGAAATAAATTTTTTTATTTAAAATAAAGGATTACACAAGGCAGTTACGGTCTCCTTACATAGCCCCTTATCACACCAGCATAGGACCTAAGTGTAAAGTTTTCTATGGTGAGAGAATCTGAGGGAGGCTCGGCCAACATCGCACGAGTAGTAATTTCTATCAGTTTAAACTTCTCATGAAGGCGATTCTGTTCTAGTTTCACATGATGAAGTTCGGCTAGGGTTTGGTCCAGAGCAAAGCCCTGTGGTGCTACCTCCTTCCCAAGTTCTGTTAGATGGGCTTCGATCGGTCCAAGACTACTGGGTGAGGCCACAAAATATTATTTCTATATTAATTAACCAATATTACTTGTATTTAGAGACAATAATCGAAACTCTTAGTTTCCAGCAGTCATATTGACCAATGGTCATATAAAAGTCAAAACCCAACGGTCTCATTTTAATTATACTCATGTTATCAAATGAAATAGTTTTGTTGAGTATAAAAAAATAAAATAACACATAAAATTAGAGAACAAGATTTATTCAAAATTTTGGGTCGTTACAGTCCATCTTCATTCAGTGGGTCTGCTGATCCATTAGTGGCTGAAAAATTGATCAGTACCACAGAAAAGATATTTTCAGTTCTTCAATGTTCTGAACATGATAAAGTCATCTTAGCAGTTTATCGTTTGGATGGTGAAGCTGATCAATGGTGGAATCTTATCAAGAATACGAGACCAAGAGATGAAATTGAGTCCATGGAATGGTACGATTTCAAGAAATTATTTTTCAATAAGTACATCCCTCGTATTCCTCGAAAAAATATGGGGAAGGAGTTTCTTGAACTAAAGCAAAAGGATGATAAATCTTTTGGTACATACGAAGAAAATTTTACAAGACTTGCAACGTAAGCTTCTGGGATTATTATCCAACCTGAGAGTAAGATTGATTGATTCTTTAGTGGATTAAAACAAAGTCTTCCATGGGCGTTAGCCATAAGGGACTTCAATAGCTACGAGTAAATCGTTTGATGTGCTCTCAAGGATGATATGGAGATTAGAGTAACCCATCAGTCACATGCATTTGATAAGAAGAGGAGAATGGAATTCAAAAGGAAATATAAAGACCACACTGAAAAGAAGATGAGTTTTACCTTATGATCAAAGTGTGGAAAGAAACGTGGAGGGAGTTGTCTTAAAGGGACAAGTAAATGTTCCAAATGTGGAAAGGAAGGTCATCAGGCATTTGAATTCCGCAATGATGGGAAAAAGATATCTAGTGATACGAACAAAAAAAGGATACACAAAATGTACCTCGTACACTTTAATGTTACTAGTCCAAGGAAATGGGGCATTATGCTAATCAATTCCCCAATCCAAGGGTTTTTGATGATGATCGACGTCAAAAAACTCTTAAGGCCAAAGACAAAGGAAAGTTGCATGAAATTTCTATCAGCGATGTGGAGTATGACAACAAAGTGGTGAAAGGTACACTTACCATCCACTCTAAAGTAGAAAATGTTTTATTTGATTCTCGATCCACCCACTCTTTTATTTCTGAAGAATTTTCTAAGGGTATCGCTGTATTACCTCAACAATTAGATGCTGCATTAGCTGTGACAACCCCTAATAGCACAATAGTCGAATCAAAAGTTTATAATTCTTCTCCGATTGAAGATTGGGGGAAAGTGCTTCCTGCAAATCTTGTGATCCCTCCTATAGTGGAATTTGATGTGATTCTTGGCATGGATTAACTTTCTTTATATGGAGCTCATGTCAATTTCCAAAGATGGGAAGTCACATTTCATATTCTAAATCAATCTATCATCATCTATCGATGTAAGGATGAACATAACCTTCCAGTGGAAATTTCTTCCATCTTATGGGTCTTGATTCCACTAAATGAAGGTTATTTATCTCAAATGGTTGGAGAGAAACTCAAGATTAAGAATACACCCATTGTAAGGGAGTTTGATGATGTCTTTCCAGAGGAATTTCGGGGTCTTCCACCAAATCGTGATGTTTAGTTTTCAATATAACTCATACCGGGTGCTATGCCCATTTCAAAGACACCTTATAGAATGGCCCCAATTGAGTTGCAAGAACTGAAGAAGAAACTCCAAGAGAATCTTGATAAAGAATTCATACTCCCTATTACGTCACCTGGGGGTGCACTTGTTCTGTTTGTTAAGAATAAAGATGGATCAATGAGACTCTGCATTGATTACCGAGAACTTAACAAGATCACTATCATGAAAAAATATCCTCTCCTATTCATTTATGACTTATTTGACCAACTACGTAGAGCTCTATACTTTTCCATGATTGATCTTCATTCAGGGTATCATCAGTTAAGGGTGAAAAGGGTGGATATACCAAAGACGGCTTTCCGTACAGGGTATAGACACTATGAATTTATAGTGATTCCATTTGGTCATACTAATGACCCTGCTATCTTCATGGATCTAATGAATAGAGTCCTTAGAGACTATCTTGATCATTTTGTGGTAGTCTTTATAGACGATATTATTGTCTATTCAAAGAGCAAGGAAGAACATGAAGATCACTTGAGAATTGTGTTAAAGACCCTGAGGTAGGAGAAGATTCATTCCAAATTTACCAAGTGTGGATTTTGGCTTCAAAAAGTTTCATTTTTGGGTCACATAATCTCAAAAGAGGGGATATCTGTGGATCCAGCAAAGACAAAGGTTATTGAAAGATGGTTGGGACCAACAACAGTAACTGAGATCCGAAGTTTTCTTGTTTTGGCTGGATATTATCGACGTTTTGTAAAAGATGATTCACGATTATCTAATCCACTCAGGAGGTTGACTCAAAAAGGAGTTAAGTTCGCTTGGATAGAGGAGTGTGAAGAGAATTTCAAGGAGTTAAAAAGAAGGTTATCCAGTTCACCTATGCTCACACTGACTTGTAGTGGAGAAAGGTTTGTGATCTATAGTGATGCATCCAAGAACGGATTGGGGTGTGTACTCATGAAAAACGATATGGTGATAGATTATGCCTCATGATAGTCGAACATCCATGAGAAAAATTACCCAACTCATGATTTGGAGTTAGCTGCGGTAATATTTGCATTAAAAATTTGGAGGCATTATCTTTATGGTGAAAGGTGTGACATTTATACTTATAATAAAAGTTTAAAGTATATTTTTACACAAAAGGAGCAGAATATGCACCAAAGAAGATGGTTGGAGTTGATTAAAGACTATAACTTGTCAATTCATTATCACCATGGGAAAGAAAACAAGGTGGCAGACGCATTAAGTCGACAAGACCATGCTAGCTTATCCATGATGAGGATCACAAAAGATCCAATATTTATGGATTTACAAAGGTTGGATCTTGGAATTATAATGGATGGGGAAAAATATTATCTTTCTCAACTGAATGTTCAACCACTTATACATGCTAAAATTAAATAGGCACAAAAAATAAGATGTAGGGTTACAAAAGAAGGTGAGAAATATTCCTGAATTCAACCTTGATTGTGATGAGGTAATAAGGTTTAGGAATCGGGTTTGTGTTCCTCCCATCCCAGAATTAAAGAAGGATCTGCAGGATTAGGCTCATAGTTCTTCATTCTCTATTCATACTAGAAGCAGGAAGATGTATAGGGACCTGAAAGAGTACTTCTGGTGGGATGGCATGAAAAGAGATGTTTCTGAATATGTCTCTCGATGCTTGGTTTTTCATCAAGTTAAAGCTGAGAGACAGAAGTCTAAGGGGATGTTACAACCATTACCCCTACCCGAATGGAAATGGGAAAACATCACTGTGGTCTTTGTCACCAGACTTCCTAAAACATCCAAAGGAAATAATGCTATCTGGGTTATAGTTGATCGTCTTATGAATTCAGCACACTTCATTTATATTAGGGAAGATTTCTCTCTGGACCAGCTTGCCAGGATATATTTAAAGGATGTGGTAAGATTGAATGGAGTACCACTTTCCATTATATCTGATCAGGATCTGAGTTTTACGTCGAAGTTCTGGAGAAGTCTTCTGCATACTTTCGATAAAGAGTTGAGTTTCAGCACTACTTATCATCCTCAGAGAGATGGTCTGTCTGAGGGAACAATTAAAACTCTAGAAGATATGTTAGGAGCTTGCTCTATGGATTTCGAAGGTGGTTGGGATGAACACCTACCTTTGGTGGAATTTTATTATAATAATTGCTTTCACTCCAGTATTCAGATAGCTGTTTAAGAATCTCTCCATGGAATGAAATGAAGGACTCCAACTTGCTGGGATGAAGTTGGGGAAAGAAAGCTATTAGGACCTGATCTTGTTGATGAGATGACAGAAAAGGTTAGATCTATTAAACAACACATAAGAGAAGCTCAGAGTCGAAAAAAATGTTATGTAGATAATTGAAGAAAATACATAGAGTTTGAAGTGGGTGATAAAGTGTTTTTATGAATATCTCCTTGGAAGAGAGTAATGAGATTTGGAAAGAAGAGAAAGCTGATCCCTAGGTATATTGGTTCCTTTGAAATACTGGATTGTGTTGGGAAGGTTTATTACCGATTAATGCTCCCACCGAATCTCTCTCAAGTTCATGATGTGTTCCATGTATCTCTCCTGCGAAAGTACATACCCGATCCTTCACATGTAGTAAGGTCAGAAGTTATACCGCTAGAGAAAGATCTTTCTTATGAAGAACAACCGATAGAGATTCTAGATCGTAGTGGAAAAGGTCTATAGAACAAGACCACTCACTTGGTTAAAGTTTTATGGAGGAACCACCAATTAGAAGAAGCAAAATGGGAGCTTGAGGATATGATGAGGAAGAGGTATCCTCATCTATTTATCACGAAGTGACGAACTTCGAGGGATAAATTCATTTTAATGGGGGTAGAATGTAACACTCTGATATTTTATGAGAAGTATATATTTTTTTATGTCTTATGTTATACGCAACATCAAAGGAATATTTCATTACACACAATACTAGCTTGGCTTTCTTTACACGCAATCGTGACTTTCCTCGATAGCTTGCATTGTATACAAATTTACATGAAACTTAATTTTACCACTTCTGTGAGTGGAATTTAAAAAATCTGAGAGACACGGTTAATATCAAAGAGTAAAATGTGGTTCAATAAGATAAAAATAATTTTTGATGAATAGAAACTTTTTACTTTTTTTACCACGGTTAAAATTAAATAGGGTAATTAATCGTAAACATGATATTATTATTACCTTAAAACATGTCCTAATTCTATTGGATAAGTTTTATTCGACCAAAAACAACCTTAAGAATTAAATATGACCATTTAGGTCCACTTGGATTTGATTAGGACATTTATTATTATTTTATTTAAAGAAGAGTTAAAATAGTTAAAATCAAATTTTAATAACTAAAACATTTTTAACATAGGTTTATACATAAGATAAATTATACTATAAATATTCATTATAAAGATAAAAATATGTCCTACATAATTTTATTTTATTTATAATTTTTAGACATTAAATAATTTAATTTGTTTATGACACAATAATGAAGTAGTAATTACCTTATTAAGGAAATATTAACATAAATTATATTATAAATATCCAAATAAATGTAATTTGAGATTTTTTATGAATTAAGATAATTTCATAGGTTAATATGACATGTTATTATTGATTTAATTAACTTTTTTCAAACTAATCATGCTGTTATAAGTTTCACTAAAATCAAGTACCAAATAGTGTCCAAAATGAGATAAAATAGTTTTTAAAACAAATATTATATTATTAATTGTTATTTTATTCTTAAAAATATATGGTTCGGGAAAATGACTTAGATAAGGTTATATATATTTATAATGAACAACTTGGGGTTCTTTTGGCTTGTTATGGTAAGTTTATTAACCATATAATTTAAGGAAACAAGAAGACACGGTAAACGTTAAATTATTTAACTTAGAGTTAAATCTAAATGATAAGGTTAAAATAGTAACTTAACATTTCTAAAATATATTGGTTGAGAGGATTTCGACCCATCCCCACCTTAGATTCAAAATAAATTAATTTTGATCTATTAAAAACTGAATATGGATTTATTATAAAATAATATTTTAAGTTTTTCTTAAGGTGCCCCTCTCCTCCCTTATAAAAGGGAACCTCCTCTCTCTCCTCCTCACACCACTTTGAGCCTTAAATCTCGTCCAACCCCTGAATATTTCTCTTCTACACTTCCCTAGTAATATTCTAGAGTTCTTGGTCTTCTTCAAAGACCATATTTAGTGACCTAAGAGGAGGTTAAGAAGAGACACTTCAAATAAGAGGAAATGTCCGTTACTGATTCTTTCAACTTTATTTCTTCTTCTACTTCTTATTGTTCAGTTGTTTAATTATGAAGTAATAACATAAGTATCACTAATATACTGATAAGTTATTATAAATATGAAACAACCCTATTTCACCTTCTATCCATCCTACGAAAAACGAAATCACCATGCTTGCGTACGTACGGAATACCATCTCCACACCATGGTGTAATCTGTTTTCCACCACCACCTTACTTGGATGGGTATAATGGTGTAAAGAATACTAATATATGATTATTTTCAAGTGATATTGATTCTTAAATAGTATACATACACTTCTATATAATTCTATGATCATGGGAACAATATCATCTCTCGTGCGTACAAACGACCTACCGTCTCCACGATGTGATGCGACTCGTTCTACATGATTTTCATTGAATAATGATTATATAAATGAATTTAATGAATAAATATGATATATGTTACACTAATACCATATTTTAAATGAGATATCTATAATATAAAAAGATGAATCATAATTTATTCGAGTAGACATGCATAAGAAAGTAAAGCAATGAACACCTGAATAACAAGTAGCAATCAAATATTACTAATAAGAAGATACAAATTTGACCATATATGATATCATAACAATTAATATGATTCTGGAATAAGTCAATGACATTATTTAAATCATTATACAGGAGGTTTGGACACGTAAGAAGCAAATCACACATGTGGTAAGGGAAAATCTCACAATCTCATTTTTATCCGAGATTGTTTATGCTTCAGAATTTACTGGGGCATATTTGTCATCCACATCCATGTTTCCTAAATATGTAATATTATTTCCATCTACCTAAAATTTTTTAAATCCAATTTTACCCATTGGTGAGTTTTTAGTAATATATATGAAAGGAATCTTTTGTCATTTTTAGTACGAGGTACTTTTTTGACTTTTCCGGCCAAAGTACAAGAAGAATGTTTTTTTAACTTATACGGCCTAAATGGACTTTTAGAACATTATTTCCATGAAGCTTCCGTTACATGTTTTATTTTTATTTTTAACCAACTTCTTTTAGTTTAAAATTATATGAAATTTTAAAAATCGAAAAATGTTTTTGAAGTAAAAAATATATTTTCCTCAAGAATGGAGTTCAAGCGTTTTATCAAAATTATTTTCCATCTAAGATAATAAAGGGTTCTGTTTTTATCCTTATTATTAAATTTATTTGATCATGTTGTGATGGAATTATTTTTATGAATTCCTTTATCTTATATGAATTGTTTTATGATGTCATGATGTTTAAGAATCCCATTTTTATTACATGGGTTATGCTATAATGTATGATTTATGATCTTATGGCACACATAAGAATGGTATAATTATGAGATGGGTGGGACCTACATATCCTTACAATGCATTGGGTAAAGATTTATATCTCATGAGATAGACATGGTTGGAATGACAGGTTAATCCGGTTCAGTGATACTGGACTGAAACAAGGAGTGAACTCGGTTTAGAAATGGACTTTGTCCGCAAGGATAGTCTTGGCAATGAGTCTTGAATACTAAGAAATGATTCTCTATGATTATGCGTGTATGCCCCAAATTTTCATGTTTTTAGTTATGATTATTGATTTATCCCATTTTATGAAATTATGATCTCTTTTGCAGGTTAGTATTTCCAAAATGTTATGTTATTATGAATATGATGTGATTGATATTTCTTTTGTTTACCCTTAATGAGAATTTGAGCTCACCCTTTTGTATGTTTTATTTCCCCAGGTCAGGAAGAAGGTTATTAAGTAGGATATTCCAAAAGGGACTCTGTATATGATGAAATAAATGAGAGATAATGTAGATGCTTTATGAACCAGTTGTTTATGTTTCCCAGTTTCTAAAGACACTATACCTATATGGCCCTACCATGGTTTTTTATATGTTGTAATAAGTATGATTCAATTATGAAGTAAGAAAAATGTATGTAAAGTATGGGTCATTATAGATTTCATTTCCTATATCATTTAAATACTTAGATTATGAGTTTATGCCCAAAAAAGAATTTCAAATTTAATTAAAATATTAATTCTTACTCACAATATTTTATAAAATGTAAATTTTTAATGGATCTATGTAAATGATTAAATATATTAATATATGGTATAATAGATAAGATTAACCAATCCAAGTTAAAATATAGTCATAAAATTCAATAAAAATTTAATAACAATGAAAATAAATATTGAAGATCAAAAAAACATGTTTGAAAATTTTTAAGATTATATTGATGTGTTCTTAATGAAATATAGTTTATCACAAAAAATTTTTCCCCTATCATAGAAATAATATTCAAAATTTTCCCCAATGTTGAACTTCAAGATATAGTAAACATTAAAAAAAGTTTAGGCTCAAAAGGGATATTCAAATTTTCAGTTCTACAATCATGTTCAAGGATCAAAATGAATTCTAAAAACATATTTTCGACTCAATAGTGGTAATAAATCATAACATAAACAAAATTTTTGTTCCATTTACTACATTAAATATTCAATTAAAACTCATAATTTTAATAAAAGAGAATAATATAACGTTGGAAACTCAATTTTTTTTCAAATAAGTTTAGAAAAAAACATTCAACAACGCAATTTCAAAAAACCTGGTCTGAGAATAATATAAACAACTAGTGGGGTTTTTTAGTAATTTCATTACAAAAAAGTGTTGTTAAAGATTTTTTCAGCCATAGAATTCATAAAAAACACATCATTAGTAAAATATTAGTATAATTTAAATAGGAACTCATATGATGATGAAGATTAATCATTTAAAAATCAACTATTGACACATTCCCTATTATCTCTAAGTAAGAACCCATAGTTAGTAAAATTATAGTTTTATTAAGTTGAAATTGATTTAATTAGATTCCAATTAGTAAATATAATTATAGAATAAAACTAGAGTTTTTTTGGAGGAAATGTGATTTAGGTTTCTCCATTATGCAACTCATTTTAGACTTGAAAATAATCAGAATTATGAATTTATTTTTACATCACCCCAGTATTCTTATAGAACATAATTGGAAAACTATAATTAGATCCAATTAAAATAGGAAATAATATATATTATTTAAAAAAATATGATATTTTTTATTAAAATAAAATAAAACACACAGGAATGACCCTAGGTTGACTCCTATAAAGAATTACGTTTAAAGTCCTAAGTTAGGATCACTCAAAGACTAATTTTTCTGCGCCAAAATAGAATAAAATACATTTGGATTCCCTTTAAATTAATGTTTAATCCTTCTCCCATAAACCAATAATAACCTATTATACTATCCAACCAACTCCACAACTACATTAACTAACACTCTTAGGATGGTAAATGTTATAGGCCATTAATCTTTAGTTTTCTAAAAAGTAGATTGAATGTTGAATTAAAAATAAAAACCTTTTGACTAACCATAAAGTGTCTATTTTGAATGACTTATTCATGAAAATAATTTTTACTTTATTTAAAAACCCTATCATTTTCATATAATTCTTTTCTAATTTCCTTTAAATTACTTGGATCCCACAATTTTCTTTACCCATCGAATTTGAAATGATTGTCCAGGGATATCACTGCCCAAATGGGATTGTGAAAAATCTCCATATAAAAATCGAATTATATAAAAAAGATAATCTTTTATGGAAATATCCTAATGGGGGTCCTTAATACAACTTTATATTCACACAAAGAATTATCTAATTTCTGTGACTCGTCCTTCCTTGAGCTACTTAATGTTTTCACTAAAATATGTTTGAGTTCTATGTTTGAAACCTCAACTTTTCCCACTAGACTATTGATGATATGTGTGTTTATTTTAAACAAATATATATACTTTTCCTTCAAGGGCATTAATTTTATTTTTTCAAAGTGTGTTCCTTTGTTAGTGATAAAGGCCTTTGGGACTCCAAATCAATTTTTTTCTTTTGATTAATGAACATTATAATACTATTGGATTGGTTTTTGTTAAGTGACATAAACTTTACCAACTTAGAAAAATAACCTATAAAAAATAGTATGTATTAATTTTCATGGTAGTATTAAAATGTTCATGTAAAATAAATTCCTCACAAATCAAGAATCTCAACCTTTAGAATTCCCCTTTGGGAATCTCTTTTCTCCTTCTAAAATTTACCATTACGTAGAATTTTTCACATCCCACTACTAATATACTTGAATATTTGAAATGTTTTTAAATATAAAATCCAAATTGAATCACTTTTTTGGGATTTTATTCACCACCAAAATGTCCTTCCCAAGGAGGAGAGTGAAAAATTTCATGAATGAATTCCTTCTCGAGCACACATCTCTTGAACATTATGTCGAAAAATATCATAAATAGAATTGAGTTATACTAAAAGTAATAATTCATATCTGAAATAAATTTAATCCTTAGTTTTTACAAAATATTCTCAATTAAGGTACATATAGTAAAAAATGTGTAAAAATATATATAGAAAATAGTTTTCTTCCCTAATACAAATAGAAATGTTTCACCTGGAAAAAATAATTTACCTCTCTTGAGTAATAAATTTGGGTATTTAATTTACTAGATATGTTTCCAATAAATTATTATATATTTACTTATACATAATCACTAAATGAAATTCTTGAAATAAGAGTATCCTTGTTAGTATTTTTTTTTCTCTTATTTCTTGGACAATTGATATTTCAAAGTAGCATGGTATGTAAAACAATAACCTTGGACCCAATCAAGAATTACCTATAATTTTTTATATAAAAAACCAATACTAAAAGTTACTTTATTATTTTTTTGTAATTATTTTTAGCATCATCAATTAAATATCTAAAATAATACAGTATATGGAACGTTCTCTCCTTCAATTTTCCTAAAATAGTCCTAAAAGCTGTATTACTGGAATCATATATAATTAAAAAGGATAATTTCAAATGGGGGTGAATGATTTTGTTGAATAAATGCGTTTATTCTTAATAAAATTACATTATTTGAAGAAATTTTCCAAAAACAATGGGTCTATCTATGACTTAAATGGAATACATTGGCCTTATAAACATAGAAAATTATTTAAAAAACCTCTGGTAAGAATTTCATTTTCCCAAAATACTCTAACACGTCTAAATTTTTTTAGTAGGTGATATATTTTAAATCATTTATATATTAACAGTTTTAACTTCTATTACCCCCTTAAGACCATGTGACCAAGAAAAATTATTTTGGTAGCTATGAATTAATATTTCCTCCAGTTTAGAACATGGATGGTATCCTGAAATATTTCCCAAAAAATATTTAGATTCTTAAGATAGCTCTCAGATTTATTTACCACTATATAAAAATCATTCATAAACACCTCTATAATCTTCTCAAACTTGTTTGTAAAGATAACCATCATACATATTTAAAAGGTGTCTAGGAAACCACAAAATCTAAAGGGAATTCACTGATAAGAAATTTTACCAAATGGGAAGATGAATGTGGTATTCCTATGATCCCATAGAGATATTAGAATCCAGTTACAACCCAAATAACCCTCTAAAAAATGGAAAAATTTATTCATAGATAATATCTTAAGAATATGAACTATGAATGGAATAGGTAAATGATCCTTCCTAGTTAAAAAATTATGCTTCTAGTGTTCAACATAAACTCTTCACTTGGAAACTATTCTAGTTTCGATTTTTTCATTCTTTTCATTTTTTATAATAATAAATCCTCATTTTTTTGTTACCACTTAAACTGGTTAAACCAAGGACTACCAAAAATGTGATAAATAATACCATCATCAATTAATTTAATTACCAATTCACTAAAAATTTCTTTCATGTTAAATTGGTCCTCCTTTTTCCCTAAACCCTCTAATTACGATCATGTTCTATTAAGATCCCTTGCATATAGACTAGAGGTATGATTCCATTTTTGACACATATAGTTTTATATATAGTATTTTTCTACAATTTCAAAACATCCATTATATTTTTATCCAGAACCTTACCTAACTCATCAGATTTGATAATTGTTAATGTATAATTATCACATAAAAATGAGTGTTTTAGGTGAGAAGGAAGTGATTTATGCTCAAATTTGGGTTCTTATAGACTAGAATACAAACAATTTGGAATAGGTTTCCCAATGTATTCAATTTGTTCCGCAAATAATTAATAATAAATAAATAAATAATCTTCTTTACTTCTATCTAGAATGGATAACTCCTCACTATCAATTTCCATTTATGATGTAAGGATGTTTTATTCAATATTTTTTTAAGTTATTCTAAAAATTCACTCTCTTACATAATAAATGGTTCCTTCTCATTATTATAAATAATTTTGAAATAAGTCTTAATGGGGATGTGCGTACTATTAATTTCATCATTCATTCTTAAAAAATTTCCATCCTCCTCATTAAATGCTTCATCACATTCAATATACATATCTCTAATATAGTTTCTAGTTTTTGGATGTATGATATAATTCTAAAAGAACAAATTACTCACTTTTATTATCCAAATTAAACATTAATATTTCTTGATAAACATCTATAAAAGCTCGAACAGTTCCTATGAAGGTCCTACCAAGAATTATACAGACTTTTCTATTATACTCCGTATATAGTATGAAGAAATCTGTAGGAAGTTTTTTCAATCCTTAAGAAATGATCATCCTCTATACCTATATGGTGAGTAATTGATTTATTGGGAAACTGTAGAACAATTATGGTGGGTCGAAGTTCACATAATATCAGCTATAAAAACAATGAGAAAGTGATCATGTTTATTATATGACCAATTTCATAAATTTAGTTTAGTGCTCCACCATTTCCCTGGATGAAAAATTTTCCCAGATCATTGAGTTTAAGAAGGATTTTTTTATAAGATAAAACTATAATCCTTAGTGAGAAAGTAATTAATTTTTTTGAGGTATTCCTATTTGACACAATTTTATTTAATGATTTAAAATATGATGGAATTTGAACCAAAACATTAAGGAAAAGAATGTTAATTTTGAATTTTGTAAATAACTCAAATAAATTGAGTAATTTAGGTTCATGATTTTTTATTTAATATTTCCTATAAAATAATAGTCTTGGTCATATTTCTCAAAAATAGTAGGCATCCCCTCAATTTATTTATCAGTATTTTCTTTTCCTTTATTTTTATTATAATTAAAATGTATTTCTATTTTAATTTTATATGGAACTACAGGTTTTCTTTTAGATACATTATCACGGTTGAGATTTCTAGATCCACAGATTTCTTAATATTGGTTTCAATATTCATACATAATTTCAGGTTTAATATCCCTTGTATGATTCTTGACTTGTTGTTTATTTCTTAAACTCTTGGTGGTGAAAACCAGATAAATCTTCCTTGGTTTAACTTCAATTGTGCCAGGAAGATTCCCTTTGTCTCTAATATAAATACTACTATCTAGTTAACCCACTTGAAACTATATGTTATGATTTATATCATCTATTTCATTTTTATTAGAATCTTGTCAAGCCTTTTATAGGTCAAATTTACCCAAAATTGAAGTAACATTCCCATTACCTCCTCTTGGGAGTTACAGGTTTCAAACATATGTTGTATTTGAAATTTTCTCCTCGACTATTATTGAAATTTTAGGGTAGGTTTCATTTGAATTATTTTTCTTCTACATGATAATTTAGGTCAATTCTTATAGATTCTATTTTAATTTATAGAAAATGGGTAATCTATATCTTGTATTCATGGTCCATACATTAAAAAATTAACATTTTATTAAGGTTAGGATAGCGTATAAATGTCTATGTAGTAATTCATAGTGTTACCTAACATTACAATTTGATGGTATTCTCTCTATGTTATTGTTTCTACCATTAGCAGTAACTTTGATTAAAAATTTGATTGATGTTATTATTCATCAAATATTGAATTTGTTCCCTTATTTTTTCTTTTTTGTAATTAGTTTGAACCCTTAAATTTTATTTTACCCTCCCATATTTACTCTTATTATCATAAAATATTTATATAGTTAATTAGGTTCTAGAGTGTTATAAATCTGACTCAACTCCTTATTTTTATTATCAATTTAATTACCTCTATAAGGCTGGTCCAAAATATTCTTCCACAAAGATGAAATAAATTCATATAAGGAATATATAAAAATATGGATTGAGATTTGGTGATGAGGAAACTTCTATATTAGGTCTATAAATCTTTCTTAAGCCTCATGGAAGGCCTATCCATCCACTTTACAAAAACTAGTGATTGAAATATTAGGTTCTACTTTCAATCTTATCAGGTAAAATTTTGTAATAAAAGTGTTGTAAACTTATTACAAATATTCAAAACTATTTTCTTCTAAGTATAAAAACTAGTTTTCAGAATTCCCCAATAATAATGGGAAAAAACGCATTTTAAGTTCATTCTAAATCAACCACTACAATAGTAATTGTTTTTCTATACTGTACAAATCACTAATAAAGGATAAAGCTTCATCATATAGTAATACATGAAATGATGGAAGTGGTGAAATATAAGACTATATAATCTCATAATATTAGGCTTTAGGAGTTATCCCAATTGATGATGGGTTTCCTAAACCTTTAGGCTGTTGAAACACACTTATTCTAGATCTTTACAGATTGTCTTGCTAAATGAGATCAGGTCGAATATTCTACTCATTTTCAATATGGAATATCTCTCTATCTATCTCAAGTTATCAATTTTAAGATTTCATTCCTAATATATATAATATTTACATGAATTTATCACATTATAGGATCTAGGTTCTTAGTTTTTTCAAT
This sequence comes from Viscum album, assembly GCA_963277665.1. NCBI lineage: Eukaryota > Viridiplantae > Streptophyta > Magnoliopsida > Santalales > Viscaceae > Viscum > Viscum album. The sequence continues at coordinate 1,511,702,705 of OY728153.1, read as the reverse complement.
ATTTCACATGAATTTGACAGTTTGTAGATATATTTTTTGGAAACAAATTCATTTTTTTAATTTTTTTTTAATTTTTTTTATTCTGGTTCTTATCTTGGTCACACAAAGCCTTCCCTAAATACAAAAAAATGGAAAAGTTTCCATGAGAAAAATAAAATTGTTTATTTATTTCCTTACTTAATACTTGTTTAGTAGTAATTAGGGTCGAACCAATAAGGAAGATTTTTGAAAAATCAAATAACCAACAAAAAAATAATGAAAAGATACAAATAAAAGAACAATAAATAAAGGTGTTTATGTCAAGTGATAGATGTGATGAAAAAGTGGTGAAATGATGAAAGTAAAATTGATGGAATAAGAATCCGAGTAAAAAAAAGACGTAAGAAACTTTTATATATGGATTAGGATAAAATTTGATAGTCTATTGCAAGATTGAATTTCCTTCATTCTTAAGAAGTTGGAAAACTAGGTGTCCAACTTTCAAAAGTTTCACCAACACAATTTTTCAAGATTGTTAGCATTTGGATTAGTGAGTTTAGTGTTTTTTCAAACAATGAATTTAAAATTTTTGAGAGAGATAAATTTTGTTTTATTCATTTTAAATTTTCATTTTATCTTGATGAACAACAACCTCATAGAAGAATGAAACTTGAAAATTGACAAAAATATGAACAAAAAACAACATCATTCCCCATAATATTATTTTATAAAAAACAAATTTTATTCAATGAGATACTATAATTTCATTATTTTAAGAAGAAACAAGTAAAAGGGGAAGATGAGTATTTTCTATAGATCCAACTAGTTTCTCTAAGATTCGTCCTCTCTACTACAACCTAGTCAATATTCTCCTAGAGTGTCAAAGTCAATTATTATATTTTAATGAGTAAGTTATCCCCATTTTAAATAAAGTTACATGAAAACTCCCAACACCAAGATCATATATAGATCCTCTTGGAAAATACCATCCCTTCACATGAGGCGAGCCACTTTTTATAATATTACTTTTTGTCACTCGAGCCGTGATACACTCTTAATATTGTGACTCTATAACGACCCATAATTTACATACATTGTTAATACATCAAAATTGAAGCACACTTATTACAACATATGACAAAACCACAAAGGACCGTATAGGTATAGTGTCTTTAGAAACTGGGAAACATAAACAACTGGTTCATAAATCTTCTACAGTGTCTCCCATTTATTTCATCATATCTAGGGTCCCTTTTAGCATATTATACTTATTATCCATCTTCCTGACCTGGGGAAAAGAAAACATAAAAGGGTGAGCTCAAATGCTCAGCAAGGGCAAATAAAGGAAATAAAAATCATATCATATCTTTTTGAAAATCAAAACCTGCAAAAGAGATCATAATATCTTAACATGGAATAAATCATAGAAGTGAAAATGAGATCCCCATAATCATAACAGAAAACTTGAAACTTTGTGGCATGCACACATAATCATGGAAAATCATTTCTTGTTAGTCATGACTCATTGCCAAGACTATCTTAGTGGACAAAGTCCCTTTTTGAACCGAGTCACCCTCGTTCCAGTCCTGTTTCACTGAACCGGTATAACCTACCATTCCAGCCATGTCTATCTCATGAGATATAAAATCTTTACCCAATGCATTGGAGGGAGATATAGGTCCCACCCATCTTATAATGAATCCTTTCTTATGTGTTCCACATAATCATAAATCATACATCATCGCATAACCCATGTAATAAAAATGGGATTCTTAAACAACATGACATCATAAAACCATTCATATAACATAAAGGAATTCATAAACATAATTCCATCACAACATAGTCAAATCAATGTAATAATAGGGATAAAAACAGAACCCTTTTATTATCTTAGATGGAAAATAATTTTGATAAAATACTTGAACTCCATTCTTGAGGAAAATAGCCTTTCTACTTAAAAAACATTTTTCCTTTCATAACATGTCATACAACTTTAAAATAAAAGAAGTTGATTAAAAATAAACTTGAAAACTTGTAAAGGAAGCTTCTTGGAAATAATGTTTTAAAAATCCATTCAGGCCGTATAAGTTAAAAAAAACATTCTTCTCGTACTTTTGTCGGAAAAGTCAAAAAGTACTTCGTACAAAAAATGACAAAAGATTCCTTTCATACATATTACTAAAAACTCACCGAAGGGTAAAAATGGATTTAAACAATTGTAGGTGTATGGAAATAATATTACATATTGAGGGAACATGGATGTGGATGATAAAATACACCCCAATAAATACTTACGAATAAACAATCTCGGATAAAAATGAGATTGTGATATTTCCCTTACCTTAGGTCCGATTTTCTTTGTACGTGTCCGAAGCTCCTGTATAATGATTTAAATAATGTTATTGACTTATTACAGAATCATACATATTGATATGATATCATATATGGTCATATTCTTAGCTTCTTGTTAGTAATATTTCATTGTTACTTGTTACTCGGGTCTTTATTGCCTTTTGTTCTTATGTGTGTTTTGCCGAATACATTCTTATTCTTCTTTTAAGGTTATAGATAACTTATATCCAGAATGGTATTAGTGTAACATATATCATATTTATTCATTCAATTCATTTATATAATTACTATGTAATGATGATCATGTAGAACGATCACATCACATCGTGGAGACGGTATTCCGTACGTACGCACGAGTGATGATATCGTTCCTATGATCGTGGAATTGTATTGGAGTGTATATATATTATTTCAGTATCAATATTACTTAATAATAATCATAAATAGTTACTCATTACACCATTATACCCATCCTTGTAAGGTGGTGGTGGAAAATAGATTACACCACGGCGTGGAGACGATATTCCGTACGTACGCACGCGCGGTGATTTCATTTTTCCGTAGGATGGATAGAAGGTGAATTAGGGTTGTTTCATATTTATAATAACATATCAGTATGTAAGTAATACTTATGTTATTACTTTATCATGAAACAACTAAAGAAGAAGAAGTTGAAGTAGAACGAAATTGAAAAGATCGGTAATGGATATTACCTCTTCTTTGGAACGCCTCTTTGAGTCCTCCACTTAGGGAACTAAGGTTGGTCTTTGAAGAAGACCAGGACCTCTAGGATTATTCTAGGGAAGTGTAGAGGAGAAAATGGCAGGGGTTGGCCGAGCTTGAGTGCTCAAATTGGTGTGAGGAGGAGGGGGAGGAGGTGCCCTTTTATAAGGGAGGAGAGGGGCACCTTAGGAATATCTCAAAATATTATTTTATATTAAAGTCAAAATCGGTTTATAATGGTTCAAAAGGGTCTTATTTCGAATCTAAAGTGGGGATGGGTCGAAATCCTATCAACCAATAGGATTTAGACAAGTTTAGGAAATTATTTTAACCTTATCAATTAGATTTAACTCTAAGTTAAATAATTTAACTTTTACCGTGTCATTTTGTTTTCTTTCACTATATGGTTAATACACTTACTATAACATGCCAAACGAACCCCAAATTGTTTATTATTAATATATATATCCTTATCTAAGTCATTTTCCGAACCGTAGATTTTTAGGAATAAAATAAAAATTAATAATATAATATTTGATTTAAAAACTATTTTGTGTCAATTTTGACACTATTTGATATATGATTTTTGTGAAAGTCATAACAGAATTATATGTTCGAACCAAGTTGATTAAATCAACACTAATATATCATAGTAACCTAAAAAATTAGTGGAATTCATAAAAAGTCTCAAATTACATTTATTTCAGTGTTTATAACATCAATTATGTTAATATTTCATTAATAAGATAATTACTGCATCATCATTGTGTCATAAATAAATTAAATTATTTAATGTCTAAAAATTATAAATAAAATACCATTATGTAGGAAATCGTTTTAGATTTCTAATGAATATTTATAGTCGAATTCATCTTATGTATAACCCCATATTAAAAATGATTTACTTATTAAACTTTGATTTTAACTATTTTAACCCTTCTTTAAATAAATTAATAATAAATGTCCTAATCTAATCCAAGTGGGCCTAAATGGTCATATTTTATTCCTAAGTTTGTTTTTGGTCAAATTACACTTGTCCAATAGAATTAGGACATGTGTTAGGGTAATATTAATATCATATTTACCCTTAGTTACCCTATTTACTATTAACCGCGGTAAAAAAAAGTAAAAAGTTACTATTCACTAAAAAATTATTTTTATCTCATTGAACCACATTTTACTTACTGATATCAACCGTGTCTGTCGGATTTTCGAAATTCCATTCACAGAAGCGGTAAAATTAAGTTTTATGCAAAATTCAGTTTTTAACCTACCACTTAGTGGTTTCACTATTCATCAAAAATTGAATGTTTTCAGAAAAATACCAAAATTTCACCCTAGGCTAATTTCGATATTCTGAGTCCAAAAATGAAGTCCATTTTGAAAAATAAAATTTATAAAATTTCAAAAAGTGGTTATTACTATTCATAACGGCTAGTTTTAATAGCATATTGTTGTTTAGTGAAACTCGGTATTGCGTACGACGCAAGCTATCGAGGAAGGTCGTGATTGCGTGTAAAGCAAGCCAAGCAAGTGTTGTGTAGAAAAAGATTCCTTTGATGATTTATATAACATAAAAGTCTCGGGTGTTACAGACTCCATGTGATCTTTGTTCTTATATTTTTAAGTTTCCAAAAAAATAATCTATACCACCTTGCATTTAGCTTCATGAGATTGATATTTTCCATCTTATGACCAAAATGAAAAATAAAGGGCTAATGTGGGAATGATTTTTTTAGTGGCATATGAGATTTTCAAAGCCGTACATGATAATAAAGACATATTATCGACACTCAAGTTCTAAGTTTCAAAATTCATACTTGAACACCTTTGAACATAAAATTTTGAAGACTAAAAATTCATACATAAGGGAAAAATTCATATGATATGATTTTTAAAGTCTTATGAAAATGATAAAGTCATATGAAAATTGGTAACATCATAGAAAATTGCATGGAAAATTATTATAAAAATGGGATGTCATACAAGAACCTGAGAAGTCATATGAAATGAATATAATGTCTTAAAAATTGGATTCAAAACACATACACAAAGACAAATACATATAAAATGGGAAAGGTCTTATAAAAATGAGGCTTTTCTAGTTTGTTTAAGAAATTTATACATTTTATAGATATGAATGAAATTTTTTCCAATAAGAATATAAAAAGATAAAAAATGGAACACTGGAAAAATTCTTTCCAAAATATATAACACTATCTAAAATACTTCAAAAATTATGTTTCAATTTTAATTCCACAAAAATAATCCATAAAAATTGATCCTTAAAAATATAGAAAAATAACACCAAGAATCATTTCATCAGTTAAGAACCAAAAAGACTATATAATATAATATTCAAAAAATTATATTTTCAACATGATTAAACAATTAATCCCTAATTATACATTAGAATAATTTTTTTTTCATTTAAATGCACAGTATTTTCCCTAAAATTATATGAAATACATGTATTAAATTAAATCCACACCATGAATTTTTCAGTTCTACAGCCCCTATCTATCCGGTGATGATTACAGTGTGTGACCTTGGGCAGTGGAAAAAATGGTGGGAATCTATCAAAGTCATTAAATTAGAAAGTAAAATGTTTTGATAGAGTCATTTTTGTGCTCAAGGTAAAATATGAGTGGTAATACTCCGATCACCACTTTTAATACTTTACTAATTTTTAGAAACCAAACTTTCTTCGTTGTTATGAAAATGGATAAAGAAGGTTAAGGGTAAACATTTATATTTACTTAAAATGAAGATCGTGCTAGTTTTAAATATATCAAATAAAATATTTACAAGAGCCTTGATTGAAATAAAATAATTTGATTGATCATTTCCTTTTATTCTCCCTTATAAAAAACATCAAAGGTTTCAAGATGATTATAAAGAATATTGCATTATTGGTATTAGTTATTAATTATTTTAAAACTTTTAATAAACATAAAGTATATTAATCATCCAAAATATATCATTTAATTTTTTTTGTTCTTATTAAGAAATAAATTTTTTAAACAATTAGAAAATTTATTTACAATATAAATTTTTTATAATTATGGTGAGATTTCTTATCATATAAGGGTTCAAAAGATAAAATAAAATTATTAAATGTTTAAAAAAATTGGTAATTGAAAATAATTTTTTTTTCATATTTTATTATTAAAATGATAATTAAAAAACCAAATGGTATTTGAATATTGGTTTTTGATATTACCAAAACTGATATTCATCCATCGGTTTGATCATAATATAACTCATTTCATAAGTAAAGGAAAACATCGAATGTCTGGATTCAAAACTTGATAGGAGATATTTATATAATCTTTTTTTATAAAATATGATTGATCCCTATTCCATTTTTACTATTTGTTTGGATTTTGATGTCCCAATAAAGGAAACTATAACACTATGAGAGGTGAGGGATGAGAATTGAAATCAAAAGTCAACACATTAATTTTCATCCCACTCAAAACATTATTTTATTTGAAACTATAATTTCAAAGTAAATAGAGTATATTAATTATTAAAGTTATAACTAGTAAAAGAACATTAGAAAAATGGATATATGGAAGTAAACACAATCTACTGAAATTAATAGAACAATATAAATTCATGTGAATAAAGAAAAGAAAGAAAATATTCTTAGATTTTTAGACAAAAACCTAAAAAACATTAAAGGATCACTATTACAAAACAAGCCTTTAACAACACTAGATTATATCAAAGATAGAAAAAATCATTGATAAGGATTCCCTTTATCAATGCTAAAAAAAGCGATGATAAAGGGTACCTTTTATCAAAGTTTTTAGCACTGATAAAATAAACCCTTTATCAACGCATTTTTAAACACTAATAGAAGGAACATTTTATCGGCACTTTGTTTTAGCACCGATAAAGGGAACCCTTTACCAGCACTTTATTTTTAGCACTAATAAATGATAACCTTTATCAACACCTTATTTTTTGTGACCGTAAATGAATCCTTTGTAAGTTATTATTTAGTGCTGATAGAAGTCTGAATAAAATGAAATAATTATATAAATAATAAATAAAAATGATTTTATTAATAAAATATCATAAATTTTATTAATTAAATATTTTTTTCAAATGTTAATAAATATTATATATTAAATATATATATATGAATGTATATAAATCTGATTTATATAATACAAAATATTTATACTCAACATTAAATTGTACTATATTTATGGAATAATGGTTTATACTTAAAAAATTAATATGAATTAAAAATACTCAGTAATTAGATCGAGTAATGGTCATAATTAAAATTAATCAAATATAAAATAATAAAATTTATAAAATTATTAAACATATTATTAATCAAAAAACTATTGATAATGTTAATAAATCATATATATTAAATATATATTTATATATATATGAATGTATATAAAAATGATTTATATAAATCAAAATATTTATGTTTTACATTAAATAGGAATATATTTAGTGAATAATGGTTTATAATTAAAAATTATTATGAATTAAAAATAATAACTAATTGCATTGTGTAATGGACATAATTTAATGTTGTTTGATTTTCAAATTAACATAGATCAAACGTATTATAATAATTTCATATATACATAATTAATGCATTTCTATATATATACTTGCACACCATAATATGTTTTTTTGAATGTAATCAATTTCTATTATATATATATATATATATATATTTACTATGTTTTAATATTTTCAATAGGTATTCATCTTTATATCAATATATAACCATTTATTTAATTATTTATATTCAATTAATCAAACTTTTCCTATTTTTCAATATTGTTAGTGTATTAATTTTTAATCTTTCAATTTTACTCATTTTAACAAGCATTCACGTAAGATTTAATATTCACTAATAATGTTAAAATTATATTTGTAAACAAATATTTATAAATAAATATATTTATAAATGTATATTTAATATTTTTATACATTTATAATATAAAGAAATGAATTATATTTTTTTTAAAAAGTATTTAAATAATTATAAATAAATAATTATATATATATAAATAATTATAAATTTATAATAAATTTATTTAAATAATAAATATATTTACCATATCTATATTTATATATATTTATTAAATATTTATATATATATTAAATATATATATATATATAATGATATAAATATTGTTTTTCTAAAATTATTTATATAATTATAAATAAATAATTATATATTCAAAGAATTATAAAATTATTAATTTATAAAAATAATTCTTATAATTATATATAATAAATATAATTTTTTTAAAAGTATTATTTTTTTTAAAAAATTATTGTAATTATTTATCAGCACTTTTTAAGCCCTGATATTGATAGTGGTTTATCAACGCTTTTTTGGAAGCACTGATAAAAGTGTCCAAATCTATTTTAATAACACTAACCATTGCGAACCAGTTTTCGATATCTTAATCCCTCCACAGAAGCCACTTACTATCGGTTTTCCTTATTATCGAATCCAAGAATGAATCTAGGCTAGAATCAAGGCTCCAACTATTCCAAGGCTCAAATCCAAGGCTTAAATCCAAGGCTTGAGAAATTCAAGGGTCATACAAAACCAAGGCTTGAATTAAATCTTGGTTTTTTAATATCTCTAATTTCCCTCAGTTATCCACTGATCCTTCTTATCCTACATCAATGTGTCTCCAAAACTCTAGTTTCACTATCCTATAATAAAACAACCCAAAATTCTTTTTTTATGTATATTGAAGTATCGTCTTCCTTGATAGCATGTGTCTCTCCTTGGGATAACATAGGTACTATGTGACTTGAAATATATCAAAACCAATGCTGGGACATGTTGTTGTGATGTATAATAGGCTCCCAACACCTATATTCCATGATATATACCTTTTTGCAATTGTCAATTTTTAAAAAATTCATCCATATAGCAGTCAGTGTTGTCATTAGTTTTGAATATTCCATTGAAAATAACTTGGGGGGAAATTTTTCATATTTTTATTTAGAAATTAATGGGATATGATTTCCTTGATTATCCTATAAACCAAGGAAAATGTTTAACTAATCAATGAAATCTCGATATCATACCTCATATGATCCACAAAAAAATCTCACTGTACTTTTTCCAATCCTAAAATATTATGTATTCGACATATATGAGTACCCAAATCCTTTGATCATTATCCTTATTGATATAGAGGCTATGATCAACTTTAGCTTGCTAAAAACTAAGCTTTTATAGGTATTGATCCAACCTTAAAAACAAGTTCCTCAGTGATTTATTTATCTTATACAAAGGTTTTTTTAACCGAAACACCTTTCTCTCATTTTCATCCAAAATAAACCCATAAGGTTTCTCAATGTATACCCCCTTATTAACTCTATTGAGGAACATATATTTGAAATACATTTGGTATACTTATAACTATATTTTCACTGAAATAGAGAAAAAATTCAAATAGTTTACAACAGGGATATGTGTCTACATTTATCAGAAATATAAATTCATTTGACTTAGGAGTTCCCCTTTCACACAATGTAGTATTTATTTTGTACCACTTTTCCATAGTTAATGAGTTTATTACTGAAGACCCACTAGGTTCTGATAACATTTATTTCTTCCATCCTTGGAACAATTTACTATGTCAATTTGTTATTATTCAAATCAATATCCTCATGCATAGATTTGATCCAATTATCATCCTTGTTAGAATATCCCAATGATTGAAGATCTAATTGTGAAAAATTATGTTATTTTTATAGTCTTAATCCTTTTAGTTTTCACCAAAACTATCAGATCACCAATGAAATTTTATTCACTGATTTCAACCTTGCTTGTTTTTCTTGTAGTTTCTAATCCCTCCTCATTTTCGTCACCATAAAAGTCTTAATTTGAGTCTACCTCATCGATGTTTTCTCCCCGATTCTACTCAATTCAACATTAACAACCTATGATGTTTCATTATTATTTTAATTAGTAACAATCTACCAATTCTAATATGTAAAAAATATCTATCTATTTTATCTTTCTATCATAATAAATCAAAACCCACCCTTATAAATTCAGTATTTAATGGCCTAATTTTCCAATATGATCAATTTTCCACTACCAAAAATCAATTTCCTCTTTCAAAAACAATTACCATTAATTTTTACTGATCCAAAATCAAAAAATAGTTCATCCAGTTTGTTATAACTTTGTAAAAATATAGACAGATTTGAAATGATAACCAACTCATTAATACTTCTTAAAAATAATTTACTTTCTTTCATCACACATCAAATAAACACCATGTATGTTTTAATTTAACCCATCAAAAAATAGATCAATATTTAATATTTCATTTTGGTTCCGACCTTAGGAATTTATGATTACCATCCATTTAATTCTCAATTTTTTTGGAATTACCCATTTTAGAGAACACAATGGAGTACAAACGTCATCCTTATTGGTTTCACCTCACAAAGAGTTATTATTCCCATTTTTTTCTTAAGAATAACCCCCATATCTTTTATTTTTCTTGTAATACTCTGAGTAGTAGTCATCATATGAATTACCACTACATTAATTTTTCAAGAAATATAGGTTCATATCCATAAGAATTCATTCATGAGTTTCAAACAACAAAATGCAATGATAACTGTTGGGAAGATGAGTGGACGAGGATTAAAATTTTCTGTAACTTTCACCTTTGGATGAATTCAAAGGATAACACCTACCTTAATGAAGTTATTATTTTCTTAAATTAAATTACCCACTTTCTTCAAATCATACTGAAATTCATTGAAACAATCAAAGTTTGAGTTTGCCATATTAGAATTATCTTTAACTTTCACCTTTGATAATGAATATATTATGTGTATTTATTTATTTATTATACAAAATGAATATTGTATGAACTCAAAAGGATATCTTTAATTTCTATTAGATAATTCAAATATTCAATCTAAGGTGACTTATTTTCTCTTCATCCTCATCCCTCATGATTGATTTTTGGAGCAATCTATTTTTATTTTTTATCATCATTATTTCTTTACTATTGGTATATACCTGTGGTAAAAAAATGTTTGCATTGTAAAATCATTCCATAGAATTAATGTATTACTTAATATTTAGGTTTAATTAATTTCCTTTCATTATGGCTCATATAATAATTTTTTTCCTGTATATGTGTATTATTTTGTTTGAGTTGGGGTGGTTTCTTGAAATCTTCTCATGCTTGCGAGGTATTTGAATTGGATCCTGAAACATAGAGAATGAAAATAAAGAAATGTGTCAATAATTCATGCTACCATCAGGAAAAGTTTAATGACTACTTCGTGTTTAATTAATTTTTTCATATTTTTATCTACTATTTGTAAGTTAATTTTCTTATCATTTTATCTAATACTTATTTAGTTTCTTTTATATATATTTTGGGTAGTCATATTTTTCTTTAAACTATGTACTATAAGACACAAAAGAGATAAAATGATTCTTTCTACCAATCTTGTGAGTTTTTCCATTTATATTTCCTTTCTCGAAATTCCAACACTGTATATTTATTTTTTTTATTTCTGAAAAACCTTTTTATTTTTTTAAATATATATGTATATAAGAATATCATGTTCCCATTTTTTTGAATTCTCATGATATTATAGGCACCTGATCTTTCTCACCTATTCCTACTTTCAACAATACAAAATATTTTCAGCTAAGAACATAAATTGAAAATGAAGTGTTGGAATTTTGACATAGAATTAAATTTAAAACATGGTAACATTAGTAGTTAGGATTTTTTTGAGACTTTGCGATGTATAGGAATCAGCTGTACCTCAATCTGATACACGATGCTACTGGTATTACTCCAAGTTCTTCATTTTATTTTAAATTGACATTAATTTTGGTAAAAAGGAAAAATGACATACTCAAAACCAATCAAACATCTTATTATTGTTTTTATACTTTAGGTAAATGTTCTATAGGTCATTTGGGAAATTTTGGAAAAAACCTCACCTCAATTCAATGCATGGTGTGACCGCTATGACTCATTATGAAAGTTATCAGTTTAAAATCAATAGTTTAGTTTAAAAACTGCCACTCATTAAAAACTAATAAAATGTTCTCAGATTTTATTGAATCTATTCATAATTCATTTTTTATTTGTAGGAATCAACCTCATGTCAAACCGATACACGATGTGATCAGTATGATTCAAAGTGTGTTTTTATTTTAAAATGAAATTTAAGTAAAAAAAGTGATCTACTCAAAACCGAAGAAATTAATTCATGTTGTTTTGGTAATTTAAGAAAATAATCCATAATTCATTTTAGATGTGTATAAACCAGCCTCATCTCAATCCGATGCATGGTGTGACTGATATGACTCCAAGTATATCTTTTTATTTAAAATTGAAATTAATTTTAGTAAAAAAGGACAAGGGACCTACTCAAAATTGGTAAAATGAATTCATATTACTTTTATACATTATATAAACGATCCATTAGTAATTTTTGATATGTAGGAATCAACTACACCTTAATCTGATACATGATGTGCCCAGTATGACTCAATGTGTTTATTATTAGTTAGAAATCAATAGTTTAGTTCAAAAAATGTCACTCAATGAAAACAAATAAAACCAACATGGATTTTCTTAATAGTTTAGGAAATCAATTCATAAGTCATTTTTGATGTGTGAGAATCAATCTCATATCAAACCAATACATGATGTGATCTTTATGATTCATAGAACATGATTCTAATTGAAAATGAAATTTTAGTTGAAAAGACATGTGATGTACTCAAAATTGAGTAAATGAATTGAAATTATTTTTATAATTAATAAAAATGATCCATAATCCATTTGGGTCATGTAAGAATTATCTTCACCCAAATTTGATTCATGGTGTGACCAATATTACTCCAAGTGTGTCTTTTTGTATAAAACTGACATCAATTTTACTAAAAAGTACAACTACCCTACTCAAAACTAATAAAACATATTTAGATTGTTTTTATACTTTTGGAAGAAAATACATAATTCATTTTGGATATTTATGAATCATCCAAACCTCAATCTGACACATGGTGTTATGGGTATGACTCCGAGTGCATCTTTTTATTTAAAATTGACATCAATTTTAGTAAAAAGGACAACTGGTTACTCAAAACTAAGAAAATGCATTCTATTGGTCTGTATACTTTATTAGAATGATCCATAAGTTATTTTAGATTTGTAGGAATCATACACACCTCAATCTAATACATTATGTTCCCAGTAGGACTCAATGTGCCCATTATCAATTTTAAATCGACCTTTTACTTCAAAAAGTGCTACTCACTAAAAAATAAGAAAACACGATGGGATTGCCTTGATAATTTAGGAAAATATTCATAAGTCATTTTTGACCTATAGGATTAGGTATCATATCAAAATTACTCATGATGTAACCATTATGACTCAATGTGCATGTTTCATATTTAAAAAGACATTTTAGTAAAAAAGACAAGCAACACACTCAAAATTGATAAAACACATTAGGATTGTTTGGATTCTTTATAAAAATGATCCATAAGTCATTTGAGACATGTAAGAATCATCTACACCTCAATATGATTCATGGCGGGACCAATATGACTCAAAGTTCATCTTTTCAATATACTAGTGTCATTCTAGTTTTAAACATGCATTAGATTTCCAAAACTAAGAAAACGAGGCTAGATAATTTTCTCATCATTAAATATACTATTAATTAATTGTTTTACTCATTATTTTTTCTTATACTTATTTAGTCAATTTTCTCAAAGATAATGCTTGAAGATGAACAAGAAGTGTTGTGACATGCAAGAATCAATATCAACTCAATTTGATACACATTTTTCCTGGATTGACTCAATGTTTATTTTAAAATTAACATTTTTTATTAATTAATTTATTTAGTTCCATATGGTGTTCAAAATTATGAATTATGATGAAATTATAGAAGATAAATTATATTTATTGGTATGATAAGTCCAAATTAAAATTTATAGTACACTTGGAATAATCTTGATGGTTTACAAAAAGTATAATTAATCCCAACCATATGATTAAGGGTTCGATGTGTGGATGAATTTTAAAACTTCTTGTCATAGTTTTGAAGAAGAGTAGAACATACAATCAAGTGAACACATAGAAAATATAAGAAATAGTTACAAACAAATTCTGGAAGGTTTGATAAGAATAAAATATACATATGAGAGTTATTCTAATAAGAATATTTATGTTTCTCTTTAAGGGGAATAAATTGGAGTAGATTGGCACACCATTATTATTTAACTATACTTATGTATTCCTGAGATTTAAAGTTATATATCTTAAATGATCAGTGATTTATATGAGTGTTTGGGAGTATTTATATTTTATTTTAAGAGGGTTATATACTAGGAGTGTCAGTGCAATTCCACCAAAATTATAACCAAAGTAATTAGTTTAGTGTTTCAGGTGCATTGACAGGTTGAATTTTTATAATCCTTTGAGAAACCTATTCAGGAAGACCATGTAAAATCCTTTGTGTACCTTTTATGATATCTTATTTATCTATGAATATTGAGATAAAGACAGGTGCATTTTTTTTTAAATTGGTAAAAAATAATTGGAATGGGATGAGATACGAATTTATAATACCACGATTCACCCTCCCTAAGTGTATTCACCCTCATTTGGGAAATATTTTGTATCGAAGCCAATGGTTTGTTACATTTTTATCTCTCTACCCCTCTCCATATTTCTCTTTGAAATAAATTCAAAAAAATTCAATGACAAGATAATTCTTATCTTTTAGGGTAATTAATTCTTGTTATAGAAAAAATGAATACACCACTACTTTAGATTATTGTAGATGGATGCATACATAGATGGTATGTATGGAATATTAACTGACATAGATAGTGGATCCTAATCTGATTGGGATTATAAGGGGTTGGATCTAGAATCCAAGGCGATTAATAGGGGGATTTGTAAAACCATAACTATAAAATGCGATGTCTTGAAAAACCCTTAATAATATATAGAAAAAAATATCAATATTTATTAAAGTGGTTCAAAAGTTTGCGATGAAATGTTATAGGTTATGTGGAATAAGTATGAAGATTTAATAATTATCATGAATGAGGTGGTTTAGGAATTATTTGATTAGGTGAATATTGTCATAGAAGATATTCATGGACTAATAGAGGTCCTCAAAGATGTAAAAATTGTTAAAATAATCCTAATAATATTACCTCCATATTGTAATGAAAATGTTTCAATGCTTTTAAGAAAAGATCTAAAAGAGGTGACACTAGATAACACATAGTACTCTCATTTTATAAGAGATGAGAAATAATGAAAATGAGTTTAGGTCAAAAGATGATTCTTTAGAGGTTTCATTTAAGTCAATGAAGAAACATTAATTGTATGATAACCCTGTATATGAAGAAGTGGATGAAGTAATGTGTTTCCCATCCACTAATCTGATGAAAGGAAAATTGAAATTAAAGGGAAAGATTCCTCTTAGTTTCTTCAAGTATAAAAAATTTAGGCATTTCACTACTAGGTATCCTAATAAATTCAATTATGATAAGAAAGATAAAGTACCTTTGAACAATTATTTGAAGTATGTGAATGCTAAAAGAAATTCACAGAAGAAATTATTTAAAAGAAGGCATTTTTTTCAAACGAATATGATGAATCTGAGTAAAAAATGAAAAGTTGAGGACTGTAGAGTCCTCAATGAAGAAGTTATTATTGAAATTGTATGAAATACATAAGTGGAATAAAATGATAAATAATGTGATGATTTAGAGGGTAGAGTTGGCCTTGAAATATAAATCTTGGATAATCTAAATTAAGAGATGTTTGGAAGGACAAAATTAGTGATAGAAATATAATCAGTGAATGGAACACTTTGGTTCAAACCAAAAAAGTGAGGGATCGTTAGAAAATATAGCTCATCTCTCAAGTGAATCATAGAAATTTGGAATAAGTTTTTAAATATGAGAATTAGGTTAATTTTATGCATTTAGATCTTGAGAAAATAAAAATAAACCAAACATGGGAAGATTTTACAAGGATGAAGGACAAGAAAATCAAGTAACCCAAGTGGGTGTTATATAATATACATAATAAAGATATAAAGGTAATACAAAACTATTAATAACTAGTGTCTAATGGGTATTTAATGTTTCTATGGAATTTAAACCCATGGAAGGATAGGTTACTATATAGATATTGTTTGTTATGGTAGTGTAGAGAGGATTCAAAGTCTATTAAATTAATTTTAAATCATATTTATTCAATGGGTTACTTAAGGAGGAAGTATACATTTAATGACTACATGGGTTTATTGTTCATGAATATGAGAACAAGGTGTACCGGTTAAGGAAGACAATATATGATCTGAAATAAGTACGAAGATCTTGGTACTATCATCTCGATTAATATCCAAAGATGTTAAGATTCCAAAGAGGAGGCATTTATTAAAACCACTATATAAAAAAGTAAAATGGTCAAATTATTCTTGTGATCATTTATAAATATGATATTATTTGGGGTGGGGGTTCACATGATGCATAATGTAATATATTTTTATAAAATTTGAGGTGAGAATTTGAAATTTCCATAATCAGATAGTAGAAGTTTTTACTTATTCTATATGAAATTAAAGTTTAAAATGGTAATTTTTTTCTATCACAAAACGTTTTGAGGAGGAGATAAAGGGTTTGATATAAAGGATTAAAAGTCATTGAAAAATGTAATTTATACTTAGATGTAGTTTCATAGGATGAGGATAGATAGAAGGTTTATGTGATTGAGTAAAAACATATAATTAGGAGATTACTGCACCTAATTACCATATGAAATGATATAATATTTTATACATATCATTTTTCAAAGTACCAAAGTTATCCTAAGGAGATACAGTTGCTCATAATGAAGTGGACATTCCAATATATCAAGCATACAATAGAATTTGGGATATTTTATCCCAAAAAATTCTCAACTTTCTTGGTACCAAATTTATTCTGAGGAGATATAGTTACTCACAATGAAGAGGATACTTTAGTATATCAACCATACAATAGACTCTGGGATATTTTATCACAAAAAATTTAAGTAAAAATTATATAATAATATGGATATAGACTAGGAATGAATAACTGAAGACTACAATTCAAACTGAAGTGGTGATTTTTATATTGGAAGTTCTTGTATTTCATAGCTAAGTTAAAAATAAATATGATATTTCTTTTATCACTATAGATACTAAATACCTAGTTCCCACTCATCCATTTACTCATTTTATTTTGATGATGCATCAACTTTGGGATGTTAGTGTGCATATTGAATTTACTATTTCAATAATGTGTGACATGTCAAGTGCTATCAACATTAGTAATAATCCCATTCATTGATAAATAATGAAAAACATAGAGATCAAATACCATTTCATTAAGGTGAAGGTTGATAAAGGGATAGTGAAATTGGAGTACATGTTAACACTAGATAAGGTTACAGTTATCATGAATAATTCATTACCCAAAGTAGAATTTAAGAGGCATCAGTTGGATCTTGGAGTACAAAAGATCCCATCTACCTAGATGGTATGGAAAAGGGACCCCACTCCCCTGTGGGAATTATTTTTTTTAGAAAAGTTTTGTGATTATCTAATATTTTAAATTCTTCAATATCTTACTTTATTTTGTTATTTTTTAGAGAAGTACTCATTGGGTTTGATGAAAAATTGAGAGAAGGTTCTTATGTGGTAAGGGGTGAAAATTTTAAAGTATTGTTCCTTCCTGTCAAAAAAGGGAGATAAATATGTATTTTTAAAGTGGGAGAGTGTCTAAATGATTATTCATGGGCATTAAAAACTTGGATATGTGGAGATCTTGGAAAATTGGTGAATAGAATCTAAATATTGGAAGTGTTTTCATGAAGAATTTATCATTTAACTCTGGTTTATCATTACTGCCTCTAATCATGTGGGATTATATTTGGTGAATAGTGAATAATCAATTAAATTATTAATAGTGGAAGATTTTAGAGCATGAAATTAGTGAATTATCAAGTATTGATATATAAAGATGATGAATCTCTTATTCTGTTTTCAATGGATTTTGTGTTGGGAATAATTATCAATAATACCAAAGGGGGAGGTTGTTAGAAAAAATAACTTGGTGTATTTTTTTTGGATTGTGTGTTAAGTGACTTATAAAATATAATACATGATAGTAGAATAACTTATTAGATTTTTAGACGGAGATTCTGTAGTTATTTCTACAAATTAAGAGTCACAACCAATTGATCTATGTCACATTGTAATGGGTGATTTTATAAAAAAAGATAATGTATTGGAAAACTCAGATGATCAAAAGATTTATTCATGAAATGATCTCATGGATAATACCATGATTAGATCATCATAACATTAATTTTAGGAATATTATATGAATCATTAATGAATGGATCTCGAATGTCATACTATGGCTGTATTTTGTAAGGATGAAGAAAATTTCCATAAGGTTCATTCCTTTGTGAGATTCAATGTTTCATGATGTAGGTTGTGACATAGTTTTCACCATGTGAAGAAGATTGAGTGGTTTTCAGTGAAACTTCCAATTTAAAGGCCACACCAAGATGGATCATTACACCATGAGTATCTATTATATATGAATTGGTGTTTATGATGAATTGGTGACCATGCTTTATAGAGAGAACTCAAGCCATGACTGGATCTGGGAGGATTTTAGTGGTTCCATACAAGTGAGGGTTATTCCAAAAAGTAGAGGGTCACACTATGAATGATTAATTAATTAATATGTATTTGAAGATCTACAGTATGATCATAGGTATAGTTGAATATTATATATAAAGTATATTTAGAAAATTTGGTTATAGACCAGATGGCATACTCTGAAACATGAAGCTAGGACATGAACTATTACTTTAGAAACCATCAAACCATTATAGTTGGAGTTCAATCTTATGAATTATCCCTAAATATCAGGGGTTGAAATGGATTGATTTAAATATTATTTCAACATTAAAAATATGTGGTACACTTAGCATGATCTCAATGTTCTTGAAAACATAGAATTAATCCTAACAATAGGATTAAGTTTTGGAGTAGTAGATGAATATAAAAACTACTTGTATATGTTTTAAATAAAAGTACAATTTATAATATAGAGAACTCATAAAAAATAGAATAAGCTCAAGAATAGTTCTAAAAGGTTAGAGAAGAAGAAAAGAGTGATCTAGGAGATATTATCACTAAAAGATTTTTGGATTTAT
Organism: Viscum album; assembly: GCA_963277665.1. Taxonomy (NCBI): domain Eukaryota; kingdom Viridiplantae; phylum Streptophyta; class Magnoliopsida; order Santalales; family Viscaceae; genus Viscum; species Viscum album. The sequence continues at coordinate 1,511,683,344 of OY728153.1, read as the reverse complement.
TATTGTGGAATGTGGAATAAATTGTAAAATAATTTTTTGTGCAATCATAATTATTTATTCATGATAATTTAAGTAGTAGTGCTTAGAGGATCAATACATTCATTGAGTGTTTTGGAGCAGGGAGACTTCATCTTATGAGGGTTGTAAACATGAATAGTCAGTGTAGATTCTTAAAATGTTTAACCAAAGTAGTGAGCTTAGTATTTTTGGTTCATTTGCGCATTTCCCTTTCATTATCCTTAGAGTATCCTGTTTGGGTGAACTATGTAAAAACCAATGTGTCCCTTCTATATTGTTTTACTTCTTTATGAAAACTATTACAAGGAGAGAGGAATATATTTTATAAGGGAAATAATACATTAGAAAGGGTTGGGAATGTAAATTACACCTTGATTCACCCCTTGTCTTAGTCACCCTTATTTGGGACAAACAAAAGAAACTTAGTCGACTATAGATATATAAAAAGGTATCAAGTTCAAAACCCATATCTTCTTCTAATGTATCTCATTGGGTGGAAGAGATTCTTCACTAGGAACATCTTTGAATAAAATTCCATACACATGTATTTCTGGCCTCAAGATCCTCTATGATCTAATGATCAATATCGACTCCTCCTCAATACTTCATCAAACATGATGGTTCGAACAAAATTGCTTCCAACAATAGAAAATCTTCAATATCGAAGGACTAGAATCAGTATAGTTTCTAATCCAAAAATCACCTCAATTACATAGGATCATACAATGAACAATTGAAAATGAAAATTAATAAATATTATAATAAACATCATAGACATAAACACATAGATAAAACAAAATAGAAATAAAATTACAATAAAAACACTCAAATTATCAAGATAATAAAAACTTAAAAATGAAATTATGAAATATTAGAATTTATTGTAACTTATTATATTTTCCTTAAACATTTACTCAGTCTAATTTATATCCACCTTTGTAACAAACTCCAATAGTAGAATTATGAGATTTTTTGGTATGGTTTCAAATGCATCCCAAGCTTCTTCATCAATCGGTTAAATATGATATATATTCCAATGGATCCATTTAGTGTGCCATCATTGCGAAAAATGTATATTCTAGTAGTTTTATCATTCAACTTGTTTCAATAGAACACATGATTAGAATTTGTAATCCACACAAGGAACATCTGAAACAAAAATTTCAAAGTAATTCAGATTCATACGAAGTATGCTGTAATTTTCAAAACAGAGGGCATGAAATTAGTCTTTGATGAAAGAATATCATCATTTTTGATAATCATAAGGGAAAAAAGAAATAGATAATTTGAGATAAATTATTATGTAGAAAATATCCTATAATATCCAATGAAACTCCCCTAGATTTTATCACTTGTTAGTCTTATTTATTTCTACAACTTAAAAAACTCATTACTAAAGAAATATCTCCCATGGAATAATTTTAAAATTTAATAAAAGGAATGAAAACATATAATTTTTTTCAATTTACCCCCATTTGTATTTTAAAAATGGATTCTATTAAGAAATAAAAAGAATCGTTGAACATAATATTTAAATATTGAATGGAATAAGAAATTACTTTATGTTATGGTTTCTAAACCCAATATATATATATACCTTTGTGGTTTTCAATTTATGATAATGTTAGAAAAATTTTATATTTATATTTCTAGAAAATTTTCCATATCATAAATAAACAAAGATAAAGTGTGGAAAAATAAACATACTCCCCCTATTTATAGAGTAGTGTAGCCTTATCCTTGGATCTAATTGGGCTAATTAATGGTAGCCCATAATCCACACCAGGATAAAACTCCCATGGGTACTATTGCTGGTGTGAAATTACTATAAAAACTCTGACCCTATATGTTAGAGGTGACTAAATATACTATCAAGGTACTATAGAAAGCAAGAACTTACTATAATAGAATGTGATAAGGGACTATAACATCTTAGACCTGTCATAGTCTCTATAGTAGGGTTCAATTCTTATAATAATTGAGCATGATAGCTCATTAGACTTTCTTTCCACCACTACTATAGCTCAATGGACTTTCTATGTGGTCACTGTTGAATAGTAGTTTGCTATTCATCATGTTACTTTATGAGATCTTTCGATCTAGGGTCTTTGGTAATCTTGGAAATCAAAATGAAATTTTTTCTCCTGATACGTTGTATATTTTCTACCACTCTATAAACATGGGTATTAATCCCAATCCTTGTAAATATCCATGTTCTTTATATTCATATTATTCATTAGTTTTTTATTTTTACTCTCATTTTTGGAATCGTCAGGCTTTTTTTCTCCTAAAATTTCTACCTCACCTTTTTGGTTGTACAAAAAAATGAGTAAAACTATATCTAAGGATTAATTCACAAAAAAAAATGGTCTTTCAATTTAATAAAATGAGTTAAAAGTAACAATAATTATAATTTAATGTAATAAATTTTTTATTTTGTTGAAATATATCCATTTATTAGAGATTTGACTATCATATTCTTCTTCTTTCAAAGACCCTTATCTTTAAATTCTAATGATTTCAATCCTACTTTAAAATTCATATTTAGATATTTTAACTCACTGTACTTCTCCTTAAACTTATTAACCTATTCTTCAATCTTCTAATCAAGATAAATATATCAAATAGACACCACATATAAATCTATCTTAAAATAATCATTATGATCTTTCAAAAAATAAATATTGGAATACTGATGTCTCTTATACTTCTATACATTTTTATTACTCAAATAATATAAATCAAAATAATCCTTAAAATCCAATGCATCAAAATTAATATCTAATTATTGATGAAGAATCCACTTTACCATTAATTATGTTTGAGCATCCATCCAACCTTTTGGAATGTGACTCATCCTTTAGTATAAAAATAGAATGATAGACTCATCACTATCTTCTTTAAATTGCAGTATCATTTTTATATATTTTCTTCAATCCATAAATACTATCAAGATATTAATGTTATGTGAGGATTGTGTTTTCTAAAATTTGTTAATATATATTCCATTTTACATTATGTCAACCAACTTTTTTCATTTATAAACTTCCAATATATGTATAAATGTATCTAGAACTAAATAATTTTTATAGAAGTATATAAAAATTTTCAATCTTCATCATATAGATATGTATATCACTTTTGAGTTTCACCATCTCATGTGAACGATGAATTAGTAAATTTTAGAAATGATGAATATAACTCTTCATGAGGTTGTAAGGGTATAAGGTGTAGTTTCTGAGCATAGTAAAAGGAAAAGATGGAATTGTACCAAACATTACAAATTTCCATGATCAATGATTAATCTGGGATCAATATGATGATTAATGCTGGTATCGTTGGAATTTAGTCAAAGATAAAAGAAAAAGAAGAGAACCTGGAACCGATAAAAGAGAATTGACCTATTTTTTATAATTAATTTAATTAAATTAAAGAATTACTTCTAAGGTGATTCTTTCTTCGTTGATGTGTTTTACCACTAGTTCGAGGTGTTACTTCATTGTGATGTATAATCCAAGGTTATGATTCCTCTAGAAATGATCTACACATGCTCCACATATCTCCAAATGTCACCGAAGGAGTCTCTGGGTGCTAGTACGGATGGTCCTTTCACTTTCGATGTCCACTTTTAATCACCTTGATAATCACTTCCAAATCATTATCCTAGATCTGGTGGAGGAGGATCTATCTCATTCTTGAGTGTGTTCTTAGAGAGGGAAGGGTTTTCTAGTATTGAGAGATTTTCTCTACGGATGTTGTTCACACAAATATTGGTTAGCCAGTGAGATGACCCGTTGGATAATTAGAGAATAATAAAATAATGGGGAATTTATTTTCACTACATAATAATAAATAATTTGAAGATGTTACGTTAATTAATTTATTATTCCATGTGAAAGCCTAGGTAAAATAATAATAGAAATGGTATTATTTATTTGACTTTTTTCTTAAGAAATGTACTTCATTATCTAATAATTAATAATTTGCACAAGTGTCATTACTTAATTTATTATTCCATGTGAAAACCCCATATCAAATAATAATATCAATGATATTATTTCCATGATATGTGATTAACTTAAAAATTATATTTAAATATTATTTAACCAAATAATATTTAATATTATTTCTCACCGGACCCTTAACTTGGTCTGTCAGTCCTCCTCACAATTTATCGGGCCTTGAATAATGACTATTTATATATTAAATAAATATAACTGCATTATTCACCTATAAATAAATATTCCATCTGAAATATAATCTTTCGAATAACTAGAAACAAAATAAATGTGATCAAGCATATTTTAATAATTACTAAGCCACAACTAGGAATAATATTTATTCAACTTGTTAAATAAATAAATTATTTAACTAAGATACTGGATATACTTTATGTTTGATCCTCTAGGCCTATTTATCATTGGTATTAGGTTGGATTTCCTAAAGTCCAATATTTACATCTAGAAATGGGTCAAGGAACCCAAGAGAAATAAGTTTATTTTGCTACCATATGTCACCTTATATGAATTCTTACCATGTAATATTATCCCTTTGTCTTGATATCTCTAATATAACTGGTTGTATACAAGTTCCATCAACACATGTTCTCGATTTTCATTGTCTGACATCCCGGAATTGAAATTTCCTAGTGAACACCATGACCATGGATTTAACTAGACTATATCATTTCAATTAATGGGCCTAATATATATCATTCTGTAGAAGTGAAAAATCTTTTCTCACATTATTCATTAATGCAGTATAACTTGTGATGCACCCAACATATACTAACTCTCCGCAAACCTATTTCTTCAAGGTTTTTGTCAATAAATCTAAGCTAAAAAGCAATAATAACCATTAATAATAATCTTAATGTATAAGGAACAATACTTATATCTTTAAAAAGGAACATCCAATGACACTTATGAATGTGTATTTCCTACTGGATGGTCTTGTTCTCATAATATATTCCAAGATATTACTAAGGGAACACACCATGAGAAGGTGCCTAAAAATTTTATGAGTCCCCACCCATGATATCCTGTATCATTTATTTCCCTTCAAATGATATCATCTGGACATATAATATATATATTCATGAATAGTTTCATGACACTTCTATTTTCTCATCATTGTAGGGATCAGTTATGACCTTTTAGTGGGAAAACTATTCTTAGGACATTATCACATAATATGTCATGCAGAAGAATAATCATGATGTGATAAAGTGTTACTAATATTCATCCAATGAATATGGGTTTATCATAAAGTAAAATGAGGTTGGTTTCTTTGGAAACAAATCCTATAAAAGTGTGACCTAAATTATAGCCTCTATAACTCTAAGTGTATTGATAGAATTTACTAATCCTAATACGAGGGGTGACATGAAATTTGAATAGTGATCCTCTCTAGCTTTTTTTGAAATCCTATTCCCATTCCCATACTTATAATCTATAAATTTTAATCTCTTCTTTAGAGTTACTTGATGCTGATCAGTAGGATATATGATGGTGATGAGAGGTAAGATAAATTTATACTCCTTAATAATATGAGAATATATATTTTTATTTTTAGCTTATAAACAATAAAAATCACATTCCCTAATCACTTTTATATCCAGTTTATTCAAACTGAATGATGATTTTCTGGACTGTTCTTCATCCTTTTTTTTATTTCATTTAAATTTCCTTTGTAAATCAATTCTATACATCTCATTAATTATCTATAGTTTCTAATAAGAAATTTCCTCTTTTCAAGAGGTAAGTTTTAACTACTGAATAAACTTATGGTCCTTTATTCTTCTTTTTTGTATCTTAATAATTTTCCCTAATTGTTGTTTTCTTCTTTTTGGTTGCTATTGAAAGATTAAATCCTGAACATTTTTAAAAACAGATTCAATATGCCAACCATAGTTAAAGGAAAAATTATTTCATAATATCTGGAATAATAATAATGAAATAATAATTAGTTTTATACAACCGTTTTAATTTTAAAACCAACCATAAATAATGGTTATTAAATTGAACTATGCTACAGTTATAGAGACGACAATCCGTGTATACTCTTGAGCCACATTTTTATTTTTCAACGATCATTATGGAAAGAAGGTAAGTATTATTTTTTAATTATAAAATTATAATAAGATTATAGATATTATATTACTTATTTAAATACATTTATATATATAATCCATTTTAAATATTGATGAAAAACAAATCACATCACTTTGTGGAGGCAAAAGTCCACATATACACATGAAAGACGTTATCATCTTTCATTGAAAGAAAAGGTAAGAAAATATATGATATATTAACTTTTTATAATGATAATTTTTTCATTAATATCATATATAAAACTTAAATACATGTTCATGAACAAACTTGGGTGGATATTACAAAAAATGAATTACATCAGTTCATGTGGTGGTAGTCCTCCGTACACATGAATGTCAGTTTCATTTCCCATTTTATGGATGTGAAAAAGGCTTTAGTTTATAAAATTAACATAATAATATATTAGTATATATGAGATATGCTTTTTTATTGTATCAGTATGGTTTATTAATATTTTAATTAGTTGTAATAGGAAATAAAATAGGATGCTCAGTTAAGAACCATACATTTTATTTGGATAACCTCTTTAGGTTTTCACCAAAATCCTTACTAGGAGGGTTTAATAATAAAACCAAGACTTCTAGGATGATGGGAGGGATGTAGAGAATTCATTTTTTAACTTTTTTTTCTAAACTAAATACTTTTAACGTGTGAATAGTATAGTTTAGGGGTGGATTTTTTTAAGTGAAGGAGAGGACGTACTTGGATGTTTTGAAAATAAAAAGTGTTAACAATGTTTTGAACATTCTAAAAAGCTAAATAATATTACATTATGGAAACTTAAAATATATAAGGTGGAAATATGTATATTAAATAAAACTATGATTTTTTGGCTATTTTAACCCTTTTATTTTTAGTTTAACACTTGGTAAACCCTTTTCAGTATAACCATAGTAATATTTTTATTAATTTCACTCTTCATTTTGAAAAAAATTAATATTAGCTTATTATATAACATATAATATTATAATTATAAATATGTAATCCATTTTATCAAATTCAATTCACTTAATTTTCATAATATAATGTAAAATAAAACCCACAAACACAATGAAAAAGCGGGTTTTCAAGAAATGTATTTTTCAAACATAAGATGTTCTTATCTTATCATTATGACTAGTAATAATTTTTATATGAATTTAAATTCGTGTTTATATATATAATATTAATATAATTTAATTAACTAAAATTCAGATACATTACAGACATTAAAACAATTTTCAGAAAATGTGTTTTTATGCCAAAACATAATCTTATAACAAAATATAGTATAAAGGAAATTAAAATGTAACAAATTGATTAAAATATAACTAAAAAAATTCTTATGTAACTAAAAATAAAATTCAAATTATAATAGGACTTTTAAATTACTTAATTTATTAAAAAATGACATTTTTATAAAAAATGATATTTTCATTATTCACCGAAAAATCAATATTTTCTAAAAAATACCAAAATATAAACTTAAGTTAATTTTGAAAAGATGATTTTAATAATGAAGTTAATTTTAAGAAATAAATATTCTAAATACACTATAAATTAATTATAATTTTTACTCACAAAAATTAATAAAAATAATTTTTGAAGAAAACATTTTATTGTAGAATAAAATTACCTTACTAAAAATTGATCAATTATTTACTAAGAATTTATCAACAATTTTTTATTTCATCATTATATATATATATGTATAATAAATTATTTACTAATATTCATACATGATAATTTAACAACATGGTTATAAAGGTCCTTTTTAAATAATAATATTTAATAGTTTTTTATGTTCGGTGTTGCCTATCTTACATGCTAAATAACAGAGTTTTCTTTTCTAAAAGATCAGGGTGTTGCAAGACTTGTTACGATGAATGTATATATTTATAATATTCTAATATAATATAATAAATGTGAATATGTCAATAAAAAAAATAATAAATCCCAAAATCTTTAAAAGGTTTTCCCCTATGGTGTGTGATCACATCCTTACTTGGTTTGGGTAAAGTTTAAGACACTGGTGTTCCTTTAATATTATAAAGTTAATAGAAATAAGGAAGATATCATCTTTAACCCTGAGGTTATATCTCGAAAATCCTATTCTATATCCCAATAGGTTCTTTATACTATCTCCCAACAGTGTATATTGGAACTCCCAACTACACTCTTGAACAAGTTCTTATTCCCTAACCATCTGTGTGATTTTATAAGTTTATATGATTTTATTCATAAAAAAATACCTATGACTACCAATATATCTTTTGATACTATAACATGTATGTATTCCCTGTTCTATTATTAAAAATGAACCACACATGTAAATAGTAAGTTAATTTATGTTGTGTTCTTCCTCCTTTACTTATGATGTTTAATATATAAAACATAAAAAACGTTTAGCATTATGTCAGTATTACATTAATTTTCTTCTTCTTTTTTAAGATCCACAATATAGAATTTATAGTATCAGTGACAATTAAAACATTACTCAATTATCTTCTTCTTCCACTTCTTTAGCGCTCATGATATAATGAACTAATCTGTTGCCATTCCCTTCTTTTCATTAGTCTTCTTATCCTTTTATGATAATGATATACTTTAGTATAGTTCTACATTAACCTATCATGTCTCTCAAAAAATATTTTTCTTCAATTCACATGATATGAAAAAATAATATTATTTGTTTATACTCAATCACTTTAAATGTTTCTATTAATTTTTGTCTCATTTATATTCTTTTAAAAACATAAAATTTATTAATTTTCATAATTAAATTTTGGAAATGAAAATAAATAAGCATAAATTATTACTATTTAATTGTTCATTCCTTAGTGGTATTACTTTTTATTTCCCCATAATCCTAAATCTATAATAAATTACTCAATTGATCATGGGTTTTTTTATAATTCTCTCAACATATTCTTCACTGAATTTTAAATAATACACATGGTTTTCACATTAAATTTAAAAAAATATTAGATTTAATTTTCTAGAAAATCCACTACAATTTATTTTAATTTGTAATAAAATTTGAATAAAACATTTGAATTAAAACTATATTTCATGGTAAAATTCATTCTTTTATTTTAATACAACACATAACATAACTTTCAATGATCGTTATTATCGCATGAATCTATCCCAAAATTATTTTTTCCACACATACTGTGCATTTAATGTTTTCATTGAAGCATTGTTAACTCAATTTTAATAAAACACTAAAAAAAATTGAGGATTTAATGGTGGGTTTTAATAGACAGTTCTTAAACTGGCTATAAAAAACTTAAAAAAGATTAGGGTTTATTTCTTGAAATCCACCAATGAATATTTTGAATTTATTAAAAAAAATTCCCCACCAAAGCCCCATGATCCTGATCCCTTGTCACCGACCTACCTCTCCCCAGAACACTCATTTCCTACCAATACTCCCCTCCCCCTTCTACCTCGAGCTCCCCCTCGAGCATAATACCTCATCTCCTGCCCATCTCCCTCAAACACACACTGCTGCCCTTCCCCCTCAATACCCCACCACTTCTCCCCTCACTACCACACTACTTCCCAAACCCCCTTGTCCCTAACCCATTCCCCTCGACATTGAGTCAACCCCTCTCCTAGAGTGCTCACCGTTATCCCCCTCTCATTCAAGCCCTCACCACCACCACTTAACCCCAATAGAGAGCCCTTCCATGTAGGTTAGTGTTTTTTCTATTCGTCTTCCTCCTTCTCTTATCTTCTCTCATATTTTCATTTTCTACCTTTCTTCAATACGCCTTGTGCCAAACCCCAGGTGAGTTTTAGGTTGTAAAACATTATGGTTTCAATTTTTAGGGTGTGTGATATCCTCTTAATAAAATACTATATTCTTATTTAAGGGTTTCACATAATCTATACTTGGTTCCATGTTTTTGTTTCCATGATTTCACTTTTATTTACAATACCTCATACACCTAGGTTTTATAATTTGGGTTTTATTCAAAATAAGAAATTAAATTATTTTATGTAATTTTAATATATTTATTGAATAAGGTTCTTATGACATTATAGTTCATTCATAACTTGGTTTATATAGATTTCCCCAATTGGGTTCCTAAACAATAAGAATAACTATATTTTTCCTATTAAATATTTATGGTGGATTCTATATAGATGTATAGAATTTTATTACTGTTCAATTTTTTTATTGAGATTATATTTATAGGAATATAAGTTTAAGAGGTTTATTTGTTTAGGGTTTCCTAGTTTAAGCTATTTTTTTATGTCTACTTATGGAAAATTAATTTTTTATTAAAAGAATAATCCCACATTTAATGGATAATGTGGAACCCATAATGACAACAAATACATAAAACAAACAATTCCCTATCGACCAAAAGGTAAACATCATATTTTAAAACTACTAGTTAAAATACCCTCAATAGAATCAAAAACCATTATATTCACCATCCATATTCACATTACTACTTGGCTATCTGTCCCATGAAAAAAATGAATGAGCATGGTACCGATGGAAAAAGACATACCCTCTCAATCATCCAATTCTCCAAAACAATGGTCTGATGAAAACTCTCTTCTCATAACCTCATCTTGAGAAATCCCTTGTAGAAACACTAGAAGCATAACCCCATGATCTTTGAACCAAGAAGCTCTCAAACAAGATCATAACCCAAGAAAACCATTACATGAAGACAAAAACTGCCAAAAAAACTCCATGAAGAAAAATCAAATTCATAAAAAATAAACTTTATAGGAGAACTGAAAACATGATCTGTTTCCATAGATGCATAAATATGACTTAGGAAAATACCAACAAAAATAAAAAAAGAACGAAACCATCAACAACCCAAAAAGAGTAATAATTGAGCCTGAATACAAGTGGAAGAGGAGAAACCAGTGAGGATTAAGGGCAGTGCCACCCTGACATAGCATTACCCCGAAGCCATCCTCAGACCAACCACCATCACGAAAGCTGAGATCCAAAACCTATGAGAGAGCCAAAACCTATGATAGAGGAAAATAAAACCTAGTACCGCAAGAGATGAAGAGGGTAGAGAGGCCAAGATAAAACCATAGACAATTATAAAGCCTCCCCACTCCATATGGATGCTGATGGAAATCCTAGATTCTTAAGAATAGGGTGAGCCGCCACTCAGAGTCCCATTTCTCCCCTCTATATAGAGTTCTTATTTTATTAAGTATACTTATTTTGTCCTTATTTTGTTCACTTGTGATTGATATGTGTGTTATTTATGTCATGTTTGGTGTTATACACACATGTAAATGTGTGTATATATTTACAATTATCTACGTATATATTCACTTAAGAAAATATTAATATGTTATTTGGGGAATATATATATATATGTGTGTGTGTGTGTGTGCGTGTGTGTATAATGATATAGGCTAGCTTGATGTTTAAATTTCATATTTGAAACTGGTTTTTAAATCAATTTTCAAAGGGACATTTAAAATAAATTATAAAGGACCAGTTGGTATTTTAGAAAGGGACTTAGAAATGATTTTATTTTTAAAATGTATTCAATTGGGTTTTTTGAAAATTATAATTTTCTACTCATGGATTTTTTTAAAAAAGTAAAGTGTTTCTTTTGAAATTAATTGAGTTGGATAGTGGAAATGAATTGAAATGTGTTTTTGGAAAGGGACTTTCCCTCTACTCCTTATTGAAATATTTTTTTATTGTCAGTTGTTCTAGATTATTAAACCTTATGGGAAACTTATTATTATTAGGTAGGATAACCTAGAAAGGGAGCATTCCTACACAACTAGAAATTATTATGAAGTATCATGTGACACACCCTTTATCTAGAGATGTGTTAAAACTCTAAATCCACTACTAGGATTGCATAAAATTACTTAGTTAACCTAGACACAGTGACCCAATTGTGTTTCTCACATGATGCATATTTTAAATGAGTCTTTGTATTGTTTTTCTATTGCTTATATTTTGAATTATACTATATATGATTGATTACCCTTTTATTACTTTTACCTTTCTAGAACTTTTATGAATCTTTTTATAACTACTTGGGTTGTGTTTTATTAACTTCCATTTATCTTTATTTCTATTTAGTGCTATTTATGTGTTTAATTATTTACCTTAGTGTGTTGAGTTTAATTTAAATATTTTTGAAGAATAAATCAATTCTAGATTTAGAAAAGTTTTTTCTAAAAGTAGGCTGTTAAACATGTTTGGTTTATAAAAAGTTGTTATAATAGAAATAAACTTGATTTTGTTTCTAAAATTCCACTCAGTACCTTATTTTAAATAATATATTTCAAACATGTATTTATGGAGTGTCTTCATTTCACTGAATTAATTATTTAATGGTGGTTTCTTATGTGTTTTAATTTTATTTAATGAAGTATTGGCACATTGTGATATATAGATAAAAGTTGGTTCACATTACTAAGGAAAACACCATAGTATACTAAGGGTTTGGGTGAGTTTTTAGATTTTAAAATTTCCAATCATTCCATTGACGAGACAATAAGAATTCCATTACCTATATTTAAATTTAGAATATGGTTGAAGAGTCATGAATTTTATGAACATTATATGTTGATGAAATTCCATTGTCAATATTTATGTTGGATTTGGCATGGAGATTCAACCATTACAGAAATTTTGATCACTAATGCCAACCAATAGAATAATATTCCAACTTCATTGACAACATAAAATGAAATGAAAAACCTTTTAGATGATTATTTCAGAATTACAAAGGAAAAAACATTCTCAAAATATATCATAACCACTAGTGGAGGGTTCTATAAATCGCATCTTTAAAAATGTTGTTTTCGGTACTATAGGACAACCAGATCAAGATCATAACATATCATTGAATCTTACTCTTACTAACATAAGAGATAGCTACACTGAGTAAATAAACTAGCCTCCTGATTTAGTTGATGATGGAAATCAAGAGTTGTTTAGTGGACATCTAAAATATTTAAAACATTGTTTTCTACTAAAGTTTTACCATATAAAATTCCAAAGAGGAATTACAAATAAGATAGTGTCCATGATATTAGAATTATTTTATGATTCATTTCATGAATCTAATATCCCCAAGTATTTTAATGATATGATAATTTTTTTAACAAGCTTGTTATGAATTATATAGAAATAAATTATTGTCTCAATGATTGTATTCTTTATTGGGGAGATGATTCAATTATATAGGATAAAAAAATATTTTTATTCTATATGGAAGTCAATGGGTGATGTTGGATATCTGAATCAATGTACTAAAATGATAAAGAATAAAAATAACATCCCTACAAAGGTTTTTCATTACTTCCATTTAAAACATCAATTAGAAATAATATTCATGTCATCCAAAATTTACAAGAACTTGAAGTGGAATTATATAGTTAATAACAATGATGGGTTGATATGAAATCCATAATTCTATTCTTATCCAAGGAATGTGTGATTAGTATTGAATACCGATGGATTCAACCCATTTGGGACTTTGAGTGCCAGTTATAAAATTTGGCCAGTTGCTTTAATCCCTTAAAATCTACCTTTAAGGATGTGTATGAAAAAAATATTTTATAATTTAATGATTATTGCTGAATGTTCTTCCTAAAAATGATATTGATGTATAATTTCAGCCTCTAAATAAATAATTATAGGATTTATGGAATAAAAATGTTGATAAATATGATGAATCTTTCAGAACAATATTCAAAATTAATGTAGTAATAATGGGGACTATTAATGACTTCCCTAGAATTGGGAACTATCTGGTTGGAACACCTACATAGGTTTGGAATGCCCTATTTAAAATTATTATTTTGAGCTCAAAAGACTAATTTACCATAAAAATATAACTTTTGGTGTCCTCATTGGTTTTTTGATTCATATCATAGATTTTGGTTGAAAATTTTAAAATTCAATGGCTCGATTGATCATTGAAAACCTCCAAATTCCTTTAAAATTACTGAACGATTTGTGAAACTAGATATCTTTGAAACATAATTTGGGGTGGAGAATCATTTGAATAACAATGGGAAACTTGTTTGAATTACATCACCAATTGAAATCGAAACACAAATTTTAAATAAAAAAGGTATATTCCTCAAACTCTCATATTGGGAATTTAATTTTTCACCATATCCTTGATGTTATGAATATTGAGAAGATTATTTGTAAACATTTTATTTTAAAATTAATTAAGGATCATGGAAAATTTATGGACCATCTCAATGCTCAAATGGAATTACAAAAAATGAATATAAAGTGTGATATATGGATATATGAGAATGGAAAGTGTTCTCTAACAATTTTTGAAATGAAAAACATGGATAAAGATACATTCCATAGAATTTTAAAACATGTGAAAGTATCTAATTTGTATTGAAGTAACATATCATGGTGTGTCGACTTAAACCATCATAGGTTACATGGATTGAAAATTCAAGGTTCACATATTTTTTATAGCAGTTACTACCATTAGATTTTCGTATATTGTTTCCTAAAAAGGTTACTATAGTTGTACTAAAAATTTTCACATTCATCAAAAAAAATGTGGAAAAATCTATAATTAGATGATCTTGGGAATGTTCAGGATAGATTTGTACTAAAACTTTGTGCTATAGAGATGATATTTCCTTTACCATTTTTTACAATCATGATATATTTAACTATGTCTCTAGTTAAGGAAGCTATATTTTGAGGTCCCGTACATTATCATTGAATGTATCTAATAGGCAGTTTCTTTATTTATATTTTTTATCTTAAATTAATAATTCTTAGCAATTCATAAAATATGATTTTTTATTTATTTTATTTCTTAGATACGTTAGTCATTTGAAATCATATGTGAAATACAAACCTCAACCTGTAGACTCTATTTATAAAAGATATTGAACATATATTTGTCTTTTTCTTTCTCTAGATACATAGATGATATTGAGATATGATTCAATAAAGTTAGATGTGTTGATGAAACGTCAGCTTCATATAAACTACACGTGAAATCAAAAATCAATCCTAATATTGAATGATCAGTTGTGAGGATATCAATTGTTACACTAATATAAATGGAATTATTAGAGACATATAGATATGTTCTACTAAATAGTAAAATTTATGATCAATTTATGATAGATCTTTTGATACAAACAAACAAACAGATGAGAATTTGGACAGAAAATGGGAAAGATATAACAAAATTTTTTTATAAAGATCTTGTATAATGGTTTTCATACTATGTATATTCCTAAATATTACAATTAGTATGGATATTAGGTTGACACATATATTTTTTAAATCTAATAAGGTATATTACTTTTTTTATATCATGAGTACAGATACTAGGGTTGATTTGTCATATGATGTAATGATTTTGGATCTAGTTCCTCTAAAACAAGCTTGAATTTTCAATACTTATAATGTGAATGGATTTAAATTTAAAACAGTTGTCTAGGAAGAGGTTTTAGAACAAACAATATAGGTATATTTACTATTTTTTAATTGGGATACTATGTAAAGTTGACTGATATTATAGAATTAAACTTACATAATCATTTTTATGTTTTTATTCAAATGAAAGTGGGTAGATATTACCAAGGGTATTAAAAGAGATCCCTTACAATGAACTTTTTCTAACTTCTCTCACTTTTTGGATGTTGGTGACCATGAATTACATGATATATATATCTTATCATCATAAGAGAAAATTGTATATTATGTGGTAGATTTCATGGATTAAGGCTGGAGCCTAGATGTTTACATAAAACAAAGAGACTTGTATGACATGGGTAATGAAGTAGAAGTTTTGACCACTAACATTTATTCTCACCAACATCAATAAATATACTTATTTTTTCATCATGATATTTAAAATATTAGTCTTTCATGGGTGGAGGAATTAGATGAAGTAATGATGGGAATAGATAATAATATGATCGAAGGAAAAATTATTGTATATATATACTAATCCATTAAATTATCAACCACCTATGTTACATGTTATCCCTTTCTAGTATTGTTGATCTGTTATTATATTTAAATTGATTTATATGTAAAATTTCTTAAAATTTTAAAATGTAAATTTTATATTTGTTAGTTTGTGTAGTCATTCATTGTCATAGTTATGTATTTTTGTTTTCAATACTATGCATATATTATCATTTCTAAATTTTTTTATTTCAACATGATTTTTTCAAAATATATGTTCTAAAATTAATTTTACTTGTTTAAATGACAAGGAGGAAGTGTTTCAATAAACCCAATAAAATTCCATTTGATGTTCCTTTAACCATACAGAAACCTGGTCATCTATCAGGATCTATCCTTATATCATCTAGAAAACCCTTCATCTTCCCCCACCCCTATCATTGTTTGAAACATCTAGATTCTCCCTTTATTCAGCATCTAACCACCCTCCTTCCCTATCTTACCAGTATATGGAAATTACCTCCTAATTTAACTAGTATAACATGTAGTAGCTCTATAGTGAAGGGAAGAGTTCATCGCTCTGGCTTCTTCATGAGGATATTGGAGGGTGACGGTTATAGGTAAATTTTTTAATGTGAATAAAATAATGCACCTTTTTATACTAATAATTGTTTTTTCATAAAATATGAAAATAATATTACTAACGAGACAAATAAGAATAGTTTATATGTCTGGAATATGAATAGATTGGAGACAATTTTCCCCTTTTATTATCATGGGGTCTCCATGGATGATTCTGTAAGATTATTTATCCCGAATCTAGGCAAGTTGGTGGTGCAACCAATTTACCTTCCGATTACATATTCTAATTGGAGTTATATGCCTCAATCATTGAATAATGAATTATTTGATTCCAAAATAGAGGTAATTTTAATACATTATGGTTTAACTAAATTTAATTATGTATTTAAATTGTAATATTTTAAAAATTTATCTCTTTGTACAAGTGTTATTCCACTTTATTGTTGCTGATCATCTAGAATGAAAGTGGATATTGAGAAAATTGGGTAATAAATTGACAGATGATAAATGAATATTATTAAATGAATTTAATTATATATCATCTACCACTCAACAATATCATGATAAGGTGCCTGAAGGGGTATCTAGAGAACAATGGAAGGTGTTTGTTGATTGCCATTTCCATCGTAAGTACACTGTATTAAAAAATATGTTACTATATTAATATAATATTATATATATACATGCATATAACGAGGATTTAAAATTTAAAACATTTATATTAATTTACATGTTATTTATTTATATGTTTTTTCAATGAAAAATTTATCATGATGAGATAAACAAATCATCCCCCATACCACCGGTACAAATAGTTTTTCAAGAAATTGATTGACTGTCTTAATATTTTCATTAATTTAAATATTTGTAAGATAATTTTATCTATTTATGATATTAAATTATTAATTTTTTTAATATAGTCAATGAATTTATGGATCCAATTCTATTGAACATAACTTTTCTTGGATGTTCATACGAAATATGATGGGAGTTATGTGAGTGATTATTCCAAATAAGTTGGGGTATGAATTCAATTTTCTTTGTAATAACTTAGTTTCAGTTTCCAATTTTTTAATATTTATTACTTGAAATATGAATTATTTTTGATTTATAGGTATAAATAAAATAAATATGGGATTCCAATTCTGCACAGTCCTTCTCTATCTCTCGGGATGACCCAGTTAGTGAAGTCCTTAGGAAGGATCATCCTAGTCACGTTTGAAAGATGGGTTTAGGACCATTATCATCTAAGGTATTTGGATGGCCTTTGGGTAATATAGTAGCATCAACTCCTATTTGTTGTAATTTCATACCTCGAGATTCTTAGAGACAATTTTATTACAATGTAATGAAAAATTCTCCAATAGGGGAGCATAATCCTACAATATGGGTCTCTTATAGAGATATAAGATCCAAGGGTCATTTCTATGAAGAAAGAATTGGTTGAATTATATAAGAAGATGAATTAATGTGTCCCTAATGATATAGCATCAATGGATGGTTTGACTGAGTTGGTAAATCGCAAACCTTCATAATCATTTAGTAGACAAAATTTTTGTTTGTTTAATGTTTAAATTTAAACATACAACAACATTTAATTTTCAATAAAATTATCATACATGTGTTGTTAATAGAGAGTTTAAATGAAGACAAAGACAATGTCAATATTTATTCTTCAAGTAGTGATTATGGTTGAATTTATATTAGGTGGTTGTTATGTGTAACTAAAATTATGACTGGATAAAACTAGTATTGTGATTGAGAAATTATGTCGTGGTTTGAGGAAGGGGATATCTATATTTCCCTCATATTGTATAAAGTATATATGTTTGGTTTATTTTGAATTTTTTTTTCAAATTTTACCTTATACTAATCATTATTAGGCTATTCAAGTATTTTTGTTTTAGTAATCCCTCTTGAAATTACACATGTTACTTTTAATTTCTAAATCACTAGTGTCTTTCAAACATTTATAAAATTTCTTTAGTTAAGAATTACACTTAGTAATTTCCAAACAACACCTGTTTTAAAGCTCCAACAACTCTTATGATTTTATACCTATTTTGGGTAACCTCCTCTTAATTTTCATTCATGTCAGTTGAAGTGGATCCTTAAGAGACTTCCCCCATTCCCCTTATATGTATTTTAGTATTTTAACGTTGGTTTCCTCTTCACTCAAGGTAATCATCAGTTTCCTATTTATTTTACTTATCTTTTTCGTATTTATTTATTCTCCTTTTTCAAATCATAGTGTCCATGGTGGTATAGATCTTATCTAGGGTTCATTTAATCTTGATATTTTTTGATTTCTAGTGTTGATAAATCATACTTCTCAAACTAATCTAGTGATCCTCATCAAAGGCAGGTTGATTTCATCACTTTTAGGAGAGTCTTTTTATACAAATCTATTTATTTGGTATTCCATAGATGCTTTAGTTTTCAAAAACTCCCCTTTTTTCAATATCAACTTATATATTCCAATATTTATGAAGTTAAATTGGTTTACATTGTACTGATGTTTTCCTAGCATGACATAAATGAGTTTTCTATTTGTTTCTATGTTTTACACACGTAGAACAATTTCATGTATAATCTATATGTATGATAAAATGCCTAAGAGGCTTGTTTTTAATAATTTATAATCAAAGTGGTGTTTCAATTTTCTCTTTCATTTGTAAATGATTTTAAAAAATATATTTTTTGGGATTTGAGGGGTTTTCAATTATTTAAAGAATTTCTTGTTTTGAATTTCATTGTTATAAATTCCCAATGTATTTATTTGTTTTATTCATGTGTTACCAAAATATTAATTTTTTTCATATCATTTGGTATAGTTTTATTATGTTTTGTTTATATATAAGATATATTGTACATGTTGTATCGATGTTAATGATTTTATTTTATTTTTATTATATTTATAATGAATATTTTAATTTAAAATCGTTTTCTATGAAAGGTTACTAAATTTTCAAAATGATGGTTAAAGATAAAGTCATGATCAACACCTTGTACCAACAGATTTTGGATTATAATATTCAATCATGGTTTGTTCCTCATTGTATAATTCTTATATGAGTTGTCTATATTGTGAAATAAAATTGATTACTATTTTATGATTATGTACAAAAGTGTAATTAGAGTTGTGTTTGGGAATATGATATTATGTTTTAATGGGAATTATGATATGACTTATGATTTGTTTCCTTACTTAAATTGGATAGATTAATAGTAACCATGAGTATCTAGGTGGGGGATCAACAAATAGTTATTAAGCTAGTCATAATAATAATTTTGTTGTACCTCTCGTACCCCTCAAGGTTTTATTTTCATGATCACAATCACTTTTCTTTTTATCTAATCCTCTTTCAAGTGTTTTTGGATGATAGGAATCATTTCAGGTTACCAAGGAATTGGGCCAAGCAAGCTGAAGCCAAGAAAGGAGCAATGTGCACTGTTTTCATGTGCACCGGCCAACCGGTGGCATGACACCGGCCAGCCGATGGACCATTGACAGAAAGGCTCTTCACTGTCCAAAGCACCGGCCAACCGGTGGCCTCAGCACCAGCCAGCCGGTAGAGCCCAGACCGAGAGTCCAGCCACTGCCTCCACACCGGCCAACCGGTGGCCTCAGCACCGGCCAGCCGGTGGCACCCAGCCAGCACAGTGTTTGCTACTGCCTCAGCACCGGCCAACCGGTGGCCTCAGCACCGGCCAGCCGGTGGAGCCTGAGCCTGAGTCCTCCTCCATTTTTCACACACCGGCCAACCGGTGGCCCTGTACCGGTCAGCCGGTGGAGGCAGTCAAACTAGCCGTTGGGCTTTTGACCAGCCTGTCCACTTGGCCTCCAACGGCTCCGAAGGCCTCTCCAACGGCTCTGAAGCCTCCCAAAGTCCATTTGAGGGTTCCCCCTCTATAAATAAAGGACCTGGAAGCCCCGAACAATTGTCGGAACTATTACCAAGCCACGGAAGCCCACGGGAACATTTCTCCATCATTTGGCTAGCCTCCGACGGAGTCTTCCAAGGGAACCCCAATTGCTCCAACACACTTCCACATCCAAGGAGCTCCACCATAGAAGCTTGGGAGAGCACTTCATCAACTTCAACAATCATTTGGCGCCCAAGGCTTCTCCATTATGGTTTTTCTTGTTTATCATTTTTGAGCATCATTTTGGGTTTGTGCCTACAAACCCCATCTCTTTCTTATCTCCCTTTCTTTGGGTTCTCACACCACCATTAAGGTGTGAAGAGGTTGGTCAAGCCTTACCTTGTAAAAGGCTTGAGACATAGGTGAGCTAGCCTTACCTTGTTTGTTTCGGTGATTGTGATCATCAAAATAGGGGGAGATTGTTGTACCTCTCGTACCCCTCAAGGTTTTATTTTCATGATCACAATCACTTTTCTTTTTATCTAATCCTCTTTCAAGTGTTTTTGGATGATAGGAATCATTTCAGGTTACCAAGGAATTGGGCCAAGCAAGCTGAAGCCAAGAAAAGAGCAATGTGCACTGTTTTCATGTGCACCGGCCAACCGGTGGCATGACACCGGCCAGCCGATGGACCATTGACAGAAAGGCTCTCCACTGTCCAGAGCACCGGCCAACCGGTGGCCTCAGCACCGGCCAGCCGGTAGAGCCCAGACCGAGAGTCCAGCCACTGCCTCCACACCGGCCAACCGGTGGCCTCAGCACCGGCCAGCCGGTGGAGCCTGAGCCTGAGTCCTCCTCCATTTTTCACACACCGGCCAACCGGTGGCCCTGTACCGGTCAGCCAGTGGAGGCAGTCAAACTAGCCGTTGGGCTTTTGACCAGCCTGTCCACTTGGCCTCCAACGGCTCCGAAGGCCTCTCCAACGGCTCCGAAGCCTCCCAAAGTCCATTTGAGGGTTCCCCCTCTATAAATAAAGGACCTGGAAGCCTCGGACAATTGTCGGAACTATTACCAAGCCACGGAAGCCCACGGGAACATTTCTCCATCATTTGGCTAACCTCCGACGGAGTCTTCCAAGGGAACCCCAATTGCTCCAACACACTTCCACATCCAAGGAGCTCCACCATAGAAGCTTGGGAGAGCACTTCATCAACTTCATCAATCATTTGGCTCCCAAGGCTTCTCCATTACGGTTTTTCTTGTTTATCATTTTTGAGTATCATTTTGGGTTTGTGCCTACGAACCCCATCTCTTTCTTATCTCCCTTTCTTTGGGTTCTCACACCACCATTAAGGTGTGAAGAGGTTGGTCAAGCCTTACCTTGTAAAAGGGTTGAGACATAGGTGAGCTAGCCTTCACCTATAAGAAGGCTAGTGGGTTCTTGCTCAACCATTGAAAGCAAGTGGGTTCTTGCATAACCATTAAAAGCAAGCTGTAATAGGTCCTAGAATAACCTGTAAAGTCTAGTGGGTTTCTTGCTAAAACCATTAAAAAGCAAGCGGTAGTAAATCTCTCAATGGTTGAGTTGGGAGCAGAGACGTAGGCCGGGTTTTAGGCCGAACTCCGTTATCAATTCTTGTGTCTTGCCTCTTTATTTCCGCTGCACTTTCACTTTGATTTTTAATTTGTTTTATCATTTTTTAAAAGGCAATTCACCCCCCCCTCTTGCCATCACTTCCCCTTTTTCTCCGACCAACAAATTTTACTATTATCCTATTGTGAATGAAAAGATCAGGCTATGGGGAGTGCTACACAATTAAAATAGGTCTGAAATATTTGAGAGGTTATTTGTATGGAACTTCATCAATAAGTTATAATATACTTCCAGATGTGTATATATAGGATTTTATCACTATAAATTCTAGTATTCCCTATGATATATAAAATTTGACATGTCTTGCTTATAGTTGAGCATTCGTTACTTCTTTGGTTACTTAATTTATATTATTATATTACATTCCCATGATTCTCATTATATTTATTATAATATTACTTAGATAATTTTGGTTTATTTATCATGATATTTCTTCATTATCATAATAAATTCACTATGTTACTTGTATCTTTCAACATTATTTCGTTACTTATGTCTTGTTTTCCTTGGTTTTATACTTTGGTTGCCTTTTGTTGCTTATTATTTTTATGGTTTAGTTTTCTCCTCATTTTATTTTAAAATAGATTTTCATTTAAATGAAATACAAAATATTTGACATAAATTTACCTATTTCTTTGGTTTATCTTATTTATCTACCATTTTTTCATTCTCTTGGTATTTATTTTTTGGAAATATATATATATATATATATTATTGTATGCCTTGTTTCAATTATTATTATATATGAAAATATTTATTCAGATATGGATTGAAGACCAATGTGTGGATGAACCATATGATGATTTTATAATTTTTTTAATGTTTATAAATTAATACTAGTTTTTAATTATTTTGGGAAGCAGTTATTGGAGCTATAATTATTTTTTACAACACTATATAATGGCAGTTTAAACTGCCTTAGTAGTGGTCGAAACCTCCACTATATATGTTGAATAATTTTTTTTGGGGTTTTAGACCATCTCTATATATTATTATATATATTGTTAGTTTAAACCCCTAGTAACTCATCGATGGATTTTAGAAGGAAACCCGCCACTAAAACCGGAATAATAATCGCTAAAAAATATTTCACGACACTTTCCAAAAATAGTTGCTAAATGGGTGATACTGACTCAAGTAGAATTACAATTCCATCTTTAGTAGTTGTTTTAAATATTCATCATAGAAAATTTTTTCGGTAGTTTAAACCATCAATATATTAAAAAATAACTACCACTATACCCCTATTTTGTTGTTGTGGAACTAGTTATATCCATCTCAGTATATTTAATCATGCACAACATTAATTATGGTGTGATCATAAATTTTCATGGTGAAATAATTCATCTAGAACTTATTGTTGAATGATATCTTGATCCATCAAGTAGTTTTATATTTAATCACAGAGTAATAGATTCAACATCATTATGTTTATTTCACTGATATTTATCTAATAATATTACTTTTCTAATAGAATTAAATCTTATATATGAAAATTTTGATCTTATATATCAGTTCTGTAATACCAACATTTTCCTAAAAATTCCCAAACGTATCTTCAATATTACTTAAAAGTTTCCTACACATGCTTCAGCAATGTTTCCATAACTATGAATTAATTTGACTTAGAATTTAAAATTTATGGATTAATTTTATGTGACACCAACTTAATATCACATAGCCTATACAAATTTTTTGTTAGTAATGTGTGGATAAATATCATACTAATTCAATAAAATATAGATCTAGTTATCATTGATTTAATATTTCATGGCTTATTCATCAAAGAGTTAATCTGAAACAACTCATGATTAATATGATAGTGCCCTATAATATTCTAAATTAATAATAGGTAGCTCCAAATAATTATAAAAAAATGCCTATTTTATGGTTTCATTGATAATTTTTTTTCATACTCCTGATTAATTAAACCAATCTCATACTTCAATAGGTTTAATTTGATTTATCACATGTTTAATATGACATAGCTTACTGCTACCCAATTTAATAAGATGTATAATTTTTCCCACTAATTTATTCATATATATAGTCTATTTAATATAAAATATATTAAAAAACATGATTTAATCATTTTTATATTCATAAAAGTTTAATTAATGGAAATCATGAATTTAATCCTTCAACATGTTCTTCAAATAAACATAGAATTTCATAAAATCAACTAAAGACACTCTAAATCAACTCAATCCACTTTAAATATCTTAATATAATTCTTAACAAAATTTTAAATATCTTTTACACAATTCTAAAGAACATTAAAATTTTATAACTCAATTTTAATATTTCAATAAAACTCCACTATCTCAAATAATTCCTCCTAATTTCCCCTAAATATCTTCATTAATAATGATTAATTAATTATCAAATATATGAAACAATGACCTCATAAATTCAGATCTAAATGTTCATATTCATCCAGATATGTCATCCACTTTATAAATCTTCCAAAAACACAAGCATGAGTACTCAATCATTCATTGAATCCACTCATTCTACCTTACCAAATTTTGGATGAATCATTAATAGTATATATTATATCTTACTTTATTAAATCTCATAACATTTTGGGTCCTTCATTCCCACTTTGTTTATGTTAACTTTACAACTTCCCCAAATTTTAATCTCGTATTGACAAAAAATAGAACACTCATAATCTATTTGGAACTTATATCATATAATGGAATCCAATGGATGGTTATTAACTAGAAATATTTACTTAAAGTGTTTTTTGGTTTATTATAAGTAATTTTTATCCTCTATTATTTTCCAAAATTGGGCTTTAAATTTTTTAAAATACATTATATATAACTATAATAAAACTATAAATTGGTTATTGTCCATTTTCACATGTTTTTAGTGAATTAAATAGGGTACAAGTATGATAATGTGTTTTAATAACTTAAATTTTATTTTTTTATATTTCCTTCATGATTTAATTTAGAAAATAAGATTTTTTGTAAAAATGTATGTTTTTTGTACTAATTTTAAATAATTTGTGTTATTTTAAATTTTTAAGCTCTAAATAGGATTTTATCCTCATGGTGAGGTTTATTTTTATGTTTCTACACTTCCAGTATACTTTATTTTAACACTTTTATACTATATATATAAGTGTATTTTTTGATTTTAGATATCTTCTAAAGTTATTTTTTGATAAAAGGTTCATGTTGGTATCTCTCTATGGAATCATTTGAAAGCACTTCCTGCAGATATTTTATATTATTTATCACTAATGATAAGTGTGTTTTTCAATAATTATATAATATATTTTCCTCTAAACTCTATTTGGATGTGTTTTTAAAAGAAATAAAAATAGTAGTAATTAGTTTAAAAACTTACATACCATAGGTTATATGTTCTTTAAGTAGTTTTCAAAAAGTGTTATCAGAAAAACCATTGGAAACAAAACAAAACTTTGAGAACCCAACTATTACTATGTTTTTAAGTATTTTAGTTCACTATTAAATAACTAATGGATTTTTTATTCTCTAACTAGAGAAAATATTAATGTTATGGGGATTATAACTTGTGGACTTGATACACACTAATTACTAAATGTGGTCTATTTTATACTGAATGTGTATATATGGTTCAAGTGTAATTTCCAAGTTTTATAAATTTTTCTCATTTTACTTTTCTCTTATAGGAAATTTATTTCTTAATCAAAGAATATCTAAATATATGTTATTATATCATTATATCATAAATTATTTTATTTTATAATATAATTAATAATTCTATCCAGATAATAATAGTGCGTTTCAAAGGTAATTTTTTTTATTTATAGTGTGTTTATTAATATGTTTTCCCCCTTATAAATCAAAAAAATCAACTACTCTATTTAAGGAAAAAGGTATTGACTATTAATTTTAACATTTTGATAATGATTATTTAGGGTTATAATGTGGTGTGTTTTTCATTATTGGAAAATGGGAAGGTGTACTTTTCTTATTAATTTTTAAACTAAAATCCATGATGGTAAAAATAAATGAAAAAATATGATAATGATGTTATATCTTATTTAATATTATACATATTAGAATAGTACTTATTATAATAATCTAAATTTTGAGCAGTAATTGTGGTTATATTTTCAATGACCAAGGAAAGTGAATTGGGGTTTTATTTGAGTTTTAATTATATATTACATTGTGTTTAACTTAATTAACCACTATATATTAAATGTCATCTAGATTCCCATTATCGTTGAATTTTGTTATACCAATTCTTGTTTTGGTTTTAAAATAATCTAGTTCTTTATCTGTATATTTGTTGATTTCATAAAATGGACTTTCTCTGTTTTTATTGAATTAGGTTTTTTGAATATTTTTTTCATGAGACAATTCCTTTAGGTTTGGATTTTGGATTCCTAATATAGTTGTTACATGTAATTTGATGATCATAAAAGGAATGAAAAGTATTCTACATTTTATTAGAAACTCATGGGACAAGATATTTTTAATTTGTTAGTATTTTTTAATATGTTATTCTTTTTATATTACTAAGACATTATAATTTTTAACTTTTAAAAGTTGTGATCTTTTAAATGTTCTATTACTCAACGCATGATCAGAATTTATTTATTTTAGATATTTACTCAATTATATGTTTTTATCTAATTCATTAAGCAATATACTCCACCTAGTATGAATGCATTGATTTACAATATAAATATTAAAATTTTGGATATAAGACTGTATATTCAAATTGAGAAGTTTATTTTCCACTAATATAAAAAATAAAAAGAGTTTCACATACATTTCTATTTGGGTGTAATGTTCCCCAAACATGTGAAAGGCGGAGGACGAGAAAAAGGTATAAACAGTTATGTTTGGGTTATGGATCTAATTTTTCAGAAACCTATATAACAAATATCTTGTTATTATCATTTTTTGGTATATATATATTCATACTTAATGGGTAATAAATTTTTTTATTACATGTTTTTTGATTAATATGACACGTTTTTTTGTACATTTTTTTCATATCTACAGATTTTTTTTCTTTTATTGTCCACATATACTAGCCTTTTCCCTAAATATTATTCTAATATATATTTAATGAGATGATGGACATATCAGGGATGAATTAGTTAATGTTTGGATAATTTTTTCTTTCAATTCAAAATGGAATTACTGATATATGATGAATGGATGATGTTGTTTTATATAATGGGTTGACTGTTATATTAGTTACTGTTACTATTGAGTATCCAAAATAAAAATTTTATTTGGTTGACTTAAATTAAGACATGAATACCATAAATAATGTGCGATTTTATTTTTGTGTGTGTGTTATATTATTGATATTATTTATATACTTCATTAAAAGTTAGTATAATTATACGAAATGTGATTGTAAAAATATGTTTAAATACTAATTAGAAAATATTATAGAAAATAATTTTTTATATTCTGATTTTTTATATTTTTAACCATATATGAAAAATTTTGTGTTTTTTAATATTATATAATATGTGTTAAAATTATACCTGAATTTCAATAGGTTCTTATGAAACATTATATGTTTTCTTAAAAACACATGACAAAAAACAATGTATATTGTTAAATGTAAAGGATTTTTAAACACAAATATTTCCACAAAAACTCTCAGTGTATCTGGGATTTAGTTTAACAAAATAAAATTTTCATTTTTAAAATTGAATTTTCTTATAGTGTTTGAAGGTATGTAT
This sequence comes from Viscum album, assembly GCA_963277665.1. NCBI lineage: Eukaryota > Viridiplantae > Streptophyta > Magnoliopsida > Santalales > Viscaceae > Viscum > Viscum album. The sequence goes on along the minus strand of OY728153.1, from coordinate 1,511,655,484 downwards.
GTAATGATAATTTAAAATGTAAACTCTGAATAGAATACACCATTTATATTTATATTAGTGTGTGTGTGTGTGTAAGTTTTAGTGTAAATTTACATTTTTTAGGATATATATTAAATGTACACTAGAAATATATTGTGTAAATTTTCAATCTAAAATTTTAATATGAATTAATAGTCTAATTTTAACCAATATATATGTATGTATAAATCTGTAATAGTGGTTAAAATTGTCAGTGTGAATTTTCTTTGAACATTTAGACTAGTATTTTGGATGTTTTTATTGAAAATTACTTCATACATAAATTTACATTAGTATATGAGACTTTTCTGTGTGAATTTTCAATGAAGATATCCCTTAGGATTCTGTAAGTTTTTATTGAATATTTAATTTTTTGTGAAAATGTTCACTTTGATTTTCATTGAAATGTTTGATAGAAAATTTATAAGTTTCCCTTGAATATTTATAAGTTTCCCTTGAAAATTTAACCCAAATTATAAATTTTTATTAGAAAGCAAAAAAATTTAAAATGTATTTTCAGTAAAAATATCAATTAAAATTTTAAGATTTTTTTTCAAAAATGTAAATTCATGTAAAAACTTATTTTCATAAACAGAGAGAAAATATTATTTTCTATTTTTACATTTTTACTTAGTAATAATGATGTGATGTTTAGGAACATTACTATATAATTTTATTTTTACACATAAACATGAAGTATTGGTAAAATATGTTTGTGAAAATGATAGATAATTTGTTTTACCAATATATATGGCATTATTTCCATCATTTCATGCATACATACATACATATATATATATATATATGTATGTATGTGTATATATATATGTACGTGTGTTTGTAAATGAATACATAAACACACACACACACAAAGTCTTTTTAAATACTATAAGCATTTACAAACCACACACGCACACACACACAGACACATAAATATATATAAACACATATAAAAAAAAGATTTTAAATATTTTATACATGTACAAAATTCATATTTAAATAAATAATATATATATGTGTTTGGGTGTATTTATATATAAATAAGTATAAATGATAGATTTGGATGTGATTTTTGATATATGTTCCTTGAAATGTTATATTTGGAAGCACCACAATGAATTTATTTTACTCAAAATATGTTTTTTGATGTTATTTGGATTTAGTAAGAATATAATTTCCTGGAAGTTTGGGCTGTTCAAGGTAAGGATATTAAATGTTTTGTTAAATATATTAAGGGAAGGTGTTGTGAAGTGTAACGACCCAAAATTTTGAATAAATTTTGTTTCCTAAATTTTTTGTTATTTTATTGTATACACAACAAAAATATTTCATTTAATAAAATGATTATAATTAAAATAAGACCGTCAGGTTTCAACTGTTATCTGACCATTGGTCAATATAACCGTTGGAAACTAAATTTTGTGATTATTGTATATAAATACAAGTGATCTTGATTAATTAATATAGAAAGAAGATTTGATGGCCCCATCCAGTAGTCTCGGTCCGATCGAATCCCATGTGACGAATCTCGGGAAGGAGGTAGCACCTTTGGGCTTTGCTCTGGACCAAACCCAAGCTGAACATCATCATGCGAAGCTGGAACGTAATCTCCTTCATGAGAAGTTCAAAATGATTGAAATCACTACTCAGGCAATGTTGGCTGAGCCACCCCAATATTCTATCACCCAAGCACACCTTATTCTTAGGTCCCATGCTGGTGTTATATGGGGCTATGTAACAAGACTGTAACTACCTTGTGTAATCCTTTGATTTCAATAAAAATTGTGATTTCTTTTTATGGTGAAGTCTGTGAATTTTAAAAAGTTTGGATAAATATAGAATTCATATAATTGATGAATTTTAGAAAAAGGATATTTTAAAAATATTTATGTAAAGCATAAATAATTAATAATGTTTAATTATTTTCAAAAAATGGTTTTCTATAACTATGTTCAGAAAGAAATTTATAGTCTAATAAGATGAACAAAATTTTTTCTGAATAGTAAATTATGAATTGTGATTTTAGTTTTATGATTATTAATGTGACCAAATTGATTAAGTAACATCACTTAAGAAAGTATTAATATAATTTAGGGACCCTGATTAAGTATTGTGATTCAATAAAATAGGTAGATAACTATTTCAAAAATTATTGGTTAAGTATTAGTTTTTTTGGTTGAATAGTTTTTTATTCAAAAATAAAATTAAAAAAATATAGAAAATTATTTTCCTAATATGGATTTCAATTTTGAAATTAGAGCATTGATATTTGGTTATGGTGAATTTTTGGAATTTTTCTGAAAAATTTTAATTTTTAGTGAATAGTAAAAATACAGATTATGGTTTCGATATTTTTATTGACATCATGACAGCATCATGATAATTTCATGAGTTTTTTTAGGGTTTTTATATAAAAGGGGATGGATTATTATTTTAGGGGTCCAATTTGTCCAAACAACTTGGGAAAATACTATGGGCAAGCACATGGTTTTCTGAAAACCACTTTTGAGGTGTCCTTTGGAATTATTAAAGTATCACCTCCCTTTCCCTATAAATACCCACACTATCCTCCTTTAGTTTTAATTCCCATATCCCCCTAAATTAATCTCTAGTCTCATTACCTCCCAAGGTTTCCTCCCATGGTTCCCCCAAGCTCTCAGGGTCCTGACCTTCGAGTTTTGAGAGTTACGTTTTAAGGTAAGGAATCCTACCTCTCCCTTTCTTTTCAAGTACTCTCTTTTATGACATTTGTTTTATGCTCCATGTTCTTAATTTGGAGTATTTTTTTTATATTCACCTTACTGTAATTTTTATTTCCATATGATGAGAGAACCCCTATTACTCTCGTCAATTAATCTTAAGAATTTTTAAGTGGCGCTGTTAGGCTGCCGAATTTTTTTAAGGGATCCTACCTCTCTCTTTCCTATCAAGTACTCTCTTTTATGTCATTTATTTTATACTCAATGTTCCTATGTTGGACTATGTTCTTTTATATTAAACTTACTATAATTTTTATTTTCATTTGATGATAGACCCCCTCTTACTCTTGTCAATTCATTTTATGAAATTTTAACTGGCGCCGTTTGGCTACCAAATTTTTGTAAGGGATCCAACCTCTATCTTTCTTTTTAAGTACTCTCTTTTATGACATTTCTTTTATTCTACATGTTATTATGTCATAGGATTTTCTTTTATATTAAATTTAATGTAATTTTTATTTTCATATGATGAGATTCCCCCTCTTACACTCGTCAATTTATTTGAAGAATTTTTAAGTGGCGCCATTAGGCTGCCGAATTTTTGTAAGGGATCCTACCTCTCTCTTTCTTTTCAAGTACTCCATTTTGTGTCATTTATTTTATAATCCAAGTTATTATGTTGGAGGATGTTATATTATATTCACCTTAATGCAATTTTTCTTTTGATATGATTAGAGACCCCCTCTTACTCTCATCAATTCATTTTATGAATTTTTAAGAGGCGTTGTTAGGCTGCCAAATTTTTGTAAATGATCCTACCACTCTCTTTCTTTTCAGGTACTCTATTTTATGTAATTTATTTTATTCTCCGTGTTCTTATGTTGGAGTATGTTCTTTTATATTCACCTTACTGTATTTTTTAATTTCATATGATGAGAGACCCCCTCTTACTCTCGTCAATTCATTTTAAGAATTTTTAACTGTCGCAGTTAGACTGTCGAATTTTTGTAAGGGATACTACCTCTCTCTTTCTTTTCAAGTACTCCCTTTTATGTCATTTATTTTATGCTCTATGTCCTTATGTTGGAGGATGTAATTTTATATTCACCTTACTGTAATGTTTATTTTCATATGATTAGATACACCCTCTTACTCTCGTCAATTCATTTTAAGAATTTTTAAGTGGCTCTTTTAGGCTACCGAATTTTTGTAAGGGATCATTTCACCCTCCTCTTATGTCATGACTTCCTTTATGTTGTGTATTATATTTTCCATATCTTTATGTTGAGGGTATGTTCTTATATATTCTTATTACTTTCCATTTTATTACCAAAGTATGAGATACCCTTTCTTCCCTCATCAATTTTTTTTCTGAATTTTTAAGTGACGTTGTTAGGCTGCAAAATTTCTCGTAAAAGGAATCACGTCTTCTATTTTATTTCATGTTTCATTTTCATGTGGTATGTAATTAATAATTCCATACCATGTTCTTATCTCCATGTTGTTCTATATTTATAATATATTATAAGTCATTTATGAGTGGGTTACTCTTGTACCCTCTCATTCCAATGTTTTCTAAAACTATGTTATATGGCCCTTATGCTGGAGAAATTTCACCTCAAAATTTATATCTCTTTATCTCAAGAAATTCCCTTGTTTATTTATGTGAATACCCAGAACTACTTCGTTTCAATGGGTATTCATAAATATATAAATATGATATATTTAAATCTTTAATGGACATACATATAACCCTCACTACCTTTCCATGGGTTATAAATGATATAATGATCTTATTTTTAAGAGATCCTGAAACGTCACGATTTTGAAATGAAACCCATTTCATTTATTCTCTATGAGTTATTTATGAAATGTTTGAATACGATCTATGTGGCTCGCATATAAGTAAAGACATATTAAGGGTTCTCACTGATAGTGCTCCAATGCGTTGGGTAATGATGCAATTTCTAGGGTTTACAATTTTAACGACACCTTAGTGAATAACCTTGGTAATGATTTTTAAATGACACCTTGGGGATGGACCTTGGTGATTTGTTCATGATTGTCTATACTAAATATTGTATCCACCTCATGAAGTTATGAATCATGTTCTTTTCATTATGATATGCCTCAGGATCTTTTTCTCAATCCTTAAAGTTATTTATCATGACGTTATTGATGTATCTCAAGTTAACATGTAATTTTTTTCCTTATTTCCCTTACTAGGACTTCTGCTGACCCTTTCCTTTGATGTATCTTCTCAGGTTATGAGATGCAGTAATGAACTTAGGATGAACAAATGAAGAAGGTTTTCAAGTGTTTAAGAAGAATTTTTTATGTTGTCATGTATCAATTTCCTGGTTTCCAGAACACTAAACCTTAAAGATCATCAGTTTTGTATAATGTAATGAAAGTTTATGTGATAAAAATGCGGGATGATATAGTTTGTATCAAAGAATGTTTTATTTATTTGTTGAAATTAGTATTTGAAAAATTTAAAAGGTTTCTTTATGAAAATATTAAATATAGGAAAACATCCTTGTATTTTGGTGAAGTTTTGAGTAAGTGGTTTCCAAACAAATAAATCCATATATGGATACAAACAAGTAGAGGTGGCTCTGGAACAGATGTACCTAGGAGAGAAAACTCTGATAAGGTGTTTTGTGCTTAACCCCGGGTAACCTGGTGCATGACAACGGGCATTACTGTACTCTTGGTTTGACACTCCTAGGGGATATGCTTTGGTAAATTCATAAGCTTAGTAAGAACCATTATTAAATGAACAAAGATAAAATAAAATAAAGATTCAAATAAGAATATATTATCATGGATAACCTAGATTGTAACCTAGGGTATCACAAGTTAGGATATACTTTTCTTATACAAGTTTATCCTTATACGATTAAAGTTTACTTTTCATGATTATTGACTAAGTATTTAAGCCCCATAATTATACTTTCTTTTCTTAGTTAATGGAGGGAAATAGATGAACATGTCCCAACAACAAATGTGATAGGAAATTTAATTATTGCCCTATTAATATAACAGAGACAACATGAGATCAAGTTGAACATATTGTGATTATGCCAAACCAGCTATCAAAAGTCACAATTAATAATTGGTACCTAGTTGAATGCCCAAATTCATCCAGGAAGAGGAAGATGAAGTCTCAAGGATGTTCATCTGATAAAGGTGATAAGGGAAATAATTCCCAATTTACATTATGCAAAATGTGTGTAAATAAGCACCAAATAAAATGTCACAAAAGAACTGGGGGATGTTTTAAGTGTGGGATGATATGGCATAAAGTATCCAATTGCTTTAAAAAAATGGATAATGTGATGAATGGAGATAAGGTTCAATATAATGTACCTTATACTATTCAATTTCATAAATGTGGAGAAGTTGGAAATTCTCAAAGGCAATGCTCTCTTGGAAGGGATGAGAAGCATGATGAGCATCAATAATATTCAAGGACAAGGGAACAATGCAAGTCCTATGCTGAGGTGGATCATGATGACTGATGTACATGTAACTTCTTATCAATAATTTTCTATTTCATATTCTATTTTAGTTCATGCTCTGTGAGCATATCTTTTATGTTTTCTAATAATATCGAGTCCCTACCTAAGATGTTTTTATATCATTAAGGAAAACATCTATTTTTATGTATCACATGTTGATGTTGTGATGCTTTTCTTCATGAAAAAATGATTTGGGGATTAAAAGATGAATATTATTTTTGTATACATTCACTAATTTGGGAACCCTATATGATCAAGGTAAATAGATTACATTGGTATTTTCTTTGAGAAGTAATGGTTTACTTATATTTTTAAGAGTCGATGAATTTAAGGTAAACTTATGGTAATTTAGGTTACTTATGGAAATGATTAACCTATCTTGGGGAAAATGTGATTAGGTTAGTTACATTTGTTATAAGATGTTACGAGTGGTTGATGTTGTTTGGAGATGAATGATAAAGTTTATCTTGGAAGACTATGTTATCAAATCATTCTTATATTTGGGTTTCAATCTTAGTTTAGTTTATTTTGAGGAATTTTAAGGACATTTATTTATGGAATGGTCTATGATGAACTTTGGGTAGTACCATGGAATTTTGAAGATTAAAAGTAGTTTCCCTTCCTATGGGGTTCTTTATTTTTGAAGAGTTGTTTTATCTTACCTTTTCTGTTTTTGGGATAATGCTTAAATATAGAATAAATAGATAGTTAATATTTTGTGGATTATGTGATTCTCTAGAATTTGTCTAGAAGTTGATTCTAGTTCATTAGGTACAAAAAACAAAATTCATCTTGAACACTCATCAGTTGGAGGAAAATATGAGTTTGCAGTGGAATTTATTAAACATGGAGATGCTATATTTTATGTAAGTAAGTATGTTTCATTATGTTCTTAGTCTATAAAGTAACTTAATTTTTTTCTCCAGCAAAAGGATATTGAAAATAATAATAATAATAATAATAATAATAATAATAATTACCATCCTAGTACTTTTTCAGATAAATCAAATGGTCCCTTAGATCATCGCAGATTTATGGCTCTATGGTTATAAATTTTCTCCTCATCATGTTTTCTATTACTCTCCATCAGAACTTGACCCTTTGTTTTCTCTTCTATATACTTGTTTTCCTACATGGAATACTAGTATGGGTTAACTCGGGTGACCTTTGTACTTCCCTTTCTTTCTTTTAAAGAAATAGTTTTACTGACTCTTTTTCCGATGTGGGACTTTCAATGAAATTTCCAAACCCAATTTTATAATTGGGAGGACACAATTTCTTAAGGGGGGGGGGGAGATTGTAACCAGATGAAATTTTGAATAAATTTTGTTTCTTAACTTCATGTGTTAGTTTATTTTATACTCAAAAAAATATTTCATTTAATAAAATGAGTATAATTAAAATAAGACTGTTTGGTTTCGACTATGATATAACCATTGGTCAATATTGCCGTTGGTCAATATGACTGTTGGAAACTAAATGTTGCGATTATTATCTATAAATACAAGTGATCTTGATTAATTAATATAGAAAAAAGATTTGATGGCCCCATCCAGTAGTCTTGAGCCGATCGAAGCCCATCTGAAAGAGCTCAGTAAGGAGGTAGCACTGTTGGGCTTTGCTCTGGACTAAACCAAAGCCGAACTTTATTATGTGAAGCTATAACGGAATCGTCTTCGCGAGGTGTTCAAACTTATAGAAATCACTACTCAGGCAATGTTTGCTGAGCCGACCCAAGATTCTATCACCCTAGCACACCTTAATCTTAGGTCCGATGCTGGTGTTATAAGGGGCTATGTAAAGAGACCGTAACTTCCTTGTCTAATCTTTTGATTTAAATAAAAATTGTGATATCTTCATATGGTGAAGTTTGTGAATTTTCAAATGTCTGCATAAATATAGTATGAATATTATTTATGAATTTTATAAAATAGTTATTTTAAAAATATTTATGTAAACATTAAATAATTAATAATGTGTAATGATTTTCAAAAAATGGTCTTCTACAGTTATGTTAAGTAATAAATTTAGAGTCTAATAAGACCAATTTAATTTTTGATGAATAGTAAATTGTGAATAGTGATTTTTTGCTTAATATTGTATTAATCTAATTTAGGCACCTTTATTAAGTATTGTGATTCAATAAAATAGGTAAATAACTGTTTCAGAAATTATTGGTTAAGTAATAGTTTTTTCAGGTAAATAGTGTTTTTTAATTAAAACATAAATTAAAAATATTTATAAAATTATTTTCATAAAATGGAGGTCATTTTTGAAATCAAAGCATCAATATTTGGTTATGGTGAATTTTTTGGATTTTTCTGAAACAGTTGAATTTTTAGTGAATAGTAAAAATATAGATTAAGGTTTTGGTATGTTAAATGACATCATGACTGCATCATGATGATGTAAAGAGTTTTTTTTGGGGTTTGGTCGACCAAATGGGATGAATTATTGTATGAGGGGTCCCATGTGGCCAGACACCATTTGAAAATACCATGGGCAAGCCCATGGTTTTGTGAAAACCACTTGTAAGGTGTCATTTGGAATTATTAAATTATCACCTCCCTTTGCCTATAAATATTCAACCTCTCCTCATTTATTTTCCACTCCCTACTCACCATAAACTAATATCTGGTATCATTACCTCCTAAGGTGTCCTCCCAAGGTTCCCCCAAGACCACAAGGTCCCGACCATCGAGTTTTAAGAGTTACGTTTTAAGGCAAGGGATCCTACCTCTCTCTTTCTTTTAAACCACTCTCTTTTATGTCATTTCTTTTATGATACATGTTATTATGTTGTAGGATGTTATTTTATATTCACCTTACTGTAATTTTTATTTTCATATGATGAAATATCCCCTCTTTCTGTCGTCAATTAATTTTAAGAATTTTTAAGTGGCGCTGTTAGGCTGCTGAATTTTTGTAAGTGATCCCACCTCTCTCTTTCTTTTCAAGTACTCTCTTTTATGTCATTTATTTTATGCTATGTGTTCTTATGTTGTAGTATGTTATTTTATATTCACCTTACTTTAATTGGTATTTTCCTATGATTAGAGACACCCTCTTACTCACATCAATTCATTTTAATAATTTTTAAGTGGTGTAGTTAGGCTGCCGAATTTTTGTAAGGGATAACACCTCTCTCTTTCTCTTCAAGTACTATATTTTTTGTAATTTATTTTATAAACCTTGTTCATATGTTGTAGGATGTTCTTTTATATTCAACTAAATGTAATTTTTATTTTCATATGATGAGAGACCCCCTCTTACTCTGATGAATTCATTTTCAGAATTTTTAAGTGGCGCCGTTAGGCTGCCGAATTTTTGTAAGGGATCCTGCCTCTCTCTTTCTTTTCAAGTACTCTCTTTTATGTCATTTATTTTATGATACATTTTTCTTATATTTTAGGGTTTTATTTTATATTCACCTTACTATAATTTGTATTTTTATATGATGAGAGACAACCTCTTACTCTCATCAATTCATTTTAAGAATTTTTAAGTGGCGCCGTTAGGCTGCCGAATTTTTGTAAGGGATCCAACCTCTCTCTTTCTTTTAAAGTACTTTCTTTTATGTCATTTATTTTTTGATCCAAGTTATTATGTTGAAGTATGTAATTTTATATTTAATTTACTGTAATTTTTATTTTCATATGATGAGATACCCCCTCTTATGCTCGTCAATTCATTTTAAGGATTTTTAAGTGGAGCCGTTAGGCTACCGAATTTTTGTAAGGGATCTTTCCTTTCTCTTTCTTTTCAAGTACTCTCTTTTATGTCATTCATTTTATTCTTTATGTTCTTATGTTGAAGGATATTATATTATATTCAACATACTGTAATTTTTATTTTCATATGATGAGAGACCCCCTATTACTCTCGTCAATTTATTTTAATAAATTTTAAGTGGCACCATTAGGCTATCGAATTTTTGTAAGGGATCATTTCACCCTCCTTTTAATTCATGAATTCCTTTATGTTGTGTCTTATATTTTCCATATATTTATGTTGAGGGTATGTTCTTATATATTCTTATTACTATAAATTTTATGTCCAAATGATGAGAGACCCTTTCTTCTCTAATCAATTTGTTTTCTTAATTTTTAAGTGATGCCGTTAGGCTGCTGAATTTCTCATAAAAGGAATCACATATTTTCTTTTATTTCATGTTTCCTTTTCATGTGGTATGTCATTCAAAAGTCCATACCATATTCTTATCTCCATGTTGTTATAAATATTTACTATATTATAAGTCATTTATGAGTGGGTTACTCTTGTACCCTCTCTTTCTAATGTTTTCTAAACCCATTTTATATAGCCGTTATGCTGCAAAAATTTTGCCTCAAAATTTCTATCTCTTGCTATCATGAAATTCCCTTGTTTATTTATGAAAATACCCAGATCTATTTAGTTTCTATGGTTGTTCATAAATATATAAATATAATATATTTTATTCTGGAATAGACATACATATAACCCTCACTCCCTTTCCATGGGTTATAGATGTTATAATGATATTATTTTTAAGATCTTTTGAAACATCACGATTTTGAAATGAAACCCATTTCTTTTATTCTCTATGGGTTATTTATGAAATAGTTGAAGATGATATATGTGGATCACATGTAAGTAAATACATATTAAGGGTGCGCCCTGATAGTTCTCCAATGCATTGGGTAGTGATGTAATCTCTTGGGATTACAATTTTAACGATACCTTGGTGAATAACCTTGGAATTTTTTTAAAATAACACCTTGGCGACAGGCGTTGGTGATATGTTCATGATTTTCTAAGTTAAATGTTGTAGCCACATCTTCACGTTATGAATCATGTTATTTTCATTTTGATATGCCTCTTGATCTCTTTCTGAAGCCTTAAAGTTATTTATCATGACTTTATTGATGTATCTCATGTTCAAATGTAAAATGATTCCCTTGTTTCCCATACTGGGCCTTCTGCTGACCCTTTCCTTTGATGTATGTTCCTAGGTTATGAGATGCAGTAATGAAATTAGGATGAACAAATGAAGAAACCATTCAAGTTTTTAAGAACAATTTTTTATGTTCTCATGTATTATGTTCCTGGTTTCCAAGACACTAAACCTTAAAGATCTTTGGTTTCGTATAATGTAATGAACATTTATGTGATAAAATCCGGGACTCTATAAGAAAGTTTGTAGTTTTTCATCACATAATTTTATTAAAACAAATAATGATACTATATTTCCTAGAGGTATAAATGTAGGCCTAGGGTTTTTTTATAGAGACTACAATTGGTGGGTGACTACATCAAATTCATAAATCTCTTATGGAAGGTTTTAGTCTGCTTATTGCTAAGGTTTTGGAAAATTGTGAAGCGTAAAAGTTTTCATAAAATAAAGGGTAGAATAAAGTTATCATTGAATCGGATTGGAAATATTTGATTAATTCTATTATTCCTGGGTTGCTAGTCCTAACATCATTTGGAGTACTCTAAGATGATATTTGGGAGGTTTTCATGACTACTTTTTTCATTAGTTTTATTTTATTCAGTGTGGTGGGAGTCATTGTAACGTGTCGACCCCGGAATCACAATGTCAGTGCATTATTACTTATCATTGGCATGATCAAAAAAGGTCATGTCTCTAAAGATTTTAGTTTAATAGCCTTAGAAGTTCTAGATTCATTCATAAGGTTTACATTACATCATAAAATGGAAAATTACAAAAATATTGTTTCCATAGACAATACTGAGATCCCATATATTATCCCTGCAGGTCAGTCTCATCATAGGAAAAATAAAACATAGAAAGGGGTGAGATTAGATTCTCAGTAAGGATAAAAATATAGAGGAAGCTTTTATAAATAAGAATAAACATTTAATACAATGTATTAAACTAAAACAAAAAATCAAAATAATGACATTTACTTAATCACATGAATATTATACTAGTCGAATAATCACATGCAATATTAATAGCCACATTCATAATGATGGAATACATAATGCCAGACTCTCATGAACACATAGTGAAGGCCTTATTCCATGACTACAAATAAGATTTTGTCAAGGCCTTGTGCCAAGACACTAGTTTGTCTCATAAGACCCACTAATGCATCTAGGATCTATAACAAGCTCCACCCATCACTTATTAAGTCCAATGCATTCCCCATATGAAAAGGTTATAACATAACATAAGCATTCATTTTAAAAATGGAAAATTAAATGTTAATAATTTATCCATAAACCATGAATGGTATGAAATAACACAACCACAGTTAAACATATCACAAAATCTTCAATACAATATGGAAGTTTTGTCTCATAATAAATTAACTTGAAACAAACTTAAAATCCATCAACGAATGTCGACATAGATGAAATGAAAACCATTTTAGAGAAATATCTCTTTCTATTTTGAAATCATTTAAAGGTCACGTAATTATAAAAGAAAAAATTTATATTTTAAAATATTATTATAATCATTTAAGGTAAGCTTTCATGATGTTATAATGGTTTAAAATAGCCGCAACTGCTGTATAAGTTAAAGAAACATTCGTACCTTAATTTTGTCGAAAAGGTCATAAAGTACCTTATTTTGAAAATGGTGTAAAGATTCATTTCAAACCATTTCATAAAAAGTCACAAAATAGTATAAATGACTTGAACCCATAGTCTATTAAATATTAAAAATGTTTTGGAATTTTTTTTAAGAAACATGCATGTGGATGATAAAGAGGTCCCAGTAGATACTTACATAAAAACAACCTCAGATAATAATGGCATTTTGAAATTAACCCTTACCTTGTACTTTTACTAGGTAATGGGTAAGTTAGCCTCCTGTATAAGGGCGAAATAATTGTTATTAAATTAAAAAATAATCATATACATTAATAGTATATCATATATGATCTTTTAACATTTCTTTGTTAATAATATCTTAGTATTATCGTCATTTTGGGTGTTAACAGATTCGTTTTACTTTATGTTGATTGTTATGTGAGTCATATTTGTTATGGATGGGATGTATATTATTCATATAAAGAATGATATCAAGTCTTTAAACATTATTTTTAATAATAAAATGAAATTTAGTCTTGAATGGATACAATGGGGAATGAATCTCATCGCGTTCGTGGAGACGTTAATCCGTACATACGCACGACCGAAAATATCAATCTATTGACATTAAAATAAAATATATTTTTATGGTATATAATATATACAGAATAATTCTCATGTTATATTTATTATTTAAATAACTTAAACATTATTATTATACCCATCCAAATAATAATGTATTGAATAACAATTACACCATGACATGAAGACAGTAAGCCCAACATACGCACATATAGTGACATGTCATTCAAAGGATGGATATAATAAAGAATATGGTTGTACCATATTTATAATAACATCATAGTATATAGAAGATACTAGATTTATTATTTTACAATTGAAACAACAAAGAGAAAGTGGAAGAATAAAGGAACTTGAAAGAGGTGATGAAATATTTACCTCTTCTTTGGCTTCTTCCTTTTGATTTGATCAAAAGGGGTCTTTAAGTTGGATTTATGTCTAAATAATGGCCTCTAGGATGAAGGGAGGAAAGTTGAGAGGGTATTTGGTAAATGGTTGTGTGAGCCAAATGTCTTTGAAGGTGTGAATTAGAGAGAAGGGGGAGGGCCCTTTTATAAGAGGGGAGAGGGGCACCTTAGGAAAAGATAGAAATATTATTTTATAATAAAATAATTTTCGGTTTCTAATGGATAAAAAATGAATTATTTAAAGGATAAGGTGGGGATGGGTCAAACATCACTCAACCAATAGGTTTTAGACAGGTTTGGGTCACTATATTAACTTTATCATTTTTATTTAACTCTTAGCTAAATAGTTTTACATTTACCATGTCTCTATGTATTTTTATATTATATGGTTAATAAACATACTATATAATTCAAATAGAACCCAAAGTGGTTATTTAAAGATACACATAACATTAAATAAGTCTTCTTACGAAACCATAGATTTTTAAGAATAGAATATCAATTAATAAAATGATTTCTTTTTTATAAACTCTTTTATTTCAATTTTGACCCTATTTGGTATTTTATTTTTTGTAAATTCATAAAAGCATTATTACTTCAAAAAAAATTCATATAAACAACCCTAATTATTCATATTAACCTATAAAAATAGTGTAATTCATAAAAAGTCTCAAATTACATTTATTTGGATATTTATAATATCAATTATTTAAACCATTTATTAATAAGGTATTTTCTACATCATCATTGTGTCATAAATAAATTTAATTATTTAATATCTAAAAAATAATAATAAAATATCATTATTTGGGAAATCAGTTTCTCTTTATAATGAATATTTATTGACTAATTTATCATCTGTGTAACCCTATATTAAAAATGGTTTAGTTATTAAACTTTAAATTTAACACTTTTGACTCTTCTTTGAATTAAATAATAATAAATGTCCTAATCTAATACAAGTGGACCTAAAGGATCATATAAAATCAATAAGGTTGTTTTTGTTCGAATTACACCTATCCAATAGAATTAGGACATGTGTTAGTGTAATAATAATATCATTTTTACCTTTAATTAACCTATTTACATTTAACCATGGTAAATAAAAGTAAAAAAGTTACTACTCACCCAAAATTATTTTCATCTTATTGAAACAAATTTTTCTTACTAATATCAACCGTATATCTCAAATTTTTGAAATTACACTCACAGAAGTGGTAAAATTATGTTTTAGGTGAATTTGCTAATTCTCCTAGAGGAGGGTAAAAGACGGTGAAAAGTTCAATAAGATTTTTATAGATCTAAAATTATTATAGACTAACTCCAATGAATTAAATTGAACTTATATTGGTATTTTGTATCTATTTTTACCTAAAAATGTTTAAATAATACAAATAATTATTTAAAAAAAATTCAGTTTTAAACTATAACTTAGTGTTTTTCAGTATTCATCAAAAATTGAATGTTTTCAGAAAAATACCAGAAACTCTCCCTATGCTAATTTAGATACTCCAAATACAAAAATGAAGACATTTTTTAAAGAAAAAAATTACAAAATTTAAAAATGTGGGTATTAATATTCATAAGGGCTAGTTTATTTGGTTGTGGTGTGTTAGAACTCAAAGTTGCATACGACAAAAACTATTGTATTTTTCAAAGAGAAGCATACTGTGGAAGCTTCGGTTGTTACATTCTCTCCTCTTTCAAATAATTTCATTCTCAAAATTTCTAGAATATTACTGCATAAAAAGACTTGGGTGGTTCTTCATCATAAGTTCCTTGGGTTCCCACGTTGCCTCTTCCATCTTATGGTTTCTCCATAGAAATTGTACCAGACGAGTTGTCCGGTTTATCAGAACTTGTTCTCTTGTATCAAGAACCTTGATAGGCTATTATCAATAAGACATATCGGGCTCCAGTTCTAATTTCTCATAGGTAAGTACATCCATTTGGTCAGGCATGTATTTTCTCAACAGTGATACGTGAAATACATTGTGAACTTTGGATAGACTTGGCGGCATTGCCAAATGTTAAGCAATAGCCCCGATTCGTTCTAGAATTTCGAAAGGTCTGATGTACTTGGGAATTTATTTTCCCTTCTTACCGAAACGTATAACACCCATCCATGGAGATAACTTCATGAAAACATGATCTCCTACTTGAAATTCCAAATCCATCCTTCGGTTATCGGTATAGCTCTTCTGCCTACTTTGAGCCGATTTGATTAGGTTTTGGATTACCTTCAACTTTTCCATCGTTTCCTCCTCCAGTTCTGGGCCTATGAGTTTTCTTTCACCAATATCATCCCAACAGGTTGTTTTACGACATCTCTTTCCATATAACGCTTCATATGGTGCCATTTGAAAACTTGTATGGAAGATATTGTTATAGGAAAATTCTACCATAGGTAAAAATTGTTCCCACATACCTTGAAAGTCATGTGATCATGATCTCAGCATGTATCCTAAGGATTTAATAGTCCATTCTGATTGTCCATCAATTTGGGGGTGGTAGGCAGTGCTCAAACGATGTTCAGTATCCAGAGCTTTTTGAAATTTTTTCCAAAATCTTGATGTAAAACAAAGATCATGATCAGAAACAATCAATAATAGTACTCCATTAAGTATCAAAACTTCATTATTATATAGTCTTTCTAGAAATTCAAGTGGTAAATCTTCTCTTATACCAAGAAAATGTGATGACTTGGTAAGTCGATCAACAATGAACCATATTTCATCGTTCCTTATAGGGGTCTTTGGTAGTCCCATGAAAAATTCCAGTGTAATATTATCCCATTTTCACTCAGGTATGGGAAGAGGTTGCAAGACTCCTCTAGGCTGTTGCCTTCTATATTTAACTTATGGAAAAACCATACATCTTGACACAAAATCAAAAATATCCCTCTTTATGTTGTCCCACAAAAATATTCCTTCAAATATCTATACATTTTGGTGCTCCCAAGGTGTATAGAAAATTTGGAGCTATGAGCATCATCCAAAAATTCCCTTTTTAGATCAGGTATATTGAGAACACTTAGTCTCTTCCCAAATTTCAAAATTCCATATTCATATACGAAGTCACTCAATCCCTGTTATTCACATCTTTAATCTTCCTCTGAAACTCATCATCGTCATCCTGAGACCTTTTTATCCTTTCAAGTAAATATTGTTTAGAAACCATTTGAAAAATAATTGATGTTTCAGCTTCTATGGTTATTCTCATATCTATCTTTACTAGATCCATGTATATAGGATCCTTTTCAACTCCCATCTTGTTCAAAACTCCATGAAATTTTCTTCTCAAAGCATCTTCCAGCTTATATTCCTTCCCCAAGTGGTAGTGTATCATGAAATCATCATCCTTGAGTAGTTCAAGCCATCTCATTTTCCTCATGTTGAGTTCTTTCTGTGCGAAAATATACTTCAAAATCTTGTGATCAGTATAAATATCATATTTTTCACCATAGAGATAGTGTCTCCATGTCTTCAAAGAAAAACTTACCACTGCTAACTCAAGATCATGAGTCAGATCGTTTTTCTCATGAATTTTAAGATGTGATGATGCATAAGCAATAACGCTATCATTCTGCATAAGGACAAAACCAAGTCCTTTCTTCGATGCATCACTATTTGTAACAAACCCATCATTCCCCGATGGTAGAGTCAAGTTAGGAGCATTGACTAATATTCTATTAAATTCTTCAAAACATTCTTCACACTCTTTTGTCCGAAAATATTTAACTCCTTCTCGTGTTAGCTTTGTTAATGGATTATCCAACCGGGAAAAATTCAGTACGAATCATCGATAATAACCTGCTAAACCAATACAACTGTATACCTCAGTTATACTTGTCAGTACTTGCCATTCTTGGATTTTCTTGTTCTTAGAAGGATCAATAGAGATTCAATAGTTAGAGATAATATGGAAAAGAAAAGAAATTTCCTGAATCCAGAATTCACACTTTCTAAACTTCCCATATAATTCGTGTCTTCTAAGAGTCTTCAGGATAATGAACAGGTGATTCTCATGATCTTTGTAGATTTTGGAGTACACTAAGATATCATCAATAAATACCACTAAAAAGACATTATGATATTCCTTGAAAACTCTATTCATTAGATCAATGAAGACATAGGGTCTATTAGTCAACCCAAAAGGCATTACTGTAAACTCGTAATGCCCATACCTAGTTCGAAATGATTTCTCTGAAATGCCTTCCTTCTTAGAACACAATTGATGATATACAGATCGAAGTTCAATCATTGAAAAGTATTGAGATCCATGAAGTTGGTTGAATAAATAATCAATGCGAGGTATGAGATACTTGTTCTTTATTGTTATAGCATTGATCTCCGTGCAGTCAATGCACAACGTCATAGATCCAACTTTTTTCTTAACAAAAAGGACAGGGGATCCCCATAGAGAAACACTAGGGTGAATAAATCCCTTATTACTCAATTACTCTAGTTGTTTCTTTAGTTACACTAATTCCACTATGGCCATTCTATAAGGGTTCTTCGATATAGGCCTTGATCCAGAAATTAAATCAATAAAAAACTCAATTTCTCATTCTGAAGGATGTCCATGTAAATCTTCTGAAAACACATCAACATATTCTTTCACAATAGGTACATCCTCTATTTGAAAATTCTTTTCCTCAACCACAGTTATTTCATTATCTTCCTCCCTAATAATTGAATTTAGTTGAGCTACTGGGTGTGGTTCTAGATAAGAATTGGGTGGTAATGATTCTACTCTAAAGATAAGGTGTTCTTTATCATCATCATCAAAAATAGCAACCTCCTTCTTCTTAAAATAATTTTCTGCATCACGGTCTGAAATCTAATCCATACCACGGATTATATCAAATTCAATCATGGGTTTGACGATGAGATTAGTAGATAAAGAATATTTATATTTCTTAATGGGTACTGATTCACAAAACTTTATTACATTGATACTTCCTTTAGATGTTTTGACTGACAAGACCCTTGTTAAATCAAATTAGAAATATCTAATTTTCTTAGCAAACCAGAAAGATATGAAACAATGTGATGATCTAGAATCAAATAAATCATTTTCTAAACTTGAGGAAACAATTAAATTACCTTCCACTACATCTTTTAGAGCTTCATCCTCTGTAGTAGTGATAGTATAAGCTTGGACATGATCCCTTGTCCATTTCTGAGGTAAGTTTCCTAGACGCTTATGAAATTCATTCACATAATTCCCCCTTTCTCTACAATTGTAGCATTAAACATCAACAACCTCTTTCTTCCCCTTGAAATCATGAGCTTGGTGGTCTTTTTCAAGACACATATAACAGACTCCCATTCCCTTTCAGACATGTACTAGGGTTTTTCTTCCCACATTTTCTGGATGATGGATATTCAAATTTTCCCTTCTTCCCCTTATTTCCATTTCTAGAGTGTTCAAAAGATCTCTTCTTCTGTTTATTTTCTTAAAAGTCATAATACTAGAGAATTATTTTTCTGTCTTAATAGCACATGAGACAATATATTCATACGATGAGAAGGATTGTGAGAATAATGCTCAATAGAGAAGTGTTTTTAACCCATAAAAGAAACGATCAATCTTACTTCTTGGGTTACGTATATAATCTGCATCATGCCTCACTAACCTTGTAAAGTTATCTTCATACTTTGCGACATTATCATCCTTATTTTTCCTCCAACTCAGAAATTACCTTTCCTTATCCACTCGATGGTCATGAGGATAGTATTTTTATAAAAAAAGTTCTTTAAACCCTCTCCATTCCATATTTGATACTTCATCATCTTCCTTTGTGTTTTGAATCACTGAACACCATTTATCAACATCTCAAGTGAGGTTGTAAATTTCCATGACAAATTTTTCCTTTTCACTACTCCCCAAGGCATGAAATATTTTTTCTAATAAATTTCTCCATTTCTCACCAACTAATGTATTTTTACTCCCGTTGAATGTTGGTGGTTGTTTCCTCATGAATAGATCTAAAATTGACCCTCCACACTGTGGATCAGGGTGCTTCTTACGGGTATGGTTATTATTCATAACCTGAGTGAGTTGTCCAAGTATGTAGATTAGCTGATTAGCACCAGTTTTATCACTAGATCCACTATAATTATCTTGAGCAGGAGGGAAATCCCTACATGGAGTGCGTGCATGGATATGGTTTCCATTCCTTCCATTAGAAACCATTTCTAGACAATGGAATAAACTAGATCAGTCTATGAATCGAAGTATATAATTCCAAACTTGTAAAACACCTAACATAAACTGAACTGTTTATGGATATAATCCATAATCATAAAAATGTTTTCTTTGAGGAAGTATAAACTCATAAACCCTTCATAATGGTTTTCATAGAAAATGAGAATTATCCTAAGAATATCCCCCAAGAGTGTCGTAACCAAGAGTGCAGCAAGGCCTGTTGTCGTACTCCAGTTCCCCTTCGAGTCTAGCTCAAAGTGGTGTTTTCGGGTTTTACACCTAGGTACATCTATGCAAGAGTAACCTCTACCTTCTCGTATCCAAACAAGGATGTATTTCTTGGAAAACTCACAAAATATTTACAATACCAAAATTCTAGGAAGTTCTCATATACTTATCCTCAATGTATATCTTAGGGCTATGTGCTCTAATCGGAGTTTCTCTAAATCTAGTTTCCAAGGTTTGTACTAAACTTCCTTTGATACAAACTGTAACACCTTGACCCCATAAGCCTAGATTAGGTGCATTATTACATATCATTGGCATGATCACAAAAGTCAAGTCTCGAAAGATCGATTAGTTTAGTATCCTTGGAAGTACTAGATACATTCATAAGGTTTACATTACATCATAAAATGAAAAAATAAAACAACATTGTTTCCAAAGAGATAAATAATATCCCATAGAATATCCCTTCGAGTCATTCATAATATACTTCTTTGCATCTTGGAAAAAATAAAACATAGAAAGCGGTGTGCTCAAATGCTCAGTAAGTATAACAATATAGCGGAAGCTTTCATAAATAAGCATAAACATTTAAGGAAATGTATAAAACTAAAATGAAATTCTTTTCAACATAAACATCATCATAATATGTATAATATAAATCAAAATAATTTCATTTACTTACTCACAAGGATATTCTACTAGTCGAATAATCACATACAACATCAACAACCACTTTCATAATGATGGAATGCATATTTCCAAACATTCATAACCACATAGTCAAGGCCTTGTGCTAAGACTACACATAATATTTGGTCAAGGCACTGTTACAATACACTAGTTTGTCTCATGAGACCTATTGATGCATCGAGGAGCTATAGCAGGCTCCAACCTTCACTTACTAAGTCCAATGCATTCCTCATATGAAAATGTTTAAACTTAACATAAGTATTTGTATTAAAACTGGCATACGAAATGTTAATACTTTATCCATAAAACATGAATGGTATGAAATAACACATCCAAAGTCAAACATATCAAAAAATATTTGATACAATATGAAAGTTTTGTATCATAATAAATCAACTTCAAACAAACTTAAAATCCATCAAAGGATGTTGACATAGATGAAATCAAAACCATTTTAGAGAAATATCTATTTCTATTTTGAAATAATTTAAAGGTCACGTAATTATAAAAGAAAACATTTATATTTGAAAATATTCTTATAAGATTTTAAGGGAAGATTCGATGATGTTATAATGGCAGAAAGTAGCCACACACGTCGTATATGTTAAAAAACATTTTATCTAAATTATGTCAAAAAGGTCATTAAGTACCTTGTTTGGAAAACAACGAAAAGATTCATTTCAAATTTTTTTATAAAAAGTTAAAAAAGTGTATAAATGACTTGAACCCATAGTCTAGTAACTATTAAATTTTTTTGGAATACATTTTTAAAAATCATGGATGTGGATGATAAAGAGGTCCCAGTAGATACTTATGTAAAAACAAGCTCGAATAATAATGAGATTGTGAAATTAACCCTTACCTTGTACTTTTCCTTGGTTGAGGGTAGGTTAAACTCCTGTATAATGGTGAAATAATTGTTATCAAATTATAAAAGAGTCATATACAGTAATATGATATCATATATAATCTTTTAACATTGCTTTGTTAATAATATCTTAGTATTATCATCGTTTCAGGTGTTAACAGATTCGTTTTCCTTTATATTATTTTTTATTTGAGTAATATTAGTTATGGATGGGATGTATATTATTCATATCCCAAATGATATCAAGTCTTTCAAAATTATTTTTAATCATCAAATGAAAATTAGTCTTGAATGGATACGCTGGGGAATGAATCTCATCGCGTCCGTGGAGACTTTAATCCGTATGTATGCACGAGCGAAAATATAATTCTTTTGATATTAAAATAACATATAATTGGAATGTATATAATATATAAAGAATCATTATAATGTTATAATTATTATTTACATCACTTACACATCATTATTATACCAAAGAAAATAATAATGTATTGAATAAAAATTACACCACGACGTGGAGACGGTAAGCCGTACGTACGCACGTATAGTGACATGTCATTAAAATGATGGATAGAATAATTAATATGGTTGTACCATATTTATAATAACATAAAAGTAGATATAAGATATTGGAGTTATTATTTTAGAATTGAAACAACAGAGAAAGAGGAAGTTGAAGAAGAAAGGAACTTGAAAGAGGTGATGAAATATTTACCTCTTCTTCGGGTTCTTCCTTTTGATTTGATCAAAAGGGATCCTTAGGATAAATTTATAACTAAAGAAAGTAATATAGAATGAATTTATGACAGTTTAGAGGGTATTTGGGAAGAGTTTTGATGAGGCAAATGGATTTTAAGGTGTGAATTAGAGAGAAGGTGGAGTGCCATTTTATAAGAGGGGTGAGGGTTACCTTAGTAAAAGCTAGAAATATTATTTTATAATAAAAACATTTTCGGTTTCCAATGGCTCCAAAATGAATTAATTAAAGCCGAAGGTGGGGATTGGTCTAAAAGCACTCAACCATAGGTTTTAGACAGGTTTGGGTCACAATATTATCTTTATCTTTTAGATTTAACTCTTAGTTAAATAGTTTGACATTTACCATGTCACAATGTATTGTTTTATTATATGGTAAATAAACATACTATATACTTTCAAGAGAACCCAAAGTGGTTCATTAATAATACATATATCATTAAATAAGTCTTTTAGATGAACCTAATATTTTTAGAAAAATAATATCAATTAATAATATAATTTTTGTTTTAAAAACTCTTTTATGTCAATTTTGACACTATTTGGTATTTTCTTTTTTCTAAATTTATAAAGAATTATTACTTAGAAAAAATTCATCTAACCAACCCTAATATGTCATATTAACCTAAAAAATTAGTGGAATTCATAAAAAGTCTCAAATTATATTTATTTGGATATTTATAATATCAATTATTTTAATCTTTTCTTTATATGGTGTTTACTGCATCGTCATCAGGTCATAAATAAATTTAATTATTTAATGTCTAAAAAATATTAATAAAATACTTTTATGTATGAAATAATTTTATCTTTTTAATGAAAATTTATAGTATAATTTATCTTATCTGTATCCCTATATTAAAAATGGTTTAGTTATTAAACTTTGAATTTAACACTTTTAACTCTTCTTTGAATTAAATAATAATAAATGTCCTAATCTAATCCAAGTGGACCTAAATGATCATATTTTATTCCTAAGGTTGTTTTGGGTCAAATTAAACTTATCCAATATAATTAGGACATGTGTTAGGGTTATAATAATATCACTTTTACCTTTAATTACCCTATTTACTTTTAATTGTGGTAAATAAAAGTAAAAAGTTACTATTCACAAAAAATTATTTTCATCTTATTGGACCACATTTTTCTTAATGATATCATCCGTGTGTCTTAGATTTTTTGAAATTCCCTTCACAAAAGCAGTAAAATTATGTTTTATGTGAATTTTCTAATTTTCTTAAGAGGTGGGTAAAAGACGGTGAAAAGTTCAATAAAGTTTTTATACATCGAAAATTATTAAAAACATACTCCAATGAATTAAATTGAACTCAGATTGGTATTATGTATATATTTTGACCTAAAATACGTTTATATAAAATAAATATTTATTTAAATAAATTTCGCTTTTAAACTATAACTAAGTGTTTTTCACTATTCATCAAAAATTGAAAGTTTTCAAAAAAATACCGAAAATTCACACTAAGGTAATTTTGATATTACGAATCCAAAAATGAAGTCCATTTTGAATGATAAAATTTATAAAATTTCAAAAATTGGTTATTACTATTCATAACGGCTAGTTTGATTGGTTGTGTTGTGTTAGAACTCGAAGTTACTTACAACACACACTATTCTATAATTCAAAGAGAGGCGTACTATGGAAGTTTGGGGTGTTACAATCATGTTTCTTATTAATTGCTGTTCTTTAAAACCACTTCCAATGTTCATATATGGATAAACTACATTCCATTTTTTCCAGCTATCTTTTATTTTGGGGTATATTTATTATTCATATATTGATGGCTTGGTTAAAAAAACAAATATATATACATATAAAAAAAGAAATTTATATACATAGATATACACATATATATACATAGATACATATATCAATATTTATTTATATTTATATATGGGTATTCATATATGTGTGCATGTGTGTCTATATTTATAAATACATACATATTTAAGTATATATATATATTTAATATATATATATATATATATTTATAAAACATAAATATAAATATTTAAATAACATAAATAAATATATATGTATGCAGTAAAAATAATTAATTAAATAAATTTATTTATTTATAAAATGATTTACCAAATATAATATAAAATAATATATAATATTTATTTATAATAAAATCTATATGATACAAAATAATTTGAATATATGAATACATAAATATATATATGTATGTAGGTATGTATTTATATTATTATATAATTTTTTTTAATTTATATATATTTTAATAAGGAAGAGATGATGGGTGGTTAGGGGTAATGTTGCCCAAAATGTCAAACTGACCATGTGGTATCCCCACCCAACTACAATGGATATAAATCCATAATTATGTTGAGATACCCACCCAATCACCGATTTTACAGCATTTCCATTATTATATTGCAATTTATAATGGAGGCGTTAATTTTTTATTGTCATTTTTGATAGTTTTATTTTATATTTTTGAATATATACATACATATTGTTTTATATATATAAATATAATTGTTTATTTATTAATGTATACCTCATATTGAGAAATAGTATGGTCCAGAATGATAATGTAAGAAATATCAAAACAAGTGTTAATAATGTTAGTCAATCTTTTTCAATCCACCTCAACTGACACCAAGTTTGGATCAAGTATTCACCTTTATGATTCTCCTCAAACATTACTAATTTCTTGATTAGATGATTCCTAGAATCATTAGGATATGATATTAATGTTTTTTTAAAAATTTATAAAAAATTAAATAATTTAATAGAGTTTTAGAAATTACTGCATAATTCAATGTAGTTCATTTTAATACTTAGTTAAATTTGGATAAAAATATCATGAGATTGAATCTTACAATAAAACCCCTAATATACATGTGAAGATAAAAAAATCCATACATATCATGAACTCATTGGGGTGTGATGAAAATAATAACACATAATTTTTTTAATTATTCAGTTCCTTTAAAAAGGTAAAAAAATTTATTACGGTGTCTTCAGTAAACAATGTGGGGAGTAACATTGACTAAACATTCCGATATTAACACAAAAAAACTAAATTCTAGCTATTGTGATATAAAATTTATTTTTATGGAATAATAGTTCAAATTGTGGTGTCAATGTTATCCCACAATAATAAATGATGAACCCATCTCAGCTTCTTTAAGTATCCACCAACCATGATCATGTGTTATGGCATGTCATTTTCTTATGAATGAACTGATAATACATCCAGATGTAATAATGAAACAACCAATGTGTATTGTGATGTAGATTTCTTGTTTAAACAAACTACTCATACAATAATAAAAATGTGGTGTAATTAACATTACCTCATGATGTATTTTTCAAAACTCAATAAATCATTGATCGTTTTTCTATCAATATAACATCAAACAGTCATGAATTCATTCATGAGAATTTTTAAAATAAATACAACATGAATGAAATATAAATAATAATGGCTGAATACATTGAATAAAATAATCATAGTAAGTTCCCAGTGTGAAATTTATCTAAACACTGCATCATTCCAAAGAATAATGTTATTTGGAGTTTTCAAATCCTCCATCTAAAGATCAATAAAATACAGATATGTTTGTTTTACTATGATAAAATTGATAGAGGATGGGGGAAGGGGATAATTTTTTAATAAAATAATTTTAAAATGATGTTATATAATAAAATAAGATTTCTTGAAAGTAATTTATTGGACAAAAATATAATAAATGTAAAGATATATTAGTGGAAATTAAAACTATAATCACAAAATAAGGCTCAACAATGATCTAATACATCTGTTCCCCTCAAAAAGGATACAAAGGGTTATAATATATCTTTAAAACTAATTATAGTCATTAAACTAAATATGGATGAAATCCCTTGGTTTTAGTAAATTCTAATAGAAAAAAGAAGAAAGATATTCCTTTGTTTTAATGGAGATCAGGATAAAAAACCCACATTAATTGTGGTGAGTACTTAAAGTGGAATATTAAGAAGGGAGAGGTTTGTTTTTAAAAACCCATTACAAATAAATCAAATCTCTATAGAAGATACGAATAACATGAAATATTATTATAAATAGACAGATATGGTATAATATATTCTTTAAGAAATAAAATCATGTGAGAAAAATGGTCAAATAGAAGAGGAAAAAGAAAATTGATGAAGAATTTAAATCCCTATTACAATTTGGTAATTTCAAATTGAAGCTTTCTTGAAAATATACTAAAAAAAGTATTATGGATATATCGAGAATTTTTAGGTGGCAATTGTTTTCCTTTGAAATTAGCAGTTGAGATCTTAACATCCATTGAAGTTTATTTATTGCATTAATAGGTGCTAGAGGAGTCTTGGGTCGTGATAAGCCATAAAAGAGTTGAGCCAAAGCTTTTAGACCACTATTTATTACACCTTTAACTATTATAGGTCAAATCCATAGTCTAGATGTCAGATATAACAAGATTTATTGTGGAATTTCTATAGACTCTCCCAATTCCACAAACTCCACTGGGAAACCAGTGGGCCCAACTAACTAGCCTATGGGATACATAGTACTGTAGGTGGTTCTGTTAGCTCCATCAACCGACCAATGACCATTTATAGGCCGGTCGGTGGTGTTTCCTAAGGAAGGAAATCAAATTAACCCTCAATAATAATTTTTATTCCTTTTTTCCTATAGCTACCTTTGATGATGCTCAAACATTGTAATTAAAAATACACTAAGAGAAGTTTATAAAACATCTTTAGTTATTGTGATCATAACGACACATTATATGTTAAAAAATATCCCCCTTTTTTGATGAAAAAAAATAATATTTTAAGATTAATATAAAAAAGAAAAATTATAAGGAAGTAAAGAACAAATGGAAAATAAAAGGATGTATAATATAGAAAAGAAAAAATATTTTGGAATACCTTTTTTCAGTGAAAGCATATGTCTCCCACTTATATCAAGATCCTTATATTCCTTTGAAAACATTTCATTTTAAAATATATCCCCCTTTTTCATATCACCATTCATTTCATGAAACGTAATTCATCTTTTATGATGAATATTTTAGCATCTTTGGACGATATAAAACATTACCCCCTTTTCTCGAAACTTCTCTCTCTTTAAATAAAACACAATTTTTAAAAATTTTACATTCTAATTTAAATTATACTTTTTCTACACCATTATGATTATAAAAATACTTATAAAAAATGATAATATAGATAATATATAAATCATGTATAATATAATAAATGATATAAAAAAGATGTGATTTTAAATTATTAAACAAGTTTTTTTTTAAATTACAAAATAAAATAAATGATTTTTCAATAAAATCATGATTTAAAAAATATAAAACATAGTAAAGAAGAGATAATGAAAATAATTACAAGCATTCCATTCCTAACCCACCCTTTAAAAAATTAAATTTTTTTGAAGTATGGTGTTTTAGTATTCTGTCAAAAAACTATTCAATATATCTACGTCCTTAGCGATTGCATACTGATTAATATTTTTAGACATACCTATGGTGTTAGAACTTAAAATTTAGTTTTAACATAATGAAATGTTAGAAAAATATCAATGTAAATTTGTTTCTTCCATATATTTTCAGTGAAATATCTACCAGTTTCTTTATATTCTACTTTTAATGTAAAAAGTGAAACTAAATTGTGTTATTTCTACTAAATATGATTAAGGAATTTCCAAGAAGGTGATAACTCCTGCTCGTACTTTTCTTATCTAGTTAACATCGCCTAAAATTGGTGTAAAAAATGATAGATTAAAATAGTCTCATTTAGGATAAAATAAACCAAGATTTTTAAAACCATTAAAAAAACTAAATGTCACTTTAACAGTGTTTTAATTTGATTCTTTAGTATTATATTGAAATTAAGTTAAAATAAAAACACTACACATAATGACTCGATAGGTTGGAGTATGGTGAGCAAGACCCCAAATCATACTTCTATAAAGATTATTTTTTTATGGGTTTCCATATTCACCCAATTTTATTTTACAATAAGAACTCATAGATGGGTTAATTTTCTTAGTCTGATCCATGAAAAAAATATTTAGAAGTTCATAATAATATATTATTTGACTCAGAAAAGCTCCATCCTGATTTTTAGATATATAAAAACCAAGAAATAATTTCAACTCAACCATAAAACTAAATTCATTTTATTTTCTCATATGATTTTAAATTTTTTTATAAATATATATTCACTTATTGATCTAAAAATTACAACATTGACATAAATTTTAATGATTAAAATCTTATTGGAAACATTTTTTAGAAATAATATCGAATCTTTTTTTCGAATTTTTAAATAATTTGATAAAGGAAAACTTATTAATAATTCATACCAATCATTTGGGACTTGCTTTAAACTATATAAATCCTTGGTTAACTTGAAAATGGATTTTGGAAATTTTGGATTTTAAAATCCATGCGGTCAATTTAAGAAAAAACTTTTCATAAATAAATCCATTTAAAAATTCTCTTTTAGCATCCATTTCAAAATCGATTGAAACTAAGATGGTTAAAAAATTAAAACATGATTCTAGTGGTTTATAGATGTGAAATGGGTTTAAAATTTTGATTATAATTAATTCTTTATTCAAGATTATATCTTTTTTTAATGAGTATATCTTTTTTATGTGTGACATTACCTTTTTCATCCAATTTATTTATAATAACACATATACTACCAATAATGGGATGATCATTAAGTCTTCAAATAAGAGTGCAAAAATGATTCCACAGAAGTCAGTTTAAATATTATTACATCAGAAAACCCAATTTTTATAATTAAAAAACATCATCAAGTTTTTGAGTTTATATAAAATAAACAAAATAAGGACTCTCAACTTAATTTAATACATAACTTCTTGTATGAGTACAAGAATGTATATTTTGAGTCATATTTTCCATGTGGTCGTCTTTGGTATTCTAAATCACTATGTAATGGACTAAAAGAAGATTTTTCATTTATAGTATCTTTAGAATAAGGAAGATCTTTCAAATTAAAAAGTTTATGGTCATCCATAACATCTTTAAATTAGGCTAAATGTTTGAGAATATTTTCACCAAATTTAATATGAATGGAATATTAAATGGTTTTGACATTTTAAGACTTAGTAGGACTTTATTTATATTGATTACCATATATGTAATCCATTTTTAGATTTTCTATAACATTTAACTTTTTTTTATTTAGTGTTAATAATATAATAATTACATCGAAACACTTTGAAAAATATAATTTTTGGAATTTTATTATTCCAAAGTTTATAAGGGACCTATTTGAGGATGTGTGTTATGGAAACAAAATTTATTTTTTAACAAGTAGTATTGAAAAACTCTACCCAAAAGTACTAATAGAGTTTTAATTCATTAAATATGGATCCTGATATTTTTTGAAGAGTAATATTAAGTTTTTTGAAAAACCCATTTTATTTAGGTGTTATAGGAGTGGAAAAATATGATTATAACCATGTGAAGAAAAAATTTCATCAAACGTTTTATTATAAAAATCTCCCCCATGATCACTTTAAATAGGAACTATTTTTCCCTTTTTTATTTTTGACATTCTTGTTAAATTTTAAGAAGACTTTATATGCCTCATTTTTGTGTGCAAAGAAAAATACCTAATTAAATATTGTATAATAATCCACAATAAAAAATAATGTGTTTTCCACTAATAAATTCATCTTATGTAGGTATAAAAAGATCAAGGCAAACGAGCGCAATAGATTTAGAGGTTGATACTTTTTTTATTTTTAAAATCAGTTTTATGTTTCTTACCAAGTTGAAAATGTTCTCAAACAAAATGTTATTTGAATTAAAATTTCATTAAATATTTTAATAGATGACATTTATTGAGGTAAATGAGTGTGTGTGTGTTTTAGTGACCAACTTTACTTTTACAAATACAAGGATCACTATTTTTAATGCACAAATATTGAAAATTTTAGGGAGAAATAGATTTTAAATTGATTATATAAACATTTTTAAAATGAAATTTTGTAAAAAAGGTTTTCTTTTAAAATTAAGAACACTTCTAGAATAATTTTTAGAATATAATTTAAAACCATTTTCATACAATTGGTTAATTTTTAGTAATTTGTTTTTTCAAACCATCAAAAAATAACAAAAGTTTTGTAAGTGTGAAATTGATATTACCAATTATACCTATAATGACGATTTTACTTATATTTTTTTCACTAAAAGTCACTTAACCTCTATAGAGTTTATCAAAGTGATTAAATTTAGTGTGATCCCCACACATGTGTTGAGAGAACCCACCATCCATGTATAATGTTTCTTTTTTTGATTTACTCTTTAGGCATATTTAAGACAATATTAATAAATTAATCTTGTGGTACCAAGATTTTCGGTCCATAAATGTTATTTAACTAGGATTTTGGTATCCATGTTTTTTTGAATATTTTCTTTAAATTAGTTAAGATAAGAAAGATATATACATTTATTTTTATAATGTTGAGAATATTTTCAACCAAATTCATGAATTAGATACCTGTATTTGTGATAAAAATTAAAAAACATGTTTTTTGAGAAACTCATATTTTAAAAATACAACTTTTTTTGAAGAAGTGGAATTATTTAACAAAACAATTCAACAATTTTTATTTTCATGGAATTATAAACCAAATATTTTATGTATATTATATTTATCTTATGTGAATTTCTCAATAGATTCTTTGATATCATTGATAATCAATGCACATGAGCCTCAATCTGGTTGGCGAGGACTCGACAAGTTCATCCAGGAGACCTGAGATCAAATCCAGGTGAAGACAGATTTCACGGCACTATAGCAGTACTATAGTAGGTATTATTTGATACTACAACATCTTGAACTATTCATAGGTTTGGGCCTTCGGGCCACTGGTTGGGTCCCTGAGTCCTTCAAGAAAATTGGGCCACCCAAGATCATCAAGCCAATAGGGATATCAAGCCAACTCAAAGGACATCAGGATACCTGAAGGCCTTCAGGTCATATGCAAATGCAGTTCAAACCCGACAGATTAAATGGAACAAGGCTCCAAATAAGGATTAAGAGCAGACACATTCACCAGAGTAGAGCTAACCAGACATGGAAGATTGAGAGGGTATGCCACTTCCATTAGTACTGGGCATGTGTAGCTCTTTACAAGACCACTTGATGAACTCCCATGCGAAGGTTGAGACCTTTAATCCTTTAATAATTTTATTCATATTACTATTTTTTGATTAAGGGGAAATCCAGACTTATGTTTCAATTATTTTTTCATTCGAATCAACTTACTATTTATCTATTTTGAATGTCATAATTTTAAACACATTGGTAGGATTTATTTATTTATAATAATTTTTCATATTCTTAGATAAATGAGTCATTTAAACACCATCAAAAGAGCTATAATTAATTTATTTAATATCTTTAATCTTTTTCTTTATGCATTATTTGGCTTCCTTATCTTCTTGTCACTTTATCGTGATATTATAATTCATGAGAGATTTTATGATCTCATCTAATGACATGTTCCTTTTATATTTGGATTCTTGGATTATTGTCAAATTGGGTGCCCATATACTTTATAGTACCCAAAGGATTTTCATCCCAAGTTATTCTATAGTAAGAGTATCACTAAGAGACTTTATTCTATTTCATGTGTTATTAAAACATGTAAACATATTCTTAATGGATTCAGTAGGAATGATACTAAAACATCAAAAATATTGTCTATTCATATTAATTCTAGTGTTTTAATGATTATTTATTTCTTCATGTGTAAATTATAAGAGTTTCTACTTTATATGATCAGTTTTTCATATATATATACGATTAAACTTTTGTGGTTCTACACTAAAATGTTTGGAGGTCATGGGTTTACCATATAATTAAATGTCATAAATATCATTGGATGTCCATTTTTCCTTTTTAAATAGTATTAATATAACCATTAATGATTTTTTTATATAGTTTAACAAATACATCTAGTAATGTTTGGCAATTTTATTTCAATTAACTATAGTTGGAACCATCAAAATAAGGCACATAACACATAGAATACCCCTTTGAAAGCAACATTGGTGTTTTAAAACTATTACATTTTTAAAAAAGGACCCAACTTTGAAATTGATTAATATATTGAAAATAATAATTCTTATCTTGAAAAAAGTATATTTTTTGTAAAAATAGAAAGAAACCCTCTGATACCTCGTAAAGGTTGGATTAGGATAATATGGTAGGAGGATGGGGGATTGGATTCAAAAAAATTAAAATGATTTAATAAAATAAAACAAATTATCATTCAAACAAAATATTTTAGTGAAAAATAATCAATGTAAATCAATCATAGTAGAAATTAAAACTTTAATCATAATGGAAAATAAATTTTAAAAATTTAATGGAACACTTAGATAAAGGAGTTTGAAAATATCTCAAGAACGAGACCCTAAATATCCTCCCCTCTATAAGGCTTTATAGGGTTATATTTCTCCCTTTACATTAATGGTAGTTAAGAAACCAAATAAGAATGAAATTTTTTGGTTTTCAGGAAAACCCATAACCAATGAATAAATATATTCCTTAATTTTAATAGAGAGTAAGAAACCAAAAAAATCTCACTTTAATGGTGATGTGAACGTAAATATTAGGATGAAGAAGATAAATGTTTGTTTTTATGAATCCATTGTAAAGCACTCAACTCCCATTAAAAGATATGAAGAATATGAAAAAGGGAATATTTTGAGAGGTACAATAGAAGTAGATCCGTATTAAATAAAATAATAGGATAAAAAGACTCAAATAGAAGAGGAAAATATAAAAATGTGAAGAATTTGATGCTTAATTGGATTTTAATGAATGGGAATTGAAGCTTTCTTAGAAATCTATTTCAAAATATCATCATTGATTTATAAAAAATAATTATGTGGAAATTGGTTTTCATTTATATTTGTATATGATATATAATAATCTCATGATGCCTTTTTATATCTATGATATTTATAGGAGGATCCTTGGTTCTATTCAAGACATTAAAGAGTCAAGTAATTCATTTTGGACCATTATTTAATGCACTTTTGACTGTTCTAGATTGATCCCTACAGTTAGCCGCTTGATTACACCAATTATCCAGTGACATTGTTGTAACATCCATCAATTTTTCAGTCTCTATTTGGTAGATGATGAGATCCACCAGTTAATTGGTGGGACTCACAGTTCTATAAGTTGTTTTGTCAGATCTATCAACTAACTAAAGGTCTTTCCCTAGATACCCAATTTTGTTTCCTTGTGAGGGTATTCAAAGTGACCCACCAAACTCATTTGATGCCTTTTTTATGGCCCAATAACTTTACTTGATTATGTTGCAACACTATAAATAAAAATACACTTAAAACCTAGGATAGAAAACACCTTTTAATGATTGTGTTCATAAAAACACATTAGAGGTTCAATATGACCAGGAATAAATTTTGGTATACTCAACTTCTTGTCTGTAAATTCACTTCATGAGGGTTGTTTAATTTTTAAATAACTATTCAATACACACACACATTTATAATAATTATAATTGTATTTGATAAATCTAAACTAACTTAGATTTAAATTATAAATTAAAATTACTTATATTTTCATATATAAGATTGTTATAAATAAATACTATATTGATGAATATCACAATCCCCATATAAGTTCATCATTTATGACCCAATCATTTAAATTTAGGAATGTTGAGTTAGTTGATTAAATGTTAAACTAATGATAGGGTAATAGATATTACAAGGAGCTTATCTGAAGTGTGTTTACCTTGATTATAAAATTAATTAACATAATTTAATGATAATAATCCTTCCAATTATAATCCTAAACAATCCTATATTTTATTTAAAAATTTTATAACAATAAATTAATTATTAATACAAAAATACTTTCACAAAAGAGTAATGAATAAATATAAATATATATGAAAGAGGTTCAATAAATTAAATAAGATTCAAATAATGGTTAATTGAATTTTATTTAGGTTAAATTATTAATATAATCAAATGTTTTATATTCAAATTAATTTTAAAATGTTATCACATGGTGTATAGAATCTAAATTCAAATTTATTAATTTGTAATATTTCATTAATTTTTTATTTTTAATTGAAAATTTATTACAAAAAATATTTTTTGAAGTTTGGATTGAGTTTAGAATTATTTTATAAATGAGTTTAAAATTTTTCAATTTATGATGGGGTATTTAAATGGATTTAGGATATTTTATGAGAATTTCAAAATAGGTTAGGGAAAATCTAGAATAATGGATTTTAAAATTAAATGAATTATAAATGGGGTTGAGTTTTGTAATTATAAATAGTTTCACATTGAGTATATTATAATTTCCGAGAACTCATTTTATTGAAATCCCTTTCTAAAATTAATAAATTAAGATGCATTTTATTTTATTTTTTTTACATTTGAATGCATTTTATGGATTTTGATTCAATATTTCATACAAAATAGTCTATATAAAATACACTCAGTTGTTATTTTTTTTTGTTCAGACAGAACATGTTTTATTACTTATTATATATATTTTCTTATAAATTCTAAATATAATATATATTATGTTATATATATATATCATTCTTCAAAACTTATTAAATGTTATATTGTCATTTCATTTTTTTTCAAGTTGAATATTTTTCTTATTTGTTATTCATTTTTATTTTAATAGAAGTTGTGTTTTTATTATTTTTATCAATGAGGCAAAATAAATTCCATTTCGTTTTTAAAATTATTTTTTTTTGTATTTAAATATATTTTATGAAATTTTTATGAATATAAAAAATACAATATTTATTTTGTTTAATTAATATTTTTTCTACAAAAAAATCAGTTGTTTATTAGTTTATATTTTTATACATATAAATATCATACTTTTTTTTTGTAAGATATATAATATCTATTGAAAATATAATTTACATATCTATAAAAGTATTATATTTTGTATTTTCTTATATTTTTTTCATGATGAAAGGTTACACCATCTTTCAAAAAAATTCATATCATAAAATTTTGAGAGAGATGGCGCATGGTTGTATTATTTTTCTCTTAACAAGATATGATATTAAAAGTGATAGGCATTTAAAGTGTAAGTGTTTTAAATTCTAGAAAATTAGATTTGCACCACATTAGTAAATGTTAGTTAAAACTTAAAGTCATAGTCAACTACCCTTATCATGTTACCTCCTCCGATTGATTATAAAAGAAAAAAAATAAACAGAAATCTCACTCCATCTCATTAAATTTTTTACATAAATAAAACTGAATTAAATTTAATCCTGAGCATATAAATACAATGTGTAATGGATTCATGGAAAATCTAATAGAAGCCCACCATGAAACCCACACACCTCCTTACTATTCAAGGAATAGAGACTGAACACCTTATATTCATCCTATAAATTAAGAAGAAGTTTCCTATTATAGAGGATTGATTCCATACAAAAAAAATCAATCATAATGTTTTTGAAAGGACAGAAATCCAAATAATCTATTCCCTGGAGTGCTTTAATAACCCACAAAGACCCCCCTATTCAAAAATCATGTTTTCCCACCTTGCGAATTTTCCACTACCACGGTCCATTAAATTCAAAAAACGTATTTTAAAAATAAGGATAATTTATTTCTATTTGATAAGGGAAAACCCCCCAAAATACACACTTATATTCACTTATTATAGCTCTAATTGTAGTCTTATTTCCACTTATAGATGTATACAAGTCAATGTTAACCATTAACCAACTTATTGGAGGCACTGATAATCACACCAAAATATTTTTTTATAGAAATCCACTATTATGATACAACACCATGAAATTAAATTTTTCATATGATGATCCCTCATACCAAAAATTTATGGTTTCTACCCCCAATCCCCATATATAAGAAGATTATGATTAAAAAAGTTAACCAGGATTTTATACTGATATGTAGAATATAATATAGCCTTATACTAGTATAAATAACAGCATTCATGATAGGGTTTTAACATCACTGATTTAATAAACATTTTTAATTTTTTTTGACATTAATTATTTACATAACCAATGTTAAAACCCATTCCCATTTACTTTTATGGATAGTTATTAAATAAAAAAGTTTAAAACCCAATGCAAAGGGCTTATAAGATTTGTTATATATATAACCAACATTAAAAATCTTATTTTAACATTGGATAAAAAATAAAAAAAATTAAAACCTTAATGCAAGAACGGGTTTAATTTTGATTATATAAATAACTAATATTGAATGTAAAATTTCCATCTCACGCCATTGATATTTTAATTTTCTCACAATGTTGATTCTATTTTAAAAGTCACACCTAAATTTTATTATACATAGGAAAAAACATTCAATTATGGTATATAACTTCTCATTACTCCTATTTCTACATTTTTGATATGCTACTCCTCAATTTTCATCACCATTCCATCACGTCTTCATTCAATGACATTTGTATAATATTTATCATTATGATCTTATCATTTATTTTTTACTATGTGGTTTCTTCTTCAGTGAATTTTTTAGTGATTTTTTTTATAATGAATAATTATTATTCGGACCATGTTAAGAACATAAAACTTACACATGAGGAATATTGACTAGAGTTTGAAATTCCTTAACCATCACGATTTTGGATTCTGTATAAATTATTTCTTTAAAAGAAGAGAAATGTTTGTATACAATATATCAATTCTAAGGACACTGAAATAAGAAAATAAATTAAGCCCAATATTTAAAGTTTATCTTTCATATTCTCATTCATATTCTGTAATTTTATGTTCATATGTCTCTATTATTTTTTAATTGATACATCTATATAAAAATATTTAAAAAATCAAAAAATTTTAATTTTAGTTATTTTGGTATCTGATATTGAATGTTAATTATAATTTTGGTTGTTATTAAATTTGACATTATAAGAGTTTTTTGACAGATTTCACACCATTAGTCATTTTGAGTTGATTAATATGTGCATTCCAAGGGAATGTTATTACTTTTATTTATCGAATGAGATCTTAGAACATGTGTTGGCCGAGAGGATGGGTGGTTGGGCCAATCAGAACCTTTTGGGGGAAATTATTACCTACTTCAGGAGTCTATTATAGATTTAAGACATATTCCTAAATACTTTATTAAATCCCAAATAAAAAATAGGTTTCCCGTATATAAAAAATCATTTGTTAGCATGTGTTGATTTTAGAATAACCTATATGTGTCTGAGGTCTTTCATCGATGGAGACATCTGTATATATCTATGGTTATACTTTAATGGTACCCTTTGGTAAATGTATTAAAGATTCTTATGTTTTTTATTTTCAAGATACTAGTTTTAAGCCACATAGTGGGGCACTATAGAATTTATCATCATCAAGGAAGATAGATTTTTATTAATGTAAAGATTGGGCCTATGAGATGGGCTTGCTATGTATCCTTGTGAAATGAATTAGAAACAACATAGTTCAGTGCCACATAAACGGACACATCATAAATTTTAAGGCCATGTGATGAAGACCAAACCCTGTAGTTTAATTCCATACAAAAAATTAATCAAGGAGAAAGTTCCTAGTCAAAGGATCGTGTGGTAGTTATTTCTTGTCAGACCAAGGGACCTAGAAGGAATGTATCCTCCCAAGATGGATATGAACCTACTATAAATATGGACCAGAGAAGATTAGGTTGAATTTGTGGTGTTTTATTTAGACTTGAGGGAGGATTCCTACATATCCCATTTAGATGGGAATAAAATCCCATATCAACCACTAGAAATCCCACTTTTACCAACACTTATATCCCAACATTTTGTCTAAACCATTGGGAATGGCTATGTATACTAATGGTATTCTTAAAACTGTTGGCATAAAAGATTTTGTTCACTTTTTACCAACGGTTTGTGTGAACCATTGGTATAGGCCTCAAAATGCTTCCTCCTTTTACCAACAGTTTATACAAACCTTTGGTATAGGCCTTATTCCCTATGATTTTTAAAAAACATTGGGAAAGTTTTCCCCTAAATGTAGATCGGGTGTCCAATTCCCCCTTCGCTCGATTGTAGGTCCCCTTCCACTCGATTGGTGCCCTAAATCGAATCTCCCTCTTCCCCAGCCTGCCAAAATTCTTCCACTAATCGATCCATCTTCAATTAAGGAATTTTTTTCTTTCTACACTTCAAATCTATAAGTTATACCTTGGTTTTGTTGTTCTGCAACTATTGTTTATACCTTGTTTTTTTGTTCTGTAACTATTTTTTTTCTCTTTTTATCTGGCAGAAAGGAGAGCTCTGTGGACATTAATCATGGTTGTGGGTGGTCATTTAGGATGTAAGATAGTACTCCTTCATTTTACTTGATATATCCAGTAGTATTATTGATTTATGTTCAATTTTATTATCTTTGACAAATTATGTTGTTTAATAAGTTGTTTTTAATGGTTGTAATAATGACTATATGGTATAAGGGTTCACATGGTTTGTATAAGGGTTCACATGGTTTGTATAGGTGTTAACATGGTGTCTAAGATAATCTAGTGTCCTGGGAATGTACACAGAGTACATGACTTGGATATCAAATTATATATACATCACCAATCCCTTATGGTGAAAAGTATGTGTGGCCAAATGGGGTTCTGAAAACTTCCCATTTAAACATGCCTTTGTTTCATGGGTATGCCCATATGATGTATTGGCCATACTATAGGGTAGGTAGTAATTAGCTCACCCAAAAAACTTTCATCCCTAAAATCCAAGACTGTATGGATAAATGGAAGAACCCATGTTCTAATGACACGCCTAACCTGGTTTCTAACTCTCCTCACCAAAACATAAAATAGAACACTGGTCAAATGCAAGAACTCATCCTAATCATACACTATAACATTGTTCAAATGGTATAACTCATCATCGTTACTGAATTCCATACACATATGGACAAAAACCCATCATTCATGAACATCCCTACAATGAACATGCTTTTCACAAAACACGCATCCCTTAAATGTCATGAAATTCTAGTAGGTACTGATATAAAGTTGTCATGTTTACAGGTTGATGCTTCATAGCATTCAATAATATATTCTCAGAACTATAGAGTGGAACCCCATTCGGTGTTTTGAAGTCAAACCAAATCCAAACAAGAAAAATAAGATCATTATCCATCATTAAAACCAATGTAAATATATAAATGGTGATTCATATCAGTATCATTAATATATTTCCTTAGGAATTCTTAATTCATTAGGGTGTTCTCTCGATACCTCCCTTGTTGGATTTCAAATTCAATTATCCTCGTTTAAGACCACTTTGAGGAATCTCTTCATTTACAATTATGTGTTGGTTATAGGGCATTCTAAAGTATTTATCTTCTATATGAGTGGGATCTATTTAATTAGAAATTTCAAAACCCACTATAAAAATCCTACTTTTAATACTTAAATTTTCTTTTCTAAACCCACATATTTAATTTTAGAATAATCTGAAGAGTATTATTACACAAGAAAACTTGGTTTTATTCATCCATAAAGGTCATGAACAACATCATAATTGAAAAACATATGTCATCATTTTTATCATTTGGAGTAGTGGCATAATATTTGTGTTTGATTGAAGGAAAAAAATTATATTTATGGCATTTTAAATGTTAATTTCATGTTTTTAGGGTGGGGAGGGGGAGTGTGTAGGTGGGGTGGGGGATGGGGTGGGGGTGGGGGGGCTGTCCAGGTGGGAGGGGGGGGGGGTGGGCCGTCCAAGTGGATTCATGGTTGGCCAAGTGTCACAACCATTATTTAATTATGATGTAATTTTTATATTTTTTGGTATTTTATTTTTCCCTTGTATTTAATTTAGTGTTTTTAGAGAAAATATAGTATGTTTACCCACCAATATGTGGTTTATGGATGGCACACTATTTAGTGAAACTCTGCCGCATCCCAAGGGAAACTAGGTACTTAGGAAAACATTTTTGATATGTAAAAGTCAACCCTGCCTCAATCCGAAGCATGGTGTGGCCAGTATCATATAAAGTGTCTCACTTTTATTTCCACTGGACAACATTTTATGTGAAAACAACTGACATAAGGAAAACTGATCAAACACATTTGGAATGTGTTGATAATTTAGGACAATTATCCATGGGTCATTTTTGATGTGTACAAGTCAACCCTTCCCCAATCTGATCCATGGTGTGGCCGGGTACCACTAAAACTGTCTCACTTTTATTTGAAATGGACATGATTTTAAGTGAAAACAAAAATTGGCATACAGAAAATAGACCAAATGCATGCAGATTGTGTTGATACTTTAGCACAAAGATCCATGGATCATTTGTGATAGGTACAAGTCAACCCTACCTAAATTTGAGGCACAGTGTGACTAGCATCAATCAAAGTGTCTCACTTTTGTTTGGAATGGACCACGTTTTAAGTGAAAACAATAGTTGGCATACGGAAAACCGACCAACTGAATTCCGAATGTGTTGATACTTTATCACAATGATCCATGGGTCGTTTGTGACATGTTCTAGTCAACCCCACCTCAATCTGAGGCACGGTGTGACCGGAATCACTCAAAGTGTCTCTCTTGTATTTGAAATGGACAACATTTTATGTGAAAACAACTGTCATATGGAAACCGATCAAACACATTTGTATTGTGTGGATAATTTAGGAAAATGATCCATGGGACATTTTTGATGTGTATGAGTCAACCCTGCCTCAATCTGATGCACAGTGTGGCTGATAAAACTCAAAGTGTCTCACCTTTATTTGAAATGGACTTTATTTTAAGTGAAAACAACAATTGTCATACGGAAAACCAACCAAATTCATTCAGATTGTGTTGATACTTTATCACAATGATCCATGGATCATTTTTAATAGGTAAAAGTAATCCCTGCATCAATTAGAGGCACAGTTTGACCGGTATCACTCAAAGTGTCTCACTTTTTCTTGAAATGAACAACAATTTAAGTGAAAACAACAACTGGCATAAAGAAAACTGACTAACTGCATTAAAAATGTGTTGATACCTTATCACAACAATCCATGAGTAATTTTTGTTGTGTACTAGTCTACCCCGCCTCAATCATAGGCAAGGTGTGACTAGAATCTCTCAAGGTGTCTCTCTTTTATTTGAAATGGACATCATTTTAAGTGAAAACAACTAGCATATGGAAAACCAATCAAACACATTTGGATTTTGTTGATAATTTCGAAAAACGATCAATGGGTAATTTTTGATGTGTATGAGTCAAAATCGCCTCAATCTGATGCACGTTGTGGACAGTACTACTCAAAGTGTCTCACTTTTATTTAAAATTGATCAGATTTTAATTGCAAACAACAATTGGCATACAGAAAACCAACCAAATGCATTCGGATTGTGTTGATAATTTAGAAAAAAAATCCATGAATCATTTTTGATAGGTATGAGTCAACCCTACCTGAATTTTAGGCATGGTGTGACTGGTATCACTCAAAGTGTCTCACTTTTGTTTGAAATAGAAAACATTTTAAGTGAAAAAGACAACTGTCATACAGAAAACCAAACAACCACATTTAGAATGTGTTGATACTTTATCACAATTATTCATGGGTCATTTTTAATGTATACAAGTCAACCAAACCTCAATCTGAGGCACGATGTGACTTGTATCACACAAAGTGTCTCTATTTTATTTAAAATGGACAACATTTTAAGTGAAAAAACTGGAATATATAAAACCAATCAAACACATTCAGATTGTGTTGATAATTCAGGACAATGATACATTGGTGATTTTTGATGGGTACGAGTCAACCTCACCTCAATCTGATGCACGATGTGGCCAGTACCACCCAATGTATCTCACTTTTATTTGAAATGGACAAAATTTTAAGTGAAAACAACAATTGGCATATAGAATTCCAACCAAATGCATTGAGACTGTGTTGATACATTAGAAAAATGACCCATGGATCATTTGTGACAAGTATGAGTCAACCCACCTCAATTCGAGGAATGGTGTGACAGGTATCACTCAAAGTGTCTCACTTTTTTTTGTAATGGACACCAAGTTAAGTGAAAACAAAAAATTGCATACAGAAATCTAACCAACCACTTTCAGAATGTGTTGATACATTAGCACAAGGATCCATGGGTCATTTGTGATGTGTACGAGTCAAACCCACTTCAATTGGAGGCACGGTGTGATCGGTATCACTCAAAGTGTCTCTCTTTTATTTTAAAT
This sequence comes from Viscum album, assembly GCA_963277665.1. Classification (NCBI taxonomy): domain Eukaryota; kingdom Viridiplantae; phylum Streptophyta; class Magnoliopsida; order Santalales; family Viscaceae; genus Viscum; species Viscum album. The sequence goes on along the minus strand of OY728153.1, from coordinate 1,511,612,665 downwards.
GGATATGCTTTTAAGTGAAAACAACAACTTGCATAACGAAAACTGACCAAACACTTTCAGATTATATTTATACTTCAGGAAAATGATACATGGGTCATTTGTGGCGTGTACGAGTCAACCCCGCATCAATCTGATGCATGGTGTGGCTGGTACCACTCAAACTGTCTCACTTGTATTTGAAATGGACTTGATTTTAAGTGAAAACAACTAACATACTGAAAACCAATCAAAAACATTTGGATTGTGTTGATAATTTAGGACAATGATACATGGGTCATTTTTGATGTGTATGAGTCAATACTACCTCTATCCAATGAACGGTGTGACCGGTACCACTCAATGTGTCTCATATTTATTTGTAATGGATAGGATTTTAATTGAAAACAACAATTGGCATAAAAAACTGAACAAACACACTCAGATTGTGTTGATACTTTAGCACAATGATCCATGGATCATTTGTGACAAGTATGAGTATACCCCACCTCAATTAGAGGCATGGTGTGGTAGGTATCACTCAAAGGGTCTCACTTTTGTTTGAAATGGACATCATTTTACGTGAAAACAACAACTAGCATACGAAAAACTGATAAAAAACATATGGATTGTGTTGATACATTAGCACAACGACCCATGGGTCATTTGTGACATGTATGAGTCAACTCTTCCTCAATCTGAGGCATGGTGTGACAGGTATCCCACAAAGTGTCTCTCTTTTATTTGAAATGGATAGTATTTTAATTGAAAACAATAACTTGGATACAGAAAACTAACCAAACACATTCAGATTGTATTGATACTTTAGAAAAATGATACATGTGTCATTTGTGATGTGTACGAGTCAACCCCACCTCCATCTAAGGAACAATGTGGCCGATATCACTCTAAGTGTCTCAATGTTTTTGAAATGAACAACTGTTTAGGTGAAAACAACAACTGACAGACGTAAAACTGACCAAACTTATTTGGATTGTGTTGATACTCTTGGACAACGATACATTTGTTAGTTTTTTACGTGTATGAGTCAACCTAGACTCAATTCGAGGCGTGATGTGGTGGAATCCTACTCTGATCAATAGATCGCACTATACTTGTACCATTTAGTGGTCATAGCCTTAAGAACATTAATATTATTCTCACTAAGGTCAATAAACATAATGTTCCATTCTTTTAGACCTTCACAAGTTGAACTTCTAATCAATTCAGTTCTGGCTAAATTTTAAATAAAGTAAAGAGTTCCATACTTTACTCCTTTTGTAACAACCATGGAACCATGGGTCAGATTCCATACCCCATTTTCAAATTTAGTTTCATAGCTTGTATCATCAAACTTTATCTTTAGATTTAGGAAGAAGAAAACCACTCCCAGGTAAAATCCATTTTCAGATGCTTTTCATTTTCTATAAATGTTTCTTTTGTTTGAGGATAGATCATATTTTGGATTTCTTTCGTTGTTAAAAGATCTTATTAAGATCCTCAAAAACCTAACAATTTCAAAAATTGAGAGGTTTAATTTCACAACATCAAGAAAGTGTATCAAGGGAATATGCTTCTACTTGTCAAAGTCCTATGGTAGGATGGTTGGGTTAAAGAGGGTATTTGGGACATGATTCAATTGGATCCCATTTTTTTGGGGATATTATGTGTTGTCACATTTATTCTCACTATTAATCATGAGAGGGTCTCATCAATTTTTTTATAATGTAATAAATACATGTTGCCCTTACATTAACCTGTAGTACACCATCTATGACTATAACCCATCCTAGAAGGGGACTATTTTTTATCAACCTCATATGCATCACGACACAATCTAGATCAGACAAATGTTCAACATCCACTTATTCACCCAATTTGGACATGATCACTATGTGTATAAAAACCAATACCCAAGTATATCAAGTTATTACCACTATAGAGTCAACCAACAAATCCATTACCATTCACCCAATATCTTACATTAACACCCCTACCTTTTTTATCATCCTTCTCAGTGCATCAAAACTAACATTTCCTTTAAAAAGAATATATTCCATTTCAAATTTGAGCATCTACATGTATTTTATCCAACACATCTAAGAACAATTTTGTTCACATTAGAATAAATTATATTACTATGAAATTCAGTTTGTATATATAACATTTCTCTAATCAAAGAGGTGGTGTCTCTAGAATTTACACTCATCAACGATAGTAGAAAACTCTTTTCCATGAGTTACGTAGTTTCACTCATGGGGTCATAAGTGATGATACTCTTTAAAAAATACCTTTTCACCATATACTATAAAAAAAATAAAATTTCGATGAAAAATGGATCCCAAATCATTACATACCCAAATCCAGGATCAGAAATTTTTTTGGATTTGAGCCCATTTCAAACTCTTATTAAACTCTAATAATTATTTCTCAGAATATTCTGTCTAACAAAATTTTATGGGGAGGTGGGTGGGGGGGCTGTGCTGGTTGGGGGGGGGGGGGGTTGTGTAGGGGTGAGGTGAATTACTACTAGAAGAGTATTTTTCATATAAATATTGAAATGGGTGTAAATAATGTTTGAGTTATTGAAACTGTTATTCAACTTTACTAGAATATTTTTTTCATATGACGATTGAAATAGGGAATTTTAGTACATGACATGGTTGGAAGATTTTGATGGTTTTATTTGTTTTTATGCTATTTTAGGTGTTTTTTATGTTTTTAAGTCTGTTTGTATGTGTTTTTTGTGCTATTTTTTAAGAAGGTGTATACTGGAGGGGCTACTAGTGGGGTTGCTGTGAAATAGTTCTAGAAATACACAATACCAATTGATTTAAACTGTTGGTTTACTTTGAGAAAAAATTTTACCCTCATTTTCAATAAACCGTTGGTAAAAACAATCCCAATGGTTTAAAATAGTTGGTATAATGTTTAGTCTTCAATATATACCAACAGTTCATTGAAACCATTGGTAAAAATGCTATACCAACAGTTGTAAACTATTGGTTTAGATGAAATGCATGGTCTTCCCAAATGTTGGGGTAAACATATACCAACAATTAGCCTAAAACCATTGGTAAATCAATACATATAGTGTCCTATACCAATGGTTTAGATCAAACCATTGGTATAGGGATTTTCTCATGTCCTACTACCCTACGGTTTGGAAAACCATTGGAATAATCTATACCAATGGTTCTCCAGCCTATACCAACAGTTTAGAATTGTTGGTATAACCTTCATTTCCAATAGTGTATAGTTCAACAATTTTGGGATTAAACCAATAGAGGAGGACCAATGGATTTATTAATTGGGAATATGACCCATTTAAGGGTTTTATCATGAATAATATGTATCTTTTAGAGGATTATAACATGTGTAGTGGTAATTTTGAATCAGAGTCCCATTGGTTGAATATAGTTTTGAAATATGCAGAACTGAAGGCCCATTTGGTGAATAATATTTTAGAATATACAAAATTGAAGGCCCATTCCTTGAATATGGTTGGGTTTTATACTAAATAGAAGGATCATTGGGAGAATATGGTTGGGGATTATACCAAATAGGATTCCTATTAAGTTAATATGGTTGGGGATTATTCTGAATAGAATTCCCATTAGGTGTAGGTGAGTGGAAGATCCAAAAAGAGAATCTCCTCCAAGGACATGTATTTGATTATGCAGATGTCATGATCATTACATGACTCTAAGACTATGTGATTCATTATTGATGTGTGAGACAAGAGGATGTTTAAAATATGACAAACCACATAATCTCCTTCATCCTCTACTGGATAAGGCTGGGTAGATGGGTGAGATAGAAATGGATTTGATGTGCTTGTAACCTCATTTGTTTTCATGACCCTACTAGATGGAAGGATGCAACAATATGTCCTCCTATAAGATATATAGGGTCTTACACCAAGATGTATTACTTTACCTAATTTTATAGATGTCAAGAGAAGGATAAGGCACTCACCCTTATCAAATGGTAATGAAAGTGGTTCCCATCACTATCTGAAATAAGAAGGTCCTTGACACTACCACCAAATTGGGTTCCTCATTACCAAAGGGATGGATAACTACAAACATCCCAAGGACCTTACCAATTAGGTTGGACATGTGTGGGAAATTTTTTTCCAAGTGAAACCACAATCGAATATGGGAAATGTTGAAGTGTCCTTTACCCACATCATGAAAGTTTGTAGTCCTTAGTGGATAATATAATTGAGGAGTTCACAAAGGTGCCCATATGAGGCCTAGTGCTTCAGTAGAGAGGTTTATGGGGAGAGTTATTTGAATAGTTTATGGATGGGCCATGGTAAGTTCAAATTCGACATGTAAGGGTTCAAAGACTGAAGGACTCTATCTCACAGACTATTTATGATACAAGATAGTATTATATAATGACACCATCGGTATGTTGTTCATGAAATTCTATTCCAAAAAGGTGTTTAATCTCCATATGGAAATAAAAAAGGTATTTTGTTATACATATGGATTCTTATTCCCTCTATTACTTTAAATTATATGGTAAATGATTACCTGCTAAATTATATTTCTCATAATATTTCCCTTTATTTCCAATTGTGGGGGTTTTTTAGGGTATGGTTGTAACTATTCTTTGGTTAAATAGAAGTAAGGATAAAATATTTACCATTAATTATTTTGGTTTGTGGTTGTCTTAAAGATAATCCCTCATCCTGAAAATAAAAATTCATTGGGGGGGGGGGGTGGTGAAGATGCCTTGCCCTAAAAATGATATTTTATTTGTAAGGGGACAAAAAGTAACGCCTCACCCGAAAAAATGAGATTTAGTTTATGGGGGGTTGGTGGCAACCTATCCCGAAAACGAATTTTCATTTGTGGGGGTCTTAAAGAGGACGCCTTTCTTGGGAAATGAGATTTTGTTTATGGGGGTGCTATACAAGAGCACTATGCAGACCATGATGCAAAGCATAGACTCGAATAATGGGGTAATACATGGAAGAATGGGGTTATTTTGAAGATCTATGTCTTTAATCATATTTAAATTCTTTGATATCCTCTAGACATTCCAAATTTAAAAAATAACTTTTGATAATCCATTTGAACTTCTACCGACCAAGAAAAATGCCCCAAATCGGATGGGGTCAAATTGGCATGAAGATGAGTAAATTATGAGGGAGAAAATGGTCCAATTGGATTCTTTTTGGGGAACCTGTAGACCCATAGGAGGAAAAATTTCTATAAAAGGAGTTAGTATATTAAATCAATTTTCACATAGTGAATCAATCACTATGTGGTTTGGCCATAACTTGTTGCTTCTCACTCTCCTTTTATAGTATTTTCCATTCTTTATAGACTTTACCACGTAACAAATAATATTGTCCATGAAATGGTATTTTTTGAAGACTACCCATTTTCCAGAATAGTCAATTCAATCCCACATAGTGATTTAAAACTTCACTTGTTGAACTTCAACTGTTACATAGTTCGCATAACATGCTATGCCTGTACTTTTACTTTGAATATAAAAGAAACTTTTCTGAATTTCATTCTATAGGGAAAAAATGGATCCTAGAAGAATGAATCTATATAGTTAGATGATCTCTTAGATGAATGAAATTGAGAGTATAATTTCTATTACCATGATCTTCAAAACTGACTACTGACATCATATCATTCCTTAAAAAGGTATTCTAAAGGGTATCCATTTTCTATATCTTATGGATTCTCCATTGTCCAAAAAATTGAATTTGTAAAACATTGGGTATCAAGATGATTATAAAATTTCACCAGATGATAAAATATTTTCACCATGTAGGATTGAGGTGTCTTTGGATCATGTTCAAGTGAACATTTCTGTTGTGGGAAACTTCACTCCTAAATTGGGTCAATAGCATTTTTTTTCACTCTGACTAATTCCTTGTGGAATCATTGAAACTAGAATAATCATGATATATCCATTATATAATCAATTAAATATTAAATATCCATTTTAACCTATAATAAGGTGATTCCACCAGAGGGTGGATCCTCATGTGGGATGTTTGGTGTAGAGCTAATTTTTTTCAAGGAATGAGCCTAATAATTCTTAGTATGCTAGACTTGTGTGGAATTCCTTGAAAAATTAGAGGATATTATATTGTACTAAGAATAATTGATTTCCTAGTTAACAATATATTCTGTAGTCATGATATTTTCTAAATTAACCAGTCATTGGTGTTCGAGCACAAATTATTTCCACCTACCGCTTGCCGAATTTGGAATAATTTTTAGGATATATATCGATTAGGTGAAATTCCCATTCTTGGTGACATGTATGATGAGTTTCTTTATGCTGTTAAAACCTATGAAAACACTGAATATGTTTCTCCCTTAGTAATATACTTACTTATAACGACATATGAATCATTGGGTTGTCCCCTTCACACCATTCCAATTATTCCACTCAGTGACTGGATAAATCCATTTCTGCAAGCTATTGGTCTGAAGACGGAGGTTACATACACCATGACTCATCTGAATCTAGAATCTCAAGGTGTTTTGGTTTCATAATAGGGAACTCTAAAGGGATGACAACATACTACATGGGGCTACAATATATGGCGAGACATATCTATGAACATTGGGTTGGTATGAATTTCACCTTATTTTTGAGTGGATGGCTCTTTTCATCTCATGATTCTATACTAGTGTTAGGGTATTTACCTTGACTGTGGTGGACATATTGGAATTATAAGAACTTATCAAAATATATGTTTCCAACCTCATTTAGATTTAAGATTTTTTAGATCATATACATGAGGGAATATCCCTAATCTCTTTAGTGGACCCTTTCAAATTTTATATGGCAAGGCGGCAGAACACTTTCGATGTTAAAAATATTATTATACTGAAAAATATCTTGTTTCTCCTTTGATCTTTCACTTCTCAACATTTCTATAGTTATACGAATATTCCTGGGCATCGACATCGCTATTGAGTTATAAAAGTATTTTACCCATATTTCTTTCATTCCTTATTCAGAACATTCTATAGTTGTGATAGATAATAGTGGAATAAATTCCTAAGGACACTCCTACATAATCTCATTGTGAGATAGGATTATTATTGATTAGGTTTATGGTTTTACCATTTGTGAGCCTTATGTTCCCTATTGGTTCACACGACAGTTTGGATGTCTGCAACAGGTTGCATCCTTACCCCTCATTAAGATAAAAATTTAATATCACACAGTCATCCTCTTCCATCCATGGTCGTCGATGATGCATGAGGAATCTGGAATGAAAATTTATTTAATTTATAAGAAATATCTGACTAAAGTTTCATGGTATTATTCAAAATTGTTGGTGAAATACTATCAAGATGGGATACTGGGGAAACTGGACTGATGGTTGCATAAACCATTGGCTTTTATAAGTTCCTTTACTATCATTATTTCATTAATTTTGAGGGGGAAAGAAATATGTCCCAAATTTATTAGAATTTTAGAGGATTTTTTTCTTGATGTTCCCATTTAGTTGGGAGTGGTATAAACCAATCTCATTTTACTGACATTGTTGGTAGCCCTACTGAAATTGATCTCAATGAAATGGTTTTGGGTACCGTACCAATCAATGACAAACCTTTCAGATCTGTCCCTAAATTTAGAATTCCATAAATCATGGAGTACTTACCCACAATTGGGTTACAATTTTCTTTCATGTATATCCACAAAAAATTCAATCTCAGGTTATATAACCATATCAGAAAATGAAGATTGTACATATCCTAGTGATGTCATCGAAAATCTGGCCATGAAAAAATTGTCTTAGCATCATGTTTAAACTATCATCATGGATACACCATTATGAAATTTTGTTGATATAGCGGAAATAATTCATCAAATTTTATCTTATGAATAGGTGGGTTAATTTTTTAGAATTTTCATATCCTTATACATCATGTTCTCATTTCTCAGGTGTAATTGTATACTTGTAAATGAGATATTATCCAATTTAATATTTCTAAACATCATGTAGATGTTTTAAAGGATATTACTACTGAGATGAATCATTTAGCTTCTAAATAAGCACAACATAATGACTTGATCACAATAAAGACTATGGAGCTACAAGAATACGAGGATTTCATGAATAGAATAAAGCAACAACTATCATCAATAAACATGCAAATAAAAGAAATCAAAAACAAAATTTAGGATCTAAATGCCTTCATTAAGAAAATGATTCCATTATCTGGATCTGATGTTGGGTGGAGAACCTTTCTTGGGGAGACCCTTAATTCCTCACATCATACTTTACCCAATATGTTGAATCAAGAAGGTAAAATATCACATTATTCATTTAATTTTATTTTCATTTACAGAAATTTCAAGGAAAGGATTTTGGATGTGGATGTTTCTCCATATTTTTTCTAATGAATGGAAACATTGATGTTCTCAAATGTATGTATACATATATATTTTTTCTTGTCATTTTACATCAACTCATATTATTTTTTAAAAAGTATAAGATCATAATAAACCAAATCATTCAACTGTTTAGTAAAAATATTTTTCTTAGCCATAAACATCTTGACCGATGTCATTTGTTTCACTTTCTTTGGGCATGGATCACAGATTGACATTTTTATGATTACCATCACTGTAAAACTTAATTTGTGTTATTTTTATGAATGAATGATATTGTATCATTTTATTGAATATTTGAGTTGAAATATTTTAAATAGGTTTTTACTATGATCTAATTTATTCTAAGTAGAAAGACTCTAGTTAAAATAGTTTGATTATATCGAGGGAAGCATGAAGGTCCCTATAAATATTTGGTCTCTTATATTACCACCCTAACTTTTTCATTAGTATGATGTGTAAAATAATTAGTGGGAATGACTCAAATCATACTCAGGTATCCTTCTATAGTTTTTTAAACGAATATGTGTTATGTCTCTTTTCATTGGTAGTTTAGGGTCTTACAAGTCTAACAATTGCAGTTGCTGCTTTAGTTTGATCAACTTTGACTAATAATATTGAGAGTAACAAATCGAAATAATGATTCAAGTCCATAAATATAAAACTCCCTACATAGATATGACTCACATATCGGGAGAGGGGAATTTTATTTTTAGAATTTTTCCAAAAACCCAGGAACATGTTACATAATATTTTTTACAGACCAAACACATACATAGAAAATGGGGTATTAATATTATGAAGAAAAAACGGTTTGTTTTCCAAATAATTCTTCACATATTGGGATCTCATGTCTAGGGAAGATAAAGGACACAATTAATATGATATTTTAGAAATTTTTATTCATGTTGGGTTGGAATTATACATCTTATTTTAATGTCATTTAGTGGGGAAAATATATGAATATTTAATAGAAAATTCAACTCATAAGTGTTAATCAATGTGATTTTATAGTTATTATAAGATTACACGAGCCATGATCCATGTGAAAAATTAGAGAAAACTTATTAAATCATTTAAATCCACTTGGTAGTGCCTAATAGGGAACATGTGATGACATTTTCAACTTAATTGGATTTCATAAGGGGACATGATTGAATTCAATGAAAACTCATGGTTGGGCCCGATATCTATGAAAATGAATCCTTGAGAAAATATGAGACCCATATATTGATCAAATTCATATACAGAGTAAGGGAATTTATATATTTCATTATAGTATGGCATTGAAATATTGAGCATCTTCAAATCATGTCCAGTTAACTTTATTAGGATCTATCTTTCATTTAGAAAATGGGTCATGTAAAATTGATTTTGTGTCATGTAGTTTAATGTCATGAAAAATATACATAGATTTTATATAGAATAGTCTTAGGTTATGAGTAACATACCTTATAGTCTAATATCTTATGTCTTGGACCAGTTTCATATAGTGTAATGTCATTATGATAAGGACATCATCCACATACTTTAACGTCATGTTGTGGGGATATATGATTGATATATTTCGAGGTTTTATGAATTTGAACAAATGATTACTCATTTTACATTACATGGAGATCTAAATGAGAATGTAAAATAATCCTTAATTATTAAAGAGGAAAGGTTATAAGATATAATATGGGGTATTTCAGATCAAGGGGAGTGTTATTAAATAGGTATGAAAAGGGTGACCACAAACAATGTTTGAGAAGCAGTTTCTGGCATGATGTTGTTAGGGATTATGAATATAGAAGTGGTTTATCCTGAGAATGAATGTGACTATGGTTGATAATAATTTTGAATCATAATTATTCAGATCCAAATAGGGGAATATTATGCATACTGAAAATAGAGTTTTCATCAGGAGTCTAACATTATGTCACCAATGGCCAAATAAATCTAATGGAGATTTTGATTTTTCCATACATGGAGTTTGATTTGTGTAAGTAATGTGCCTGATTATGTAAGGATAAATTAATATAAATATCACCCAAGAATGGGGTGAAATGTTTCTTAAATATCTTTTACCCAAATAAAAGGAAATATTTTTTTTGTTCGAGCACAAAACATAGTATTTGGGAATCGCTACATATCTTGTCAAAGTGAGAGTAAAGCAATACATAGTTATTGGAAAATATTCCCCAAACTGATAAAATTTATCTTCTAGAGATGACATATTTTTCTTGAAATACAATCTTATGAAAAATGTTAGAAACCATATTGGTCCCTCCTATGAAGATCTAGTTTTTACATAGGGGTGTGGTTGTATTTTTATATTGCACATGGAATAGAATATAGGGTCCATGAATCATTATGTATCTTATCAAAATGAGAATAAAGAAAAATAAATTTCTTGAAAGGAGAGATGGTGGGAGACCAAAACCTAGTATAGTGGTTCTCTCAAGTGGGGGCCATATCAACATGCACATTTTTTCCTTGAAAGGGGCATTAACCATATATTTAAATGTAATATGGTAAGGTAATTGAGTTTTCCCTTAAGGTCTTCAATCCAGGACTATGTTAACCACAATGTGAATTGATACACTGTGATCATGTAGGGAATCCCCTTACCAAAACTTTTAAGCCTTTGTGATCTATTCTTGATGTGAGAAATAAGGTGTAACAAAGGTTTCTTTCACCACACAGAGGATACTATAAGGATTTATAGGGGAATTTGATCATATGGGGGATAGACCGGGATATAAGATCTAAGAATCACTACGTATCATAGTGTAATGATAATAAAGTCATACATAGTTCTAGTAAAACCTTAAATTTGACATCATTTTACGAGGAAAAAGGTTACCTGATCTCATAGAAATTCTAAGTGGTATAAGCCTTACCAAGACATGGATGTTCCAAAATGCATCAAATGCGAGGAAGTAAATTGTAAACCGAGATATTGGGGGTTTTAAGATTGAGAGAAATGATATGGGACATGTATACTAGGAATGAATATGGACCATTTTTGAATAGTAGTTTATAGATCATTGTTGTCATGACATACATAGACATAATAGGTTTCTCCTAAAAACAAATTTTTATTTGATTGAAAGACATTTTTAAGGAGACTTATGTAGATCCAAACATGGTCATATTACACATAGTCAAAATAAAGGTTCCTTGAGAATCAAACATTTTATCACTGATGTCTAAGGAAAACTTGTATAGATCTAAACTTTCATGGGACAATGAGTACTTTGCGTGGATGAAATTTGTATGATCACAAAGGAAGCATTTGAACCAAAATGGATATAGAACATGAATTTCCCTACACAGATCTTTATTTTTATTCATGAGAGGATGAGTTTTATTAATTTGATGTCTAGTTCTAGGATATAAGGTCAATGAATCACTATTTTTCTAATTGAGAAGAGAATCAAGCCCCTAGTAGTTCTATAATGGAGGTACGGTAGGAGATCAACACCAAGGCTAGTGACATGTTTAAGGACATACCTAAATGTTATGTAGTTTTATGTTATTAAATGTGGACATAAACCATGAAGTATTATTTCATGTGATGAGGAAATTATCTTACAATTTAATTCCTTGTGACTAGGATGTTAGGATATGTTGTTTATATTCTTACAACTTGGATAATGGAATCTTGTAGTTTTAGTTCATATAACTTGGACCATGTGTAATTATTTTTATGAACTTGCATCCAAGACTAAATATCATGTTTTTTAACATCATGGGACAAGATAAAAATGTTCAACTTTTAAGGATATGCCTATAGGTCCATATTTCATAAATATTATCATTATTAGGAAGGGAAGAAATGTTTTCATTTTGAGGTCATACATACAGGACCAAATAAAATACAATTTATCATCACATTACAAGGATTAAATGTTTTCCTTTTAAGGCCATGCATACATAACCAAATGTTTTCTAGTTTATAATTATGATACAAGGATGAAATGTTTTAATTTTTTATCCATTCATAAAGGAAAATGTTTTTTAATTTATCATCACGTGACAAGGAAAAAATGTTTAACTTTTAAGGTCATTCTTACCAGAACAATGATGATGCACCATTTATTATCATACAACAAAAATTGAGGTGTATTTATCACCCAAATTATTTTTTGAGAAATATTACATTGGTAGGGGTGTAGTGAGCTCACCATCCATTATTATTAACAAGAAATATCCCTTGGGATAGATTTTAAGTATTATATATGGTCCTACACACTTTGGTTCAATAATTTTATGTTTCATCCCAAGTATAATTGGTGTCTTCATAGCTAAAAAAAATTCTCCTTGAAGGAATTAATGGAAAGAAACATTCTTGTTCAAGGATCATGAAATATCATTCCACTATATATTCAAATGGGGTAGGGTATACAACATTTTCTCATCAAGTCTCTCTAATTAATCAAACCACTTATGTGATTGTTCATCGTTTGAGAGTTTTTTATTGATAGTTATTTCGAGTGAGGGAAATTGGACCACAATGGGTATCAATGCCTCTATTATATAAACTAGAGAATGCAGGGTTTCCTAAGTATCAGTGTTTGGTTTATTTTGGTTGGACCACAAGTAATTAAAGAGATTTTTGAGTTAAGATTTATTTTCTTTGTCCACTATTTTTTAGATAAAGTTTGATAGAGATTTATAGAAAGCCTCTATCTATGCATTTTTTGATGTATGATAACTAGATGAATGGTAGGATTTAATGTTTTACTCTAGGTACAACTTATTTAATTCATAATAATAGATGTCAGTTTCACTGTCTATTACTATTTGGTGAAGGACACTATATATAGTGATGATGTTTGAAATCATGAAATTGATGATAATTTTTGTCTCAAATTCCATAAGAGGTATCACCTCAGCCTAATTAGAGAAGATGTCTATAGACATAAGGATGTACATGAAGTACTTGAACATAGACCGAGGGTATGGATCAATAGTATCCATTCCCTACACAGTTATCGAATAAGAGTATTTATCTATATGAAACAAATCTAGGGGTTTACAGATGTATTTATAATTTACTTGGAAGAAATGTTTTTTTCTAGAAAATTGTGTGGAATCCTACATCTCCAAAGGTAATAAATACCCAAGCCTCTTGATTTGTTGAGAAATATTGATTCTTGATTGATGGGAACCACAAGTTTTAGTATTAGATTCATTCATGGTGGAAATACCGATTTATATGTCAATACCTCTATGGATAATTCTATCGAATCTTTACTTATAATGAACCTTCTAATAACCTGAGGTATTGTGAAGGATAAAACTGACCACCCACAATCGGATATGTTCATTTATAAATCTTTCTGTAAGAAGGGACCCATTTTTTAGGTATTATAGGATGGGAATCATCCACTCATTTGTAAAATTATTTGGTTTGGAGGTATAAATTATCTTATTGATCTCTTTCATGTAACTTTGAATGAATGACCACACTGTTCTATGATAGGTGATTCTTATGACTGTTTCATCCCAATCCGGATCATCCAAGGATATAAAATTTTTTTTAATGGATTTTCCTTTATTTTGTTAATTCATGACATGAATTAAGGTTGTATCATAAGATAATTCTCTCATAAACCCTAGAACAAAATTAAGAAGTATGGTCATTTCTTCTTTCCTGATGGTATAATCATCGTTGATCTGATTAATTTCAAACCAATAACCGCCTTTAACTTATATGTGATTTAACCATATTTGAAAATACAACTCCAATACTACAATTAGTTAATTGTATTCAGTCTCATTAATAGTTCACCCTTATTTATGATAGCATAGAATAGAGTAAAGAAAAAATTACATGTGTTAGAGAAATGATAATGATACCCAACCTGAAATTATTGAGCTTGGGTTCTTACATTATTTTTTTATTTGGTCTTCTGGATGCTCCATCTAATTACATTTCCTATATTCAGGTAGAGTCTTTGAAAAATATAATATTTACTCATTTGGCAGTTTGGTACTCATTGACACATCCACAACGGGATGTTCTTCCACAAAATTTTCTATGACCTACCCTTTCATTACTTTATATGGTATGAATCAGATATCTAACTATTGTAGAATTACCTCCCATCATTCCAAATTTCATGTAAACATGGTAATATTGAGGATATATTTGAGTGTGTAATTTTAAGAGTTCAATTAGATCTCATGGTTCTATAGGTAATGCCTTAATTTTTGAATTGTTAAAAATTGATTCCAAATAGTTGATCTTGATATTTGATTATCATGTCCTCAGGTTCGGTCATGGTGAGACTAAGATAATAAAAGTTGTTTTCATTTCTAGAATCATTTTTTGCAATGATAAAGTCACTCAGTGACTATTCTAGGGCTTTCACATATAGGATGATTGGTTTTTTAATTGAATAGTGGAATAAGTGCTGATGGGGATCAAGAGATATTTCTTGTGGCTATCAAATTCATCTTGGTAGTCATTATTCCACTAAAACATTTCCCCTTTCTTCATCAATCTTGTGGAGGGAAAAAAATTTCCTTTGATGTTGTCTATAAAGTGTCGAATATTGGAATTTTTTCCAAATAGTACTCTCAGAAATTTAAAGTCGATAGGGGTGACATACCCAGAATTACCTTAGTATTTTTTTGGTTATCTTCAATTACATGATGGAAAATGATTGAGATGAAAATTTTCTACAAGTAAACACCAAGAAACCCCATTTCAGGGGATTGATCTTCATAATTTGTTTCAAAGTTTATCGAAAACTATTTCAAAATAAACAAGGTCATTAGAACACTACCATGATTTTAACACCAAATATTCAATATAACACACCCCTAATTATCCTAAGAAGAGTTTAAAGATTTGATGCATGACACATTGATATGTAGTGAAATATTATTCAAATCAAAATGCATCACTCGATAGTAGAATACTCCATGGGGTCCCAAAAAGGAAGTGGCTTCCTCATATTATGGGGAATTCAAATTTGATTATACCCTGAATAGATATTCATGAAGGATAGGTCTTGATATCCAGCTATTTCATTGATAATAATTTCATTAATTAGAACCATGAAATCCTCTATGATGGGTAGACACATTAGTATTAAGGCATTATATCTCTTTGTAATTCCAGGAAAACAAGTCCTGGTTCTACTTCAAAAAAGAGGCATAAATCTCATGTAAATCTAGGGAAATATTTGTACAGATCATAATTGGTCACATATCATCCTTTGTACCAAGATTTATCTATTAGAGTTTATTAACAGTGGTGGAGACTCTTTCTTTGAATGAAGAAGGGGGTATCTGAGGTAGTTTTATTTGTTTTCTTCCTTCTCCTCTTCCTCTCCATATGTATCCATGTTGGGATAGATTATATATGATGGAAAATCATTAATGTCGAGGTATACATTTGTGTCATCTATGCTAGTTTCCAATGGTGATATTCTATCTTACATATGTTTAGTGGAAGAAGTAATGGCCCGCTGAAGTTATGATGATAAGGTTGAAGAATCTCCATCTGAGGTATCACTACCAATAGAATAATCAATGATTTATTCAATTACCTTTAGTTGAATTGATGTGGCCGATATCATGAATTCTAGTGGGCATGTCTCTAAATTTGATCGAATAACTTTGACTTGACTAAAAGGTAACACATATTCATCATCAAGGTCTTTGAATGGGTTAGTGTGGGTAATTTCTAGAGAATTTGGAGTGGTAAACCAAGAAACACAATCAGTTATGAATTTATACCCTTCTATTTGGTGTAGTCAACATCAATATCTTGTGATTCAAAAGACATTAATAGAGATTTTCACCATGAAACATCCCAATATTCCCATTGATATGATATTTAAGGAATTTAGGGTTTGATGATGGGATCAAAACATACTGATGAAACCAAGGCCTTCTTATAAAGACATTGAAATATGTATCCTACCAGATGACCAATAACTCAAAGTTGGACATTAGATCTACAAACTGATCTCTAAGGTTAATGAGGAAGAGGGGTTTTTGTTCAATTTCATTATACCCTTAAAGAGTTAGAGAAGAAGTGAACAACTTAACTTTAGTGTATCCTAGTTGGTAATGTGTTATTAAAAGAATGATGTTGACACTAGATCCATTGTAAATGAAATATCAATGGATGTTAATGTCATTAATCTAGAAAATATGTACCAGGTATTAATGTTTTGTTGTATAACATCATCTCTATCCACCATAGTACAAGTGATAACTACCTCAAATTTGGTAGGGTCAACCTCTACATGATGTACCTTGTTAAAAACATCAACTTTAAACTCTTAAGGGCACAACCATTCCACTATAAGTGATTTCTGCAGATACTTTGATAGATTGAGAGCATCCATATTTGAAAGATTTTCCATAACTATGGTGAATACCATTAGGATGTAATTATTTTGAGTTAAGGTTCTATGTTTCCCTATGGGTAATTGTTACTTAGATGGAATGTTTGGATCGGATGTGACTGGGTAAGATGAGTCAGGTTTTTAAGAAGATTTGAAGAGCACTGTTTCTACTATTTCATCATGACACCTTAGCCTACCCACTTTACTATGTTGGTCAAGTTGTACCCTATTAATCAATCGATCTTCCAAAAGGATTAGTTCCAAATAATTTTTAACATATGTATAGGCATATTATAGTTCATTCAAGTCTTGTAGAGTGTATTTATCTTGGTTTTCAGTACCGTAGATAGCTCTAGCAGTGATATGGTTGGTATATTATATTTGGATGTAGTTGCGCCTCAATCTATTTCCTTAGACCTTACAACCTCTATTCATGTCTCCCAAATTCGGAATGTGAATCATGGGTTTTTAATAACACTCATAATCAGATAATGGATCCATAAAATGAATGATATTAATGGATAAAATATTAATTATTTATATGATGGGGACACAAATTGATAAGTCGGTGCCTAATGTATTGTTTACTGTATGGCTCCCATTCTCTTGGGATAGAAGTTATGTAGTCCAAGAGAGTCAAGGATAAATTTCTTCTAGGAATAGGTTCATTTTTCTGCATTTTTTTTACTTCCCTTGTAGCAGTGACATTTCTTATAAATTTGGCATTTTGAGGGTTGTGTGGTTGAAGGAGTTTGTGGTGCCATAACATAAGTGACTAGAAGCCCAATAAACTATTTTAACTATACCCTAAGAATAGAATTAATATGGTTGATTATTTCTCTAGTCACCCAATCACTAAAATTCAATGAACTCTTTCATGTAACTTTCTAATGTTCACAAACAACCTTCCGAGAAGTGGCAGAAACACACCCTACCTGTGCAAGTAGTTCACCCTATTTTACCTACCCAGAATCAACTATCTTTTATAGAATATAATTTAAAATTATAATCATGTTTGGTGTTCCCCAATATTTAGTGAAAGGGAAATAATTTCAGAAATCCTCAAGGCATACTCGATCAATTATTTTAGGTTCCAGGAGAGTAAAAAATTTATTTTACAAATATGCTAACAATTAGCAAGGAACTAGTTCATCTTGGAAAGAATGGTTCCTTCTTTTTGGTCTTCAAACTGGGAGAATTTTGGGTCTCTCCTTTCATTCAATTTTTTTTGCTACTGATATTTCTCACCTAAAGGGGTTGATAGGTTATAAGGTTCATGCATTGGAATAAGATCCAGTGCAGGAGATGGTTTTAGAGTGATGGTTTCAATTTTTGGTTAGCCTATTCTCTTTTCCTAGGTTTCTAGTACTAATCAAGATCTAGATCTTATACAATAAATGGAGTCTATTAATATTTATGAAACTGTAGTAAGGTCTCAGAATCCACCCATTTACTTTGAAAGAATTAGTTGTGTTTATAACTCATAAAATAATTTTTCTATGCAAAGACAGAGTAAATATTCCCCCACTTAATTTTAATATGCCTAACACAAAAGGATTTCTATGGATTCCTCTCTTCTGGAATGACATTTTTGAGAGTTTTAATTGAAAATTTATTGATGATTATACCATTTGTTGTGAGTAGAGACCATTTATTGAATCTATCCTTCGACTATGATGTTACATGAAGTCACCTTTAGAGAGATTTACTGATCAAGGAGTGAAGTGAAAATAAATGACCGATGTTCACCCTATCCTCTAATATAAAAATTGGATGGGTTATCAACAATCAAATAACTTAATTATTATAACACATCGTTACTTGACTGTTGAAGTTATCCTTGTTACTTTACTAATTTTGGGTGTTATGTAACTAGGATGGTGTCCAATAAAATTTGATGGTGAATCTTTTATACTTCCATGATTTGATTTGGATATTCACCATAAGACAAGAAAAATTCGATAAAAAATAGTAGTACAAATATTTTGGAAGATATCTTGCACACATTCATCCATAAATGACTCTAGAATTCTGAATTAGGGAGTGGATAATGGCTAGAATATTACTATAATCTTATCCTTTCCAACTATCTATTCATCCTAAATATGTATTCTTTTTATTTTTCAAGAGGTTCCCCAACTAGATCTATCCAAATTGGTTGTTTTCTTATTTATTTACTATAAAAAATAGGTTTGAAAGAGACTTACTCTACTATATTGGATGGTGGATGATCCAAGGGTGGTTTGGAGAATGACTACAACCTTAGGTTGTCCTCTGGTTGAGAAAGAATAATAATTTTCAATGATGATTCATTCAGAATGATTGGCCACATTTTTCCCAACACCTCACGATATGAGGTATTTCTCAGAGTTTTTTCATCCAGAGGGACCATCTTGATGAAATAATGTTTCATTTTGGGTAGGGCCTTTGTAGTGAATTCCATCATTTTGAGGACTACCATTGGGATTTAATGTTTTACTATAAGGAGAAATAATACACCGTATACCTTGGGGAGGACCTTCAAGGTGGAATACAGAAATGTGAAAACATCTTGATTTTCTATTTTCGAGGAATGAGGAGGGTTTCCAAGACACTCATGAGATGATGGGATCTCAATATCAATTAGATTGGGGTCTTGAAGTAAATTTCAGGGTTAGATGTATAGAGAGGACCTATGGAAGGGCATGAAGATAAGTTAAGGTGAGGACCCTCATAATTTTTTATAAAATATACTTAATTTAGTAACTAAATATTGGGATCTTGAGCTACTAAAGAAAGACATATGAGGGCCTCAAGAACACCATCATTCAATAGAGTAGAGTTGTGTACTGTATCTTTATTTTCTAATCATCATTAGTGAGGTTTCTGTTTATATTATTTCTTGTGAATGAATGGGGTCACCTACTGTGGGCGGAGACTTTCATATATAGAATAATTATTGACTAACTCTTATGTTTTTGTCTGAATTTACTGACTAATCTATGGAATTTTTGTAGGGGTTTGTTCCTATCATGAAATAGACACTAGATTTTACTAACAACCATTAGATAGAATGGGAATATAATCCCAACATAGTTGTCCATTTTTTATTGAAATTTAGCACCAACCCTCCTAGATGGGAATAGTAATACATGTCTACTCTTTGGTGACTCTCGAATTATATTGCTAAGTCACTTTAAATTTGGATGTGGTGTAGTGTGCCCAACTCTTAGTCACTTATGATGTGATAATTATCTCTTGAAAAACTTTCCGAATGTGCATAGGAATAAATAATTTTCCTTTGATCATATACAAGATATATAAATAGACATATATAGTTAGAATGAGAATCTATTCCCATTATGTAGCTAGAGTAGGTATGATTTCCTACTATTTTCCTCCATTTATTTCTGGGATATGCCGGAAATCATCATGGATAAGGGAATAGATATGGGTTTTCCCTTGATTGTAGCCAGGATATTTCAACCATTTCTCTAAGAACCGCCAATCTATATAGGTAGGCATGATTAATGTGGGTAGCTATGTGCACCTGCTCACAGTTTTCCATAATATTTGGTTGGTGGGATTCTCTGGAATGAATAGACGTAGGGTCCTTTTCTTTGTTTTCTGATCTCTTCCATCAGTGGGATATCCTGAGTCCCTAGGTCAGGGTGACCTAAGCCGGGCTCCTGGGGTAGTACCATTATCATGTTGAGGGTCTGTTGCATCTTGATGTTAGAGATAATATATATGGGTAGAATCCCCTTGAAGGGATTGCTATGTTGTCTAGGTGAGTTTTTTTGTGATCTTTTGATCCAAATCCCCTAGATAATAGAGGAACATGATTTATTGCTCTAGGGATAGACTACTGAATAAATTTGACATAGAAACTTGGTTCTTTATATTATGGGCCACCATCTATCTTTGAGTGGATGATTTGAGGGGTTTCATGAGCTCTAGGGATTCGTGTGTATCCTACAAGGTTGGTACCATAACATAGTTTTGGTACTTATAAATGAGAATGTTTGAGACCCAGAGTTAAAGGAACTGGGTTATTGCCAGTGTCCTCTAATTTGGTGAGGACCCTTCTTGTGTGACAATGGATGCATAAGTTTTCTTGAACTGGTATGATGCCATTGGATTGGATTGTTGGTATTTCTTTACTAAAGTTTCTAGATACATATGAAAAACAAAAAATGGAAAACCCATAAAAGTAGCATGTTATTAATTGAACATATGCTTAATTAATTATTTTGGAACCATTTTTGGACCTTTTCATTTTGTGTGAGAAAGGGTCTAAACATGTGAGAAAAACATTAATTTTTTTGTTATGGATTCATGTGAGGTTCACAATTTGTTTGTTTTCGTAGATTTTTTTATCATGCTCATTTCTAGTTGTTGTAGACCTTCGATCTAATGGTAGGTGATCACTTAGATTTAGCTAATGTGATCATGGAAAATTCCTTGTTTGAGGGGATGAGAGGTTGGGCTCATCACAACCTTTAGGGGGGGGGGGTTATTACCTAATCTTGGATTCACTTATAGATTTAAAATGTATTCATAAATATTTTATTAAATACCAAATATAATATATTTCAACCTTATATTAACCATCAAATGTTAACATGTGATGATTTTCTAATCATATATATATATGTGTGTGTGTGTGTATTTATGGTTCTTCATATTTTGTGCCATTTGTATGTATTAGAGGTTCTCTATCGATAGTACCCTTTTGGGAATAGATTAGAGATTCACAATTTATTTATTATCAAGATGATAGTTTTAAGATAGATAGTGGGACACTCTAGTATTATTTATCATCCAAGAAGGTGGGAGTTGTTTTGATGTTGGTATCAGACCCATTCAATTGAATTTATACATTCCTTCATGAAAGGAATTAGAACCCACATAGTTCAGTGACACTTAATGGGATCCATCAAAACTTTTAAGTTCATGTGATGAGGGCCTAACCACGACGTTTAATGTCAAATGACAAGGATGTCTAAGAAAAATGTTCCTAGTAAAGGGATGGTGTGGGATTTATTTTGAGGTGGCCTAAGGGTCCTAGAAGAAATGTAGCCTCCCCGACTAGATGTGAACCTACTGGTAATATATCCTAGAGAAGATTAGGTTGAATTTGGGGTGTTGGTTTTGGACCAAATGGAGGCTTCATACATATCCCATATAGATAGGAATCAAATCCCATGTTGTTCGAAAACCTGGGGCTTACACATATGGAGGAGGCCGAATGGGTTTCTTGATTGGGAATAAGACCTTTGAATGTTTGTCTCATAGGGAATATGTCCCTTTGATAGGATGGTAACATGGTTGGGGATTATACCGAATAGGAGGCCCATTAGGTGAATATAGTTGTGGGTTATACCGAATAGGAGGCCCATTGGGTGATATATCCAGGGATTATGTTAAATATGAGGCCCATTGGGTGAATATGGTTGGGGATTTTACTAAATAGGATTCCCATTGGATGTATATAGTTGGGGACTATATTGAATATGAGGCCCATTGGGTGAAGGCAATAGGAAGATCCAGAAAGATAATCTTAACCTAATACATGTAATCTATTATGTAGATGTTATGATTTCACTAGTATCTAAGCCCACACGACTCATGATCAATGTGAGAAAGAAGAGGAATTCAAAGATTTGACCAACCATTAAATATCCTTCATCCTCCAGTGGATGAGGCTGGGGATACGGGGGGGATGTATTTGATGTGCCTGTACTCATTTTTTCAACCCTAAGGGATAGAAGGAATGAGGGGTATGATGTCATATATGAAATATTAGGGGATTACACCAGGAGGGATTCCCTATCAATGATTTCATAGAAGAAGAGATAAGGATAAGGCACCATACCAATTCAAAGGGAAAGGAAAGTGGTTCCCCTCACCATCTGATGTGGGGAGGACCCTGACACTACCACCATGGTTGGGGTCCTCATTACTCAGGGGAAGAAAAACTAATAGCATCTCTAAGACCTTACCCATTAGATTGGATAAGTCCAGACAACTTTTACAGAGGGAATTCACAATAGAATGTGGGACACACTGATGTTTCCTTTACATAGATCATGCAAGTATGAAGGCGTCATGGGATAATATGCTTGATTCGTTTGTGAAGGGGCCCATATGAGTTCTAACACTTTATCAGAGAGGTTAATTGAGATATTTATCTGAACAATTCGTAGAGGGGACATGGTTAGGTTGAACTCTACATGGAAGGGTATCCAGATTGAAGGACTCCATCCCAAACCCAATTTGTTATGCGTGATGGTGGTTTCTAAAGACTCCATTTACATGTAGTTCTCAAAAATTCATTTCTCAAAGATGTTTTCTATGTGAATGGGCATCAATAAATTTATTTTTTATTTATCTTGATTCTTATTCCCTATATTACATTATGATATATGGTAAATGATTATTTACTAAAATATCCTTCTCAGATTGTTTCTCTCTATTTTTCCATGTGGGTTTTTATAGGGGTATGGATGTAATCATTCCTAGGTTAACCGGGAGCAATGAAAAACCACCTCCAATGATGAATTTTTATTTGTGGGAAGCCTAATGATTACTCCTTACCCGAAAAAAGGATTTTTATTTTCAGGAAGGGGGAGAAGATTCCTTACCCCGTAAATGATATTTTATTTATAAGGGGCCAAAAAGTGACACCTCACCCCTCAAATGACATTTCATTTGTATGGGGCCAAAAGGTGTCTCCCTTTACTTCAAATTAATTATCATTTTTAGGAGTCATAAAGAGGACTCCTTGCTCTATAAATGAGATTTTGTTTGTTTTCATGCTCTGTGGGGGTGCTATAAAGAGCATTATATAGTGCTGAGACTCACATAACAAGTGTGCTATAGAAAATACTAGATTTATTTTGTGGCACTTGGAATATAACAATTTTTAACTTAATCGATATCATATTGCTTTTCCAAATTCATGAAAGCCTTTAGATAATACATGTAAACTTTTTCAGCCCTATCAGAGACTCTTTCGATATAGGTTAAAAAAATAACCAATATTGAAATTATTAAAAGTTTTTCCCTTAACATAGGTTATTATAATTATCAACGTAAAAATCCTAAAAAATAATTATTTTATCAACAGTTTTTTTAACTAATGTTATAAATGAAACTTATAAAATCAACTATAACATCTTGACATGAACCACTAGGTCTAAGAAAAAGTTCCACAAGACATCTTGTGTGTCTTCCCAAACACAAGAGGTTTTCGAAAAGAAGTGAGGGCCGGAGTCTGTCAGTGGGGAGACTATGCCATGAGTATCATCTGATATGATCAATAATAAAAAATAAAAAACATAACAAATAATCAGAGTAAATATAAAAAATGAAGAATATGGAATACATGTCCTACAAAGAAAGAGACTATCAAAGTGGAAAGCCTATGTATTGTAACAAGTAGTAGATTAATAAAAACATACTTGCATAGAACTCTAGATTCAATCTTGTTTTTATACTAGCTCAATGATCCACTTATCATCCATCTGTTATAGGGACCTTATCCCTTTTCATATTCCTCATTAAATCTATAAGCGCACCGAAATTCTTGAGTAGGGTGTGAGTACAAGACTCAGTAGGACACCACTGTTGCTTCCTCAAACTGAAAAATTCAATTATTTCAGTGTATTCCATAATAATAATAAAAGTATAATATGCATAAATATAAAATCAAAAACTAAGAAGTCGTGTCATAAACAAGAAACCACTAACCCTCGACCGCACCTACATCAGCTCCATGCCACCAAATGTACACTATGATGGTATGATTTCAATACCAGCCACTAGGTTTTTTTAGTGTCAGTCAAAATTATAAATGTATTAGGTAAGTAACCAACAAAAAATCATCATGTCACTAGGTAATATTTGGAATCCATAAGGCATCAAGTATTTTCAACCAACTCATAAAACAAAAGTATTTAAATAACACTCAGAATCTAGAAGACATCAACTTTCAGTCATCTACTTTGAATACAAAAGGAATTGAGTAGAGATCGGGTAACAATGCTATCACACACCACCACCATTATCATCACTCTCCATGAACACACTCCTTAAAGAGTTATCCTCTCAAGTATACAATATAAATATCCTCTAATGTAAAACATGATAAGACATAACATGATAATAACCACAACACACATCATAAAAAAATAGTATCATAACATATCCAACATGTGGATAAAGCATCAAAATGGAATATATCTATCTATAAAATATAAAGGAATAAAAACATATGGTATCATGGTCTACACCCACACACCCACATGCAATCAAAAGTGAAGCATAAATATCAATATTCCAACATAATCATCATAAAATGGAAACATGTGTAATCAGAGACCAAGTTGGTAAGAATATTTTTATATCAATGTATTCAATGTAAAAATAAAGGATAAACTTACATATGTGGTTTGAAATATGCTATGGTAACTTTGATAGTTAAGAACATGCACCCTTAGGCCTTATTATCATAGTCATTGACACTTCATGCTCGTGGTACATCAGTGATTCCAAGAACCAAAACCGACTATTTTATTTCCAAAATAAATAAAATATTACTTTTGATTATACCCTCTCTCTCTTGTATAATTTTAAAATTATCATTAAAATATAACATGAAATGATTTTTATCTCCCCAATATAATTTTCAAATAATTAGTTTAGGTCAACACATGCATAAACAAATTTTCACTCAAGAATAATTATCCTTTTATAATTTCTTATTATTTATACTTTTATAATTATCTTTGTATTATTTTTATAAATTTTAATTTTTAATTATATTTTTGATAATTTCTCATAAATTATCATTTTATTATTATCTTTTGGTAAGGTCACATAATTTCCCTTTTAAAATTATATTTTGATAATTTATTATAAATTATCATTTTATAGTTATCTTTTGATAATTTCTCATAAATTAACCTTTTATAATTAATTTCTGATTGTTTCTCATAAATTATCATTTAATAAATATTATAATGTGCTAATAGAGCTTTTTCCCTGGCATAAAGCCTTCAAATAATTTATGAAGTGGGTTTTATTGAAAAAAAAACATTTTTATTTAAAAATACTCATAAATTATTATCAAAGAAGATTATTATTATCATTAAAAAATTTAGGATATTAAAATTATCCACCATTAATTACCTCTCATCCACAAGAAGTATCTAAAGTGGTTTTTTTAAAACTCGAGCCACTGAGCACGAAAATTAGACTCTCACTCCACATCCCCTCATGGATCAGTCTGTGCTTCCACTGAATCTGAACTTGTGGTACTATCTTCCCTCATTGAGATTATGTGATATGGTATATAATCTACATAAGACACTCCACATATGATGTTTCAGGCTCCATATCAATATCCTCATGGTCCATGACATGTGAAGCATTGGTTACGTACCTCCAGAGCTAGGATATATGTAACACATTGTGGATATTAAGGTCCATAAGATATTTTACGGTCTAATCCAATTTGGTGATCATGTGACCAGTCTTAATTAGCTGTTCAAAACTTACCCACACTATTTCAATACATAATGGGGTAATGGGTAAACCCTTTATAAAGTCCATATTGACGTTCCACATTTCCATATAGGTATCGTGAATGGTTGTAACAACCTACATTTATGTTGTTGCACGACCTTTACCATTTGACAAGGTATCAGGAGAAGAAACCACCAATGTATCTCTTTATCCATATCCACCAGAATGTTTTCTAAAGTCATGATATATCTTGGTCATAAAAGGATGTGCAACCCATCTAGAGTTATGTAAAACTCTCATCAGATCCTCTCTAATGGAAGTAGGGTGTACTAATCTCCCAAGTACCATGATCACATCGTTATAGTCCATCAACCACCTGAGAAATAGGTCACCTCCATTGTATTCCTGCATAACAACACACTTTGGGATGAACTCAATACCAATATTTATTGGTTCTACAAGTGATAATTTGATTACAAATGTGGGAACAATCCTCGATCCCTTATTATCATAAGCATCCATCCTTAAGTTATAAAACAAGCTCAAAAAGCACCAATTATCATCTAAAGGCCTTTCCCAAGATAAAGACCCATATAAATCTTATAGATATGATAATTTAAATGATTCTACCTTTTTGAGTTCATACATCATCTTGAAATAGAACATCTACATATAATCATCCTGGAACCTTTACCTTAGATTTAGGTCCCCCTATGTGAAGATTTGATGTATGCTTTTTTGGTCTCTATAAATAAAAAATCTCTCCTCAAAGAGATAATATCTTCAAAAAATCAAATAATAAACCATGACTTACAAATCCAAGTCATGCATAGGATAGTTCTATTAATAGGGGAATAAAAGATGCGACCCATATGATATTACTTAATCTCTATTCATCAACACCGCTCCCAAACCAACTCATGATGCATCACAATACATGGTATAACAAATCCTAGGCTTAGGGAGTGTTAGTACATAATATTTCGTCAACCTTCTATTTAACTCATGGAATCCCACTTCTCATTTGTTGATACATTGGAACTTTAATCCATTATTTGTCAGTTATATCATGGGTGTTAATAATCAGGAGAAGTCCTGGATAAAACATTGACAATATCCTGCTAAACCTATAAATATTTTTATGTCATACACATTCTGTGGATTTTTTATAGACATTAATGCATCAACTTTCTTAGGTTCCATGGATTTACCCATCTCAAGAACCGTATATCGTAGGAACGTAACCTCCCATATCGATAAATCACACTTTTATGGTTTAGCATAAAGTCAATGTGCTTGAAGTGTACTCAATAGTATATTGAGGTTCCTAACATGTTAATATATTGTTGATGAGTATATGAGGATGTATTCATAAACACTAAGATAAATGAGTCCAAATATTTGTGTATGATCATGGTCATGAGATCCATGAAAAATTCCATCACATTTGAAGGTCTGAATAAAATCACCATGTACTCATACAACCTATACCTACTCTGAATTGCTATTTTCAGAATTTATTCCTCTCAAAATTGCAACTGATGATATTTCAATCATAGATCAATCTTGGAAAACCAATGGGATTCCTACAACTAATTGAATAGATCATTAATCCAGAGTAATGGATACCATTTTTTCACCATCACCCGGTTCATCACAAAGACGAAGACTACCGTATGACTTCTTGAAAAACAACATAGGTGAACCCCAAGGTGAATTACTCAGCCTAATTAATACCTTTCACTCTAAGCCTTTCATTTGAACATTTTTCTCCTTAATATAATATTTTATCATTTAATATATTAGTATCTAAATGGGTTATACACCTGTAATAAGATCAATCTTAGATTAACTTTATGATCCTTTAGAGTCATCACTACGTCATACACTCCAATAAAGACTTCAACCCATTATTCATCATCCTGATAGCCTATGATTCCTTATAAGGACGAATAATTATGGACTTGATGTTAGGTAATATTTGGTATTATTAATAAGATTCTATGACTAAGATAAACACTAAGGTAAAGACATCCGATAAAGGCATCCCTACTACCTAAACCACAGATTAGGTTCATGCGCATGCTCAACATCACTCTCCTACTAATCTAGTGTTAAGGTTGAAACATCCCCCATTTTAAGAGTATTTCATAATGAATTCCAAGTATTTCAATAAAACTATGTCATGGAGACATATTATGTATCTTTAATGAAATGATTTAAAATAAAAAAGTCACTAAGATAAACCCTAATTAGTCCATGGAATTGCACATGTTTTCTCCTAAGATACTACCCTCAACCCAAGGTATAACCCTCCTAACATTAAATCAAGTCTCTATACCTACATGTCAGTTGCAATTATCATATATATATATATATATATACTATCACAATATCATTCTTAGTTTAACTAATAAATTCTAGTAAACATATATCACAACAGTTGGAAAACATAGATATATCACACAATGAGAAACTCTCCCGAACAAATAGAAAAATTAAGGAATTTAATTAAAAATATGCTATGTAGAACAATAATTAGTATATATATATAGCATGTGAACTTATGTACCTAGTTATTATGAATGAATATATGCCAAATATCATAAAACAAATATCGAAATCATGTGTGTCACCCAAGTTCAATTAAATAAATGGTAAAAGAAAAATATAATTTCTCCCACTTTATGACAACTGAGAGGTCCACTATGGAGTGTTTTCTAGGAACTAACATAATTCACCCACCTGAGTGTCAACCATACTATATATTGTGTAACCTATCCCAACATAAGGCAAAAAGAATAATATGTTATTGAATCCTGATCCTTTGATACAAAATTTTAAAATATTGACTTGCACCATTGGGTCTGAGATGGAATGCCACACAGCAGTGCAAAAACATGATTTAATATCATTGTTTTTAAAATATTTCACATGGGTTTTTAACTAAAATATATAAAGCTGAGGTAAAAAAATAAAATTTTTTGGAATCAATTTTTTAAAAATTAGCGCCAAAAAGTTTAATCAGTTTGGTTTTCAGCATCGGTTTATATAAAAACCGGTGCTAAAAACCATGGCAATTTATGCTAATTATTCAGCATCTGTTTTAATAAAAACTTACTTTGAACATTTTCAAAAATAGAATCTTTTGAATATTACACCCCAAAATAATCAGAATCCTTATTATTGGAAAACTGTATACAAAATTCAAACAACATGTCTCATTGACTAAAAATAGATAAAAACAAACATTCTTTTATATATTTAATAAAGAAATTATATATTAATTTGTATTATAAATCAGAATTATAATCACATTCTTGAAATTTACCACATGGTCATTGTTTGTTATTTTTGGAGCATTTTTTTGATATCATTATATTCAAACACCTATTATAAAAAAAGAATTGGTTTTTTGAACACATGTTATTCAGAAAATTCAATATTAATCATAAACATTCAAATATACATACATTTAATCATAATCCTATTTAAAAAATAGTTTGAAAACAAATATCAAAGATAGGTAAGTTAATTTTTTGTATAAGACACAACATCATTGAATGTATATAAAAACATTAAATGATATTAGAATATAAAATAGAATTCTATGACAGAAAATATCAAATAATTAAGATAACAAACCTTATCAAATTAATTTGTTAATGCAGTTGTGATTATATCATACATGAATCATAGAACATAATAACAAAATTCAATATGTCATTGTTGATGATAACAATATGATTAAAAAACATTAAATTGATATTAAAAACCAATATATGTATATATATATATATATAAAATTGAAAAATATCAAGTATAAAAAAAATTTACCATTACTTTCACATATTGGATTGCATTTGGGTTCTTTATCAACATGTGATGGTGGTTAAATTTTTTCCATGACCTACATTTTTATATATATCAACTAATAATACATGTATATAAAAATATAATTAAATATAAGAAACGTATAAAAAATAAGAAAACTAGTCTAACAAGGTGATAAATTGTTTTAAGAACAACACCTAGTAAAGAGAAAAACCAAAATAAGGTACATTCCCTTGGCCATAATATGCCTAGCATCCGTTGCACCTATAATAAAAAAGTTTAAAATTAACCATATTATAATGAAAAATAGTTCATAATTATGTCTGTGTTATTACCCATCATGAAATGGAAAAAACTAACACCCATTCTCTGTCTGTACTAATCTCTCACAAATATATGCAATTCTGTTATAATTATTCACACATTTCTCATCCATGGAAATGAATTATGGATCTATAAAACAATAAAGTCTTACTATTTAATGTTTTATAATAATCATGTCTAGATACCTAATTATAAAAGTAATATATTTAGTCAATTTAAACCATTTTTAGTTAAAGAAATAAAAATTCAAATGTCAATTTAGTTATATGGAAAACAACTGCAACACATTCCTGTTTATCTCTTCCAAATCTATTAGATCCATGATATATTTTTTGAATATTCTCAATGGATAGTCTCTTCCACATATATCAGACATCATCTGAAACTCATAGATATTAACCAAGGAAGAAGAAGATTTAGATTATCTTTGTATCCCATCATAAATATCAGTGGTATCTACAGTTTTTTGTTTCTTCCTTTGGGCCATTTATTTTAATTTTAGATACTCATATGTAAGTTAAATTTTATAAATTGTTTAATTAATTATCAATCATATATGGTAATATTAAAAAAATTCATTCCTCATATAAAAGATAACAAATGAGGCTAGATGTACAAAGTAAAAAATAATTGAGACAATCCCCAACTATGGTAAGCTCCTCAGTAAGAAATAGTGGTAGAGCGGTAGGATAAATAATATCAAGTCCTGATACACTAACCTAACCCATCTGCATAGTTTAGTGATGTAAAAAATACCCCAAAAAATGAATGAGTGCTAATGCAACAATATGTTTTTCAGGATCTCTAACATACAACTCACTGTATAAGGTTGGGTTCGAGCGAGGAGATAAAGGATCCGAGTAGGCAGGTTGGGCATGGTAGTTTGGTTGGGTAGCCTAGACATGTTGGTAATATTATAAAAACAATGACTATCTCATAAATCATTCTAATATAACCTGCACATCTAATTGAATTTGATCATCCATGGACAATTTCATATCTTTCATCTCATCTTTTAAGGATTCTTTTTCTAGGTCTCTTGATTTATTACTCTGACAACCAAAAAAAATTTAAATAAAAACACCCACTTGACATCATCTTATGCGGTCAGGGTGTTCTAGATTTTATAATGAATGAGCTAGGATGTCTATCGTACCCTCATGGATAATAGAGACTTCTGTATATTTCTCCTAAAGTTCATCCGGAAATGAAATAAAAAATGTTATATTATTGTTTTTAATTTATAAAATAGAATAATTCTTGAAATGTAAATAATATTTACATTCAATTGTTTTCACTACTTCCTTAACTTTCTCTATATGATAAGTTTCATTTTTTCTCCTTCTTTCTCTTTTCCATTTTTCATGGTGAGTGGGGGAGATAGAGGACCAGAATGACATCATCCGAACAACTAGTGGAGTGAGATATTAGTGTTTAAAACTTTTCATCAATTATATTTCTCTAATAAATGATACCACCATATGATAAAATATGAGGGTATACATTTTACAACTAGATGTCTTGATAGATTTTCCAAGAGGCATGTTATAAAAGATGTAAAAAAATTAGTAAATATGAACATATATTTGAAATTTTAAAATATAATATAATTATAATACCAGAAAGGAATCATCATTTAGATTAGAAACAAATTTCTTCCATGTATCTGCATCTATAAACTTATACTTGAGTCATGGTTTTTCATTTTGTCTCTTTCGAAAAACATAATTTTTTGTCAACTTTGTTTTGGAATCTCTTTATCAAACCACCGCCAATATAAGTTATCTTTTCTAAATTGTTTCTGTTTCTTTAAAAATAAATTTTATAAAAAACGTTTTAAAATAAAAAAGTTATTTAAAATATGTAATATTCCAAAAGTAAGATAAAATAAATAAATGGAGATATTATGACATTATGGACTCCCTAATCTAATCTTTCTCTCTCTTCTCGACAACCTTCCAATCAGGATATAAAATTATAATCATACAATGGATCGTCATGGAGATATAGTTGATAAATTGTGTTTCATTTGGTTTATTTGCATCATTGTTGTTGTCAAAAGTGGTATGTAATATTTTATCTCCATGAGAAAGTGTTAGTTTTGGAATACATGTAATGCCACATTTACCAACTCAAGGACTCGATTTGGTAACAGAAAAATTAGGGGACTCCACTGATAATGTCTCATAAGTAGTGCTACAATTTTTTTTTCTAAATTAATTTTTTTTTCAATAAATAATTTTATTAATTGATATTTGATAATATGAAAAATGAAAAATTCCTCGGTAAATTTTCCTGTAGATTTTATCTATATCCATCATTGAAATAATAAATTGTATTTAAATTCTTGTGGACGTGCATATTTTTATTCAATTGAATAATTATAAAACAAGAAAACATAAATATGTATGAAAAAAAGGTAATACATGTGTAAGTTAAAGAAAAAATAATTGTTTTATGATTCTTAACAAAAAATATATATAGAAGGTATCCTGTTAAATATAAACATTACTTATAAAATGATAGAAGCATTTATACATTTAAATATCAAATACTTATTAAATAATATCATTTTTACACCTGTAAATTCCAAAAAAAATTTAAATAATTACCAGATTAATTAGGAGAGTAATTTAGTGTTGTCCGATATCCCTTCATTATGATAACTTCATACTGCATGCACTATGTATACATTATAGTCATTATTATCCTAAAATTCTGTAGTGGATAAAGAATGCTTGAATAAATAAATTTCATAATCACGATCATCCTCATCAGCCAAATGGCTTATTTTCCCTCAAAAAATGACAGACCACAAATCTTTTGATAGATTAATTACATAAAATATTTGTTTTTCATGTGTGTCCATTATAAATTGTTCTTCATTGAAACTAAATCTTTTAAAATCAACCAGTTTAAACCCATACTCGGCAAGTTTCAGACCACAATTACTTGAAACCCAATTACTCTTAAACTTGGTGACTCAAAATTTGATATAATCAATTTCCCTTAGGTCTTCGAGAACTCCAAAATATGGAGTTGATGTAGAAATTGGTTATTTATAATTGTTAATTGAAAAATGAAGTGATTCAGTACGACCATTACACAACTGTTTTGAATGGTACTCTTATCATCCATATTTTTCTGCAACACCTATACCAATTATTATCAAAATTAGACCATGTGATCAAATTAAGATATGGTCCACCTACCAACCATATCAATGTTTATGAAGTAGATATATCTATGATGGATTTCTATTTAAACCATGAAACAAATTACTTTTTATGCCCAATCATCATAAACTCTTCATTTCTTTTCAGATATCATTTATTTAATTAAATAATAAGTGATGATATAAATGATTGAACCTCATCTATGATGTTCAAAATATATAAACGCGCATGAAAAAATTTATCACATGGAATGGAATTTACCTTTAATCCTTGAATACCTCTACATTCACTATCAACTGTCATATTTTGGGATATAGGGAGACCAATATGGTTCACTTCATACAAATAACTAGTATAGAACCCAATAAACTCACCGGATACATATTTTTTTAACAATAGAGGCCTCTGGTCGATAAGGATTTCTAACAAATACCTTCAAAATTTTCAAATATATTTATACAGGACACATCCAACATAAATAAATAGGCCCACATATTTTTATCTCATGCTCAAAATGAATTACTAGATGATCAATTACATAAAAAAAGTAGGTGGGAAATATATTTCTAGTCGACAATGTATAAGAGCATCATCATTCTGCAACACATATATAAAATTTGGATAAAGAACAAAGATTCAAATGGATTTGAAAATAATTACATAACCTGAGGATAATATATTTGATAGTTGTCATTAATATACCACACAATGTGACTAGAAGAAGTTGTTGCATCAATACATGATAATCATGAGATTTCACACCAATTAATTTTCATTCCTTAAATGACACCAAACTATCCACATTTGAATAATTACCACTGATTACTTTAATACCATGAAGACACTAACATAAATTAATCTTCTCAATCTTTCTTAATGTGTGACAAGCTATTGGTACATATGTTCTATTTTCTTTCATAGTTGTAGCTAACTCTAAATGTATTCCCATTGATATAAATTCCTATCTAGTATGCAATCCATATTTTATCATTCCTTTTATGTCTAACAATTTTTCAATCATACTATCACATATGTTTTTGTCAATATACATAAACATAAATGTTCTGTTTTATCCATAAAAATATCCAAAAAGGTTGTTCAAAAAAAGATAGACTCTTTCTTCTAGATATTTTATTCAATACCAAAACTTCTTTTCCTTCAAAATTTCAAATCAATATTGTTCACATTATCGTAATATTATTAAGATAAAAATGGTCGTGGGGGAATATTTTATTCCTCTAAACCATTAAATTAATTTCTCAATCTTTGACAAGGATGATCAATTAGAAAAAATATTTGATTTCCCTTGTACATTGTCTTTATTTAATTCTTCAATTGATAATATGAAGTATCTTCTTCACAAATTAGACAAGATTTATATCCTTTAAAAATATATCTAGATAATTTTCCATATGCAGTAAATTCAATTATAGTGAACATTATCATAGCATGAAAAAGAAAATACTCTTTTGTGTATTCATCGAAAACTTTAACACCTGTCTCCCATAGTAGTTTCAAATCATCAATCAATGGTGGAACATAAAAATCAATATCATTTTCCAGCTGTTTTTGTATAGAAATCATCAATATCAACATAAAAAATTGTTTTTTCATACATATATGTGGGGAAAAGTTGTAAACTATCAACAAAATAGGCCATGAATTATGTTGGCTACTTAGGATTTTAAATAGATTCATTACACCAGTACACAATATCATTATGATATTTCTTAATTCACTTCCAAAATCATGAAATTGTTTATCAAATCTCTTCCATTGTGGTGAATTAATATGGTAACGTATGTTACCATCAAAGATGATCTCATATAAATTCTATGTTAAACTTTTTGCATCATTTTAATTTTCATATATATGCTTCTAATATGAAATTATTGTAAGGTAACAAATTAATTTTGCAGGATCTTTGATTCTGATTGTTGAGAATGAGTCATAGTTGAATTATCAGAATTATATGAAGGGATTATGAGGTGAAATTATTAGAATATATATGAAATTTATTTTTCATGAGGTTAGATGTTTGTACCTAAGAATCAATTTGAGTTGACTTTTTCATTCACTTTGTAGTGTGATTTCCCACATGTAGGACAATTTGATAAATATTGATATTCTTTTCTATAAAAAACACAATGAGTGGCAAAAAATGAATTTTTTTAAACCCCAATCCCACCGGGAATAATATGCTATTCCCACCAAAATTAAAATATGGAAGCCATTTCCCTTCTAGAATATCTCCTTTAAAAGCTCAAGTATGTTATAAAATGATTTATCACTCCACCCATTTCCTTCATTCAAGTTAACTAGTCTCAAAACTACTTATAACACTGCACTTTTAATAAAACCTGAGAAAATTGGTTTCTTAGTATCTATATACTTTAGTTCAACAAATTCCTTTTTTTAGATGGGTTCAACAAAGATATCATGAATTATTTCCTTAATATGATCCTATGACTCATTATGACTATTGACATTAATATTAGATATTGAATTTTAAGTTCTTTCACCATTCCAAATCCAACGTGTATAATTAAGGATAAAATCATAGAAAACGAGGTGATTCATGATTTATCATGATTTTAGATTTGTTATATTTAAAAACAAAATATATGGGTCGAAAATAAAATCTATGTTTTGAAGATTTCATTTAGAAAATCCAAGGAATCATCAACTACCTTTTCATATTCACAAGTGGTTCTTTGTAAATTTTTCAAATTATGATCCATTCCATACCTGATATCAAAATATAATCAGTGAATATATTAAAAAATACAGACAATTTAAAAAATATAATTGTAAACATAAATACATTAAATAAAAATGATTGGTAATCAGATTGGTTAAATCAACAATTATTATGAATAAAATAAAAAATAATCTACTAATGGTATTTATTTTGTGAGATGTGTGTCATGCTGATCCAATGGACATCACATGTAATGACCCCAGTAGAAATTACTAATAGAAAATTGTTATTTTTTAAAATAATATATTGTCTAGTTATATATGCTACATCATAGTGAATTCAACTATTGGGATAACATTGAATGGAGTTTTCTCGAAATATTATTTCTATACCATCAAACAAGTATAAATGGGGACATAGTTTGATTATTTTGAATTATTTGATATGTTTTGTACATGTTTCACATTCCATCAAATATAATAACATCTCATACAATATTTCATTAATTAAATACTATATAAAAGTAATAGGAATTTTATACATTGTTTGGTGGAGCTTTTATTGACCCGAGACTAACTAATTATATTGTATCGGTTGATAATTTAACTCAAAGTCATAATATATTATGGAAAATAGTACTAGAAAAATATTTATTCTTGTAGTAGGATCTTCTAAATCATATTTACCGAAATCCAAACATGAAGAAACAATGATCAAGGTTAGGCCAATTACCCTTCCAAAATAAATTGATTAATAATCAACAGTCAAGAAATGTTGTAATTATTCTTCACCATATAACAATAATGAAATCATATTTAAATACAATTAAAGTAATTGTCTGATACTATAATTAAAATATAAATTTCAACTACCCAAGACTAACCATGGGTTGAGAGATAATAACCATATATTTTATGTGTTTTATAAATTATTAAAACCAAAGAGAATGATATTTTTTTTTCAATTATACAAAAAGTAACCCTTAAAAAATTAAACTCACTATAAAATAAAACATTACAACTAACAAAATTTTATCAAAAAAATATAATTAAGAAACATTATAAATTTTCCATGTAAAAATATAGAAGTAACCAATGTTATGAATTTAACGGGTGAAAAATATGGAGTCATTTACATGTAATGTACATTATATTGATGAATGATGAAACTATATATCATTGTTCATTGCATAATATCATC
This sequence comes from Viscum album, assembly GCA_963277665.1. Classification (NCBI taxonomy): domain Eukaryota; kingdom Viridiplantae; phylum Streptophyta; class Magnoliopsida; order Santalales; family Viscaceae; genus Viscum; species Viscum album. Next base: position 1,511,575,193 of record OY728153.1, on the reverse strand, counting down.
AATTTTTTTTATAGTTTCATAAAATAATAAATTTATCAAAAAAAATATTTAACAACAAAATATTCAAAAAATAATCAACTACATACAAATAATTGAAATAATAACTCCCAAATATAACTAAAAGATAAATAATATAACTTCAAAAGAAACAAAAACGTACAAAATTCAGTGTTAAACAAGAAAAATTGATCCTTAATTTGATGCTTCACACATGAATTAATTAAATTAATAAATACTAAACTATACAAAATATTTTTTTATAGAAATGAACAATAAACAAAAATAAAGAAATAAAAGAAAATTGTGGGGGATGTTCATCCAGAAAACAACTTTTGAGGAGAAAAACTTATTGGATGATGAAATAATGATAGAGAATAAATATTTGACCAGGAAGATCCTGAAAGGATGATAAAAGTCAAATAAAAACAACAAAAATGGTCATTAAGTGTTTGCGGGTCACTGTTGGGGTCATCGCAAGTAGAGATAACAAAGCATTTCATATCCAAAAAATGAGGGTTTACCGATCTCTTGTTTTTTATAAAAATGGTTTAGGTGTTGGTTTTTAAATAAATGGACACTGATTATTTTTTGATTAATCATTTCATTTTTCAGAAAACCATTGTCAATTTTTTTGGGCGTCGGTTTATGAGAAAACCGACCCTAATGGTTTTTTATTTATGGCGTTAGTTTTTTTTAAAACCGACATCATAAATTCAAAAGCTTGAGTTTTTACATTGTTTTTTTTAAAAAATATTCCAAAAACATAATATAAATACATTTCTCATCTATTTATAACAAACAGACATCGTATCATCATTGTTAAAGACTTTATTTCTTTTGGTGACATGACATCATATGCATCTCCCCATATACAAGAGGATTCTAACTTGCAGTGATGGTCTGAATCTGTTTGAGGGGATACTATACCCTCATTATCATTTCATAGGATTAATAATAAACAATAAACCAAATAAAAAATAATCATAGTAAAAAATTGGTAATACAAATACATCATACTTGTCATACAAATAATGCATCTCCCAAAGTGCAAAGGCTATCCACTGTAATTTGCAAAAAATAAATAAAGAAATACATGGATAGTCCTTTAGATTCCATCCAAGCCCACTACTAGCTCCATTATCCTATGATCAACCATATACCAAGGATTCCTTTACCTTTACTAGATTCATCCTGAAATATACTAGTACACCAAAACATCCGAGTAGGATGTGAGTATAACACTCAGTAATACACTCTCAATGCACCCTCAACCTGGTGTGCTCGTCTATAATAGTGTATTCCATAATAATAATAAATTATTAACATGTATAAACATACAATACAAAATGGATCATTCATAAGCTAACCAATACATCACCAACCTTCGGTTTTACTTTCCTTGGTTCAATGCCAAAAATGTACAACATTTTGGTAAGAGACCAATACCAGCCACAAGGCTGCTGGCGAGTCACTCAAAATCGAAAAGGTATCAAGTGAGTAACCTAATTATAATTTAGAAAGCATCTGGTAATACTCATAATACACAAGTCATTGAGTATCTACAACCTATTTGGAGTCCACAAGGCCTCAAGTAACACTCATAATCTACAAGGCATCATGTAGAGGCTTGTTTACAAAGCTATCATGAACCACCATCATCAACACCTCAATTTATGTGCTCACCCATAAATGAGTAATCATAACACAATAAACACTAATAAAATATACTAATCCTCCAAGGAAAACATGAAAAGTTATATAATGATAATAACAACGACACACATCATGAGAAATATGGAATAATCATATATACAACATGTGAATCAAACATCATCATGGAATCTAGATATCTCAAAAATATAATGGAAGAAAAAAATTTGTATCACAAGCTACAAACATGACCAAAATCAATCACTAGTTAAGAATGAATATCAGCATTCTAGAAAAATAATCATATCATGGAAACATGGGTAATGAGATAACAAAAAGGTAAGGATCTTCTTATCTAAATTTCATTGACATCAACAGTGAGGAAAAACATCCCCTATGGTTCAATTGCGGGGGTAAAAACCTAGATAGTCAAGAACGTGTGCTCCTTGGCATTATTATCATAGTCATTGGCACTTCAATGATCCATGTTCATCAAAGGGTCATAGAACCAAAATGCGGTATTTTATTTTAAAAGGATATAAAATACCACATGTGATGCTACTTTCTCTCTCTTGGATAATTTACAAATTATAATTAAAATGTATCATGTGATGATATTTTTCTCTCTTCTAGATAATTACCAAATTATAATTTTATGTCAACACGTACATTAAAAATTTCTCACTCAATTATAATTATCTTTCGATAATTTTTTTTATACAATTTATTTTTATAATTATCACATTAAAATTTATTATAAATCATCCTTTTATAATAATATTTTGATAATTTTTCATAAATTATCCCCTTATAATTATATTTTGAAAATTTCACATAAAATATTCTATTATAATTATTATTTTTAATTTATTATATATTATATATTTATAATTATATTTTATAATTTCTCATAAATTAACCTCTTATAAATATTCTATAGTTTTAACATAGATTTTACCCTTTTTTTGAGCCTTCAAACCATTTATTAAGTGATTTTTTTTTGAAAAAAATTACATTTTTACATAAAAATACCCATAAATTAATAATGAGGAGTATTTTTATTATCATTAAAAATTTGGGGATATTACATCATATGTATTTATTTCAGATAAAAAATTGACGTTTAGACTAAAAAATGATGTCAAAATGTTGTTTTCTTCTATTTTTGGATCATTGGTTAAAATAACATGCATAACCCAATCCCTAAATCGATAAAAATTTACCTAATAATTTCTACTAGAGCACAAACCATTTTGATTCTTCCTCTTGAAACTCTAAAATAACATTTATTTTTACATCATTTTTTAAAATAATAAATATTTTTCCATTTCATGGAGAACACCTTGATGGGTCGATTTGAAAAAACCAGAAAATAATAGTTAACATGTATCAACCCAAAATCTATAATATTTTTTTGAATAGGGATATGTCATATGGTTTTCAATAATTTATAAATATCCCAATCCCTTTTACATACTTATGAATATATTTAAAAAACTCTCGTACAAGCCATATAATATTCATTATAAATAAAAAATGGATACTTGATGTAAAATCCCAAATAATATTATTCAATCCCAACATTTGAGGTAATGAGATTTTCATTATCTCTTTAACTTCACATGAATTAAAGAAACTCCAATCCAAATCCATATTTTAGTAAGTCAAGGAGTCATTAATTAACATGGTCACCCTTACATTGATGTATAGAGAACATAAGGTAGAATTAGGTATGATTGTACACATTTTGGACATACATTTACCTATGTATTGTTTTTATTGAACACTCATAACATATTCTCTGTATTTCAAAATAAAATGTAATAAATGTTTAAATAGTTTCTCTTTTTAGAATGGATAGTTTAAAATTTACCCAGATATTGTCAGTGATAAGATTAATCACGAAAAAAGAACTTTAATATTGATAAAAAACATGGGGTGACATGTTGTTTATCCAATTAGATATTGTTTTTTAAAAATATTTTATGTAAAATTACAAAAAATAATTGGTAAAAAATAATTTATAAATTTGGGTATATATATTTTGGAATTAATAAAATATAATTGAAACTATTTTTTGAAATCCCAATATTACCATTAAGAAACATAAACACCTGATACAAAATATCTTTGAAAATAATATGGTAATTTATTTTAGAAAACGAGGTTGTGAACACATGAGGTTTTAATTATTTCCAAGGATGTATATAGAACATTGCATTAAAAACCCATTCTAGGGTGAAGTCCAATGGGATAGAGTAATTTACCACATTAGAAATGTGATGATCAGCCATTTTTGAAAAAATCTCCATGTCAAGGGAACCATTCTCACCAATAACATAAAAATAACTCACAAAATACCCTTCACCTATTGAAAATCCAACACCAAGGATCCATCCCCCCATAATTCTATTAATGTAATTATTATTCATCCACTGAGATTCATTATAATGAAGATAAGATCTTTTAAAATCCCCTTCCACAATATCCTTCCATAGACCAAATTTACCTCCTCATTTGATGATGATAACACTTTTCATATTTATTAATGATATTAATTTCATAGAAAAGAATTTTCTAAAAATTTGGATCCATATAAGAATCCTCATTCTAAATAAGATAATTTCTCAATATTCGACTTTCATTTCCTTAAAAAATCCCTAGAAAAATTTTCACTCGACATTATAAGGAACATCGACAAATTTTAAACCTTATAGTGATTCCATTAATCTCATTACTAAAATATACTATCAAGATTCCTAAAAAACATCCTCATAATATTTATACTTATATCACATATTATCAAAATTAAACCTTCAATGATGATAATTATCTTTTATGGCATAAACTCACTATAATCCGAGTATGGGTAAAAGTTGAATTTTCCCCACATTAATTGAAGCTGAAACAAAATAATAATAATGATGAAATATTTTCTACCACCAGATTAAGTCCTCCCAATACATGAGCATTGTTGAGAAGATTATTAATCCATATAATTTGGGACCCTTTTAAGACAACATTAATAAATAAAAAATCATCAAAATATTTCTAAAACTCGATCATCAAACATTATTGTTGATTCTTCTAACCTGCTTTCTTTTTTTCATATAGGATTTCATCAAAGTCATAAGCACCCAACCATGATAGTAGACTCATATCTTGTAATTGATGCGATAATTTTAAATAATTACTCATGTGATCATCTACTAGGTTTCCCTGGAATACCATATTATGATACATTTTCATATCATTCACAAGAAAAATATTAACTATACGTTCAACAGAATAAATCATAATCATCATATGAGCACTGTGCTTTCACCATAACAAAATATCCTCGAAATTACTCAACATTAAAAATAATTTTACAACAACATTTCATTCTATAATTTTTTCATGACCCAACCCACTGGGGGCCACCTATGCAGTGGAAATCTTAGTTTTCACAACCCCATGACCACCTATGATTGGGTAGGGAATTGTGACTAGCCCCGAGTAGGCATATCTAACACATTGGAGGCATTATCAAAATTTACCTACACACACAAAAACACACATCTTCAAGCACATAAAATGATAAAATGTAAATAAAAACATATAAAAATAATGCATGCATAAAATCTATCCCATAATTAGAGTACTAAAAAAATCTAGAAAGCAATAAATGGAACAAATGAAAGCCCATCCAAAAAATGGAAAATAAATTCTAACCAGATCAGAAGGAGGGGAGTTTTTTCAAATAAAAAATAATATAAACCTTGGTGTTACATTCAGATATCATGATACACCTACTACCGGTCCTCCGAGGACTACAAAAAATGGACATCCATCAATATAAGACACAACATGTCCCTGAAAATCCCATGCATGAGTGAGTATAAAAATACTCAGTAGGATACCTTAAAATAATCAAAAATAAACAATTAATATTATTCAACTCATGAATATATAGGTATGTCAATCAATATATGATACATCATGATAAAAAATAATAACCCTAAAATTCTCATAATAGACTCCAAGTCTCAAAGGAGTCTCACTCGCCAAGCAAACCTAGGATATTACTTGATATTTCTTAGTAACACTCGCTATGTATGGGATTGAAGTCCTTGTAAATTGGTCACACTTATTTCAAGAACCCCACGTTAGGACGAAGATGACAGATGATTCAACCCTAGTCCTTGAAAAAGGGATTCCAAAACTCTATCTAAGACTAATTCCTTAGAGAGGATCACAATCCTTTGTTTAGGACATAACACAATATTGCACCCTCATTGGTATAGATCGAGGTAACACACCCTATGGAAATTGGATAAGAATTGATGAATTAATTTTAATTCTTGTGCTGCCTCATGTTATATATATGATTACTAAAATGGACAACATCACATTCTACATGTAAAACTACTAAGGAAAGACTACTCCTTGGCCAAAATTGGAGACTATAAAAAATCATGATGAATGCAAGAGGCTCATTGTCTATCCATCGGGATAAAATTTAAATTCAACAATATGTTACCACAAAGCCAAGTGGATGTCCAAATGGGTTACATAATTGTAATCCTAATGGAAAAAAACTCAGGATAAGCTATTTACATGCCCAAAATGGACACCCGATGAAGAAAATACATTTTTCTATAACATGTATGTACATCTCTTCATGGGCATAAACCATGAGTCATAATAAAATATACAACATTATTTTTGAAACAACCATTTTAAAATTATGTTCATGATTCCCCTAACCACATGTTAATTAGACATCCTGGATAAAATATATAACCAGAACATGGATTGATAACAAACTAATAATAATACATCTATTATTATTATTATTATTATTATGATTATTATATTATAAAAATAATAAATATAAATAAAAAGTATTTCACATGGAGGGGGTATTTATACATGAAATCCCATTTATTCTCACCACCACCATCTCTATCTCTTAAAATGAATTAATTGTTACTACTAAAACAATTCAATTATACACTTCATTTTCTTCTTAAAGAAGCCCTAAAACCACCTTGAAACCAGATTCAATCACATTATTCGTACTAAAAACTTCATTTTATTTAAAATCCCAAAACCACTCATACAAAAAACCACCCAAGGCCATGCGACCGACCTCCTAGAATACAATCCACTGATGGTCAGACCACCACACGCCACCCATACCCTGGTCCCCTTCCAAATCACACTACATATCACAGCACCAATTCTTGGGGCTATATTTATCTTGGGATAAAATATATATGCATTAAATTCCAATCCTCCTTGACTAACTCCATAATAAAATCTCAATCCACATCATCCTTCCACCAAACCTCGTCGCTGCGTCCTGACCGCCACCCACCGAACCACACATGAATAACACATACCCAGTCAAGACATGTATTCATTATTTTTGTTCCCAAATCCCATCATAGTTATTATACCCAGATCTTTTCAATAAAACATTTGTGCCAAAATTCTATTTCACAATGATTTATTATTGGGTATTTGTCAAACCACCATCCAAAAAAATATCAGCGATGAATGGGTGAAAGATGATGATAGAATATCATGATAAAAAATTAGGGAATGGACCTCGATTTTTGTTTGGGTTGGAATAAATTAATTTCTGTTAGAATGATTAATGTAGATAAATAAAAAAAGTATTAAATTATAATCCTAGTATGATTAACCCAATCTTTTTAGTATTAATGATTCATGAATCAATTTGTTTGGGGATCTGATTCTTGTTCATCGAGGAATAAACAATAGATAAATAAAAAATATAAAACATTAACCAACCACAATAAAAATGTTAAACATCTTACCTCAATTTGAATCCTTTTTGGGTGAATAACCCATTCTATAATGATGAAAGAATATCCCTACACTAACTTCCTGCTTCTCAATTCAACCTGATTTGATCACTATTGTTCTCTAATCCTGATTACACAATGTAGAATCATTCAATCCTCCTCTATAATATCATAGGGTTATTCCTATAACCCTATAGTGTTTCCATATCATGGTAATTAAATGGGGTTTCTAGGTCTACAAATATTTAAATGAATGATTTAAATTAATTAATTATTTCACTTAATGCACCCGCCAATGACCACATCAACCAAACATTTGATGCTGACCAAAATTTTGTAATTCCTATGGTAAAACCAACATTTTGGAAACATAAATAGTATTTTATTTATGATACATGACTCTATTTAGGATTTATAATATTATTTCAGAAAACCTATGTGCGCATGATATTAAAATATTTAAACTTTCTATAATATCATTATTGGGATCACCAAACCTGGGAAAGTCAGTTCATATTAGTGCATGACTCAAAACCTATTAATAAAAGTATTAAAAAGTGTCACATGGGAAAAATGAGTCACTCTATATGGTCCTCTTTGAAATGATAAAAATGAGTCTCTTTTAGAATATTTAACTTTGGTTCTTCATGATGTATCAAACACAACCATGCTTGAATTGCATGAGGATTCTAAAGGCCCAAATAGTTCTATTATATAAGCATATTGGTTCTTTTAAAGTATGATTTTCAGCACTTTTCAGTACATCTAAATTGAAAAAATATAATTTTATTTAAATTCACACAATTACACTTTTTTATAAGTGTGGTTTTAGTATTTTTCTATTTTAAATTGGAAATTTTATAGAATTTATTTCATTATTGTTATTTAAAAAAATAAACATGGTGAGATATGTGGTTAGACCTATTGTGCCTAAAAAATAGATATAAAACTATAGAATTCAAGTGTAGAATAAGGACCAAAATGTATGCAGGTACTTGATAATAGTTTATTCGAGCATGATTCCACACATCATATAGAACAAGAGCTCACAAATGCAATAGTTAATGAAATAAATAATGAGATATCATACATAAATTGAACATATAAAATTTAACATGATTAGAGAAATTCTCAATACTGAGAGAGAAACACTAAAATACCTTAGAAGAGTGTGGAGAGACAATCTCTCGAGTTATAAGTGATTACTAATAACTACACTCAATAACCAATTACAAGTTATAAACATCACCATGGGGGGAAATCTATATGTTGGAAAATATTGGACTCATTGATAAATCACTATTCCACACATAAACTAATTATTCCCCAAATATTCTTTCATTAGGAGGTATCACTTCACCCATTTTCATTAAAATTATAGTATATACTATGGATGTTTAATGTTTGTGTGCCACCACTAATAATCTAGTTGTTACAGTTCACTATATATTATTGCTCTACCAACACCCCAAATAAACATATTAACTACCTATGAACATTTAATAACCAAAGAAAAATTCTTTACAATTAATAATCACTAACTTGATAACCCTTTACAAGTCTTTAGTTAAGCCACCAATAGAAAATTTATACCTCCCATCTTCTACTGCAACAATGATCATCTGATTTCCAACTAGTCATCCAATTCCCATCAATTCACAATGTTTATCTTAAATTTTTAAAACTATAACCCTGGTCACCATTTCCCCTAATGTTTTCACTCATATTCACCTTTCATGGTTCTATCACATTTCCCTCCAAAATACCCCCAATGAAGTGATATTTTTTCAAAATATTATTTTTCCTTGAATAAAACCTTGTATTTTTTGAAATATAGATTGTACTTAGGATGTCACAAAATAAAATCTTATATAGATACTTTATTTAAATTCCCTCAAACAAACCATTCTTCCATTCCCACTCCTTTTTACCCACATCTCCATAAAAATAGTCCACTTCAATAGTTAATATTCAAATTATCAGTTATATTCAAGTTATACACATCATTGTTTAATATTTGTTTGTAGACACATAAACTATGTTACTTCAATTTTTTCCCACATCTCTTAAAAATTATTCCAATCGCTCCAATGAAGAATATTTTATAAAACATAGAGATAATTATATGTTACCATTGAGATATTGAAATATCCACTTCATTGCTTCCATGTTTTTTTCCCAAATAATTTACACTGATGATCCCATACAGATTAATCAATCTACTATTGTATTTTTTTTCAATATTTTCATCAGTATAATTAGGAAACAAATTTAATGTATCATTGAGTGTTAGATTATAAATGTTTAATCATCCTATAGAATATTAAGATGATACCAATATATTTGGGTAAATAATAGTGAATCTGTTGTCCTTGAATACCTGGATTGAATGATTCAAGGTAAAAAATATATACATGAAATGAATCATGTGTATTTTTTTAAGTATTCATGGAAATTTGTAAATAACGAAGGATTAACTATATTCAATAGTTTATTATGGAATTGAAATTTTTACTCCCGACAATCTATTGGACATCTTGTGAAACAGTGATTACAAAAGAGACTAAAAGGAGGTAAAATATTTTATAAGATTAAGCATGAATTGTAAAGAAACCATCCTAGTATATTTTAATTATGATGACGTCTATATTCGGTAATAAATATCTCTTGGATTAATGTTTTAAGAAACTGATGTGAACATAGAATATTGAGAAAATAATAATATATTAAAATACTCACAATTTATTTTTTAAATGCAATAAAATACCTTGGAAACAATATTAAGAGGTTTGGAATTATTCTAATAATTCATAAAATTATTTGACATTTTTCTGAGTTATTTTATAGGATTAAGAAGGCCATGATTTGATTTGATGTTGTTTTTAATTTATTTAAATAATTATATCAATTATGATAGGGAAATTAAAAATGGATATGTCTTCAAATCCTCATAATGTAGATTTTCACTGTCCATAAGGTTAATTACTGACATTTTAATGTTCTCTCATAGGTTTGAAAATTGATAAAGGCATGTTCATGAGGTTCATTCTAGGACTTCTTTTATAAGGTTGAACTTGAGAATAATTTTGAAAACATGAAAAATAAAATAATTGTAATATTTTTTTAGTAATATATATATATATTTTTTGTTTATAAAAAAATAAATTTAAAAATTTAAAAACATGAACTTCATAAGAATCATTCCAAAGACAATGGAAACTTCGTATGGTTTTTTATGAGACTTTGTAAGGATGATAAGAATACTTGTTATGGTTAAAATATAAACTCCCTAAGATTTATACTTTTTGAAAAAACTAAAGTCTTCATAATGTTATAAAACATCACGAGGCATATAGAAGAAAAATTTTAATGTTAATAAGGGAATTATTAAGCTTCACCAAAATTATTTTTATGGGTGAACACTTAGTGAAAATACATGTAAAGATAGATATTTCTAGAATAACTTTATTCTGAAGAAAAATAAGTATGAAGATGGTCGAACAGGTTTCCAAAGTATTAAACATCACAAATGAATTATCATTCAATATGTATGAATATAGTGTTATTTTAATTACATTAATAATAATATCACATAATGAGAACAACTGAATGATGGAGACATCAACTAGTGATGATTTTTTTTGTATGATAAATTAGAGAATAAATAATCCTAGAAATAAAATTTGATGATTTTATAATAGTTATAAATTATTTTTGATATAAAAATGGATTTTTTTATTCAAGATGAATTTTGATATGGTTGGAGAGTGAATTTATATGATATTAAAAACAATATAAAGCTCATATTAAAATATATAATCTATCAAGTTTAAAAAAAGATTCACTCTGAAATAGTATTGTAACATCCCAGGTAAATAAAGAATAAAGAATTTTCATATTTATTAATATTTACGAATTAAATATTAATTTTATTTTAAAGGGGTTGCTATGTTCGATAGCGTACCCGATACGCAACGATGAGTTTCTTTGAAACTTACGTAGTACACTAGTAATAAAATAATATTATTTTAAATGTTAGTTAACAAGTAGCCGTTGTACTGGCGGGAATGGATAGAAATAACTAAAATATGATTAGATATGTTTTTAAATGTTTATACATTTACCCAATAAAAGATAAAGGCTTAAAATACGGAAAGAGTTCAATTTTAGGGCATATATACCCTAATTTTCACTAAAGGTTCACTTATCACCTTTTAATGGTGAACCGTCATTAAATATAGTTTTGATCACTCTTATACTTTATTTTGGACCAAATATAACTCTTCTTTAGAATCGGGACATCAAAATTTACTTTGTGTAAATTTTTGGTACCTTTTTGATAATGTTCATTTTTTTTATGAATAGAGTAAAATGTTGTATTTTAATTCAAAACCTCTTTTTAATCTAAATTATTTATTTGATTATATTATTATTTTAATTGGTTTTAAAGTGAAATTAGAAAATATTTTTACCAGTTAATCCAATGTTGGTCATTGGAATCAATTTCACTTTGAAATTGGACTTAAACTGGTGTCAATCTTTTGATACTTATTGTTTCACAAAAACACGCTATTTGTCATGACAGCGGGAATTAATTATTAAATTAATTAATTTGACTTATATGTTTTGAATTTTGTAAAATGGACTTCATTTTTGAATTCGGAATATCAAATATAGCTTAGGGTGAATTTTTGGTAATTTTCTGAAAAACGTCAATTTTTGATGAATAGTGAAACCACTAAGTGGTAATCAAGCAAACTGATTTTTCAGTTAAATGAAAGTTTACCACTAATGTGTATTGAATTTTGAAAATCCGACATACATGGTTGTCATTAAGAAGTAAAATGTGGTTCATTGAGATTAAAATAATTTTTTGGTGAATAGTAACTTTTTTTCATTAATCGCGATTAGAGGTAATTAGTGTAGTTTAAGGTAAAAATGGTATTATAAGAATGTGAAAACACCATGAAACTTGTCCTACACCTATTGGGTGAGTCATGGCCGACCAAGACAAGCCATGGGCCAACTTGGGGACCCCATGGATCCACTTTAGTTGGAAAATGACATTAATATATTTTTATTTAATGTTAAAGTGAAAATGACACTAACATAAATTGTTTTACTAAAATAATTTTTGAGTGGGGTTATACAAGTCAAAATTTTGATTATAAATAGTCATTGGAAAGATAAAACGATTTCCTACATCATAGTATTTTTGTTTATAATTTTTAGACATTAAATAAATTAAATTATGTATGACATAATAATGATGCAGCGATGACATCATTATTTGACAATTTAAATAAAATGGAAAGATAATGAAAAATCTAAAACCTACACATGGCCAAAACCAATTGGATGAGTGGATTTCGAACCCGTATCACCTTATCCACTAATTATTTCAATGTGGGACCTTTTAAAACCGAAACACATTTTCAAATAATGTAATGTTTCTTTACTTTCCAAAAGTGCCCCTCCTCTCCTCTTATAAAAGGCCCCCACCTCTACCTCTTTTCACACACTTCTCAAGCCTTTGGCTCGGCCAAACCCTGCCCAATTACTCTCTCCACATCCCTCTCCTCATCCTAGAGGATTCCCTTTAGGCAGAAACCTTTCAAAGGAAGCCTTTAGGCTCAAATCAAAAGGGAGTTACACTTTTAAAGGTAATTCATTCTCTCTTGTTCATTTGTTTTATTTTGCTTCTCCAACCCTCTAAACTCTTTTTATTTACTTCTTTTGTAACAACACCAGTATCTTAAATATACTAGGATGTTGTTATAATATTTATTTGAGCTACACTCTCACACAACTACATCAAATGGTTAAAAAACATACGGTTTCCGTGGATGGCGAAATTCTGCCTCCCGAAACGATGATTGTTCAATACTCATTTAACACCTTCAAGGGTGGCCATTATGATGTCACTATTTTTATATATGATATATAATATGTTTATGTTTTCTTTAAGCCTCTGTATTTTTCATTTTTGTCATACCTTTATGGTTTCCATTATGGGTAAACACGATATCTTCATTTAAGGAAGTGCAGACTACCGCCCCCTAAAAGTGATGTGATTCGTTAATGCCATATGTGGGACGTGTAAAGGATGGATTTAAAGTTATTCTATATGATTTTATACTGGAATTATAATATACCTCTATATCATTATTATTTCTTTCCATTAAATTATGAGATAGAAATGAAAGTAGCGTTCATGCGTACGTACGACTTACCGTCTCCATGAACGGTGCATTTCATTTCTTATCCCCAAATGTAATGTACTATTAAAATTACATGTATATAATGTATATATATAATTAATGATATATCTAAATGATGAATATAATTCTAAAATTAAAATATACATACCTCTCATTTAGTTTTAATTCCACTAATATGACAAAGAAATGAAAGTAGCGTTCATGCATACGTATGGCTTACCGTCTCCATGAACGGTGCATTTCATTTATTACCTCTAAATGATTATGTAATATTATAAATACATGTATATGCTGGATATATATGATATATATGATATCCAAATCCGGAATTTCATTCTGGATATAAATAACTTTTGACCACACAAACAACATGTTATTGTAAGAAGTCAACTTTCGACTTAAGAACCAAATATTGAAAAAACAAACATTATTAACTTAAATGGTTACATAATGTTTATAACATGGCAATAAGTGATATAAAAGGAATAATGAAGTTTAAAAAGGTTCTTAATCAAGTATAAATTAACTCAAGTTTATTATTCAGGGCGTTAAAGAACGATTGAGTCAAGTCAGACCCGAGGTAAGGGACTTCGTCTCAATCTCCTTTCATTGAGGCATATTTCATTTTATACACAACCTTCTTTTATACGGTGTATAAACCCTTTGACTTTTACTTTTATAAAAAAGGAATCTTTTTCTATAAAGCGTTTTACTAAACGAAAAAAAGGAATGTTTTTTAACGTATGCGGTGACAATGACTTTTTCCGCCGCCGCGAGTATTATTTGGTCTTTGGCTTCCTCAACAAGCCGTAATGTTTTTAAAATAAAATAAATACCATATACTCTGTTATGTATTTTGGTATTGAAAATGGTTTTGATAAAGGATTCTATTATGTCATTATATTTATGATATATTGTGATTGAAATGTGGAAATGTTATCTTTCCTTTATATTGGTTTTATGTTTTATGATTTTATACTGGTACTTGGACATTTTAACGGGTGGTTACGTTATAAACCATATGACGGGTGGTGCCGTGAATACCAGGACGGGTGGTTACGTTATAACCTCCGATGCATTGGGTATGGAAGTCGGCCGTATGGCTATTCCATTTAGGTTGTATGGAAATTGGCTGTATGGCTATTCCATTAAGTGATATGTGTGGAAGTAAACCATATGGTTATTCCACTTAAGTATGTTTATGTCCCAAGTTACCTTTATATATTCTATGTGTTCTTTATATGGGTTTTATGGTAATCCTTTGGTTACAAAAAGGTAAGTAATGATACTTTATTCAGTGAAGATTTTTTTTACTACTTCATGAAGGAGAAGGTATTACTTTGATATAGTATACATGGTTTACTTGATGTTTGAAAAACTAACAGTTTTCATTCTTTTTGTATCCCTTACTGAGCTTTTTATGCTCACCCAAAGTTTTTCGAAATGTTTTTCACAGGACTTAAAGTGGAATAAGGTCAAGGATGGGATCAAGGGAATTTCATGCTATCTAAAACATGGAATCTAGACATCTTTCTTTTTAAGAGTTTTTATTTTATGGAGACTTAGTAGAAGTGTCTACTTTGTAATCTTTTAAGATGTAATAGTTATGTTCTAATTCTCTAAAACTCTAAACCTGAAAATATCCTCAATGTGAATTATTCATTTAATTCAATATTAAGTAAGGTTTAAGGCTGGGGCCTTATAGTTGGTATCAAAGGTTGGTTTAGACAAATTTAGGAGTTAGAAAAGTGTTAAATTATAATATGATTGAAATGATATAGCATTTACAGATTACCATGTTGCTTCGCCTAAGATATTTCTGTGTTCAGAATGGTTTTCCGCAGAGGAAACAAAGCAGCTATGTTGGGACGACATCAGGAGGAAGACAACCTTCCAAATCAGCAACCTGAGATGGTCGGAATCGGAACTGAACAGTTTGTTGCAGTGATGGCACAGTTGACTCAGGCTATAAATGGTGGTGGTATCCATGCACGAGATCAGCCAGATCAACCGCAGAGGAACATGTCAGTGGTGGAACATTTCATGAGGCAACATCCCCCATCATTCAGAGGATCATCTGACCCTGTGCAAGCTGAAGGGTGGATTAAAGCACTGGAGAAGATTTTTGATGTCATGGGGTGTTCAGAACATCAAAAGGTTAGTCTTGCTGTTTACCGTTTTGAAGGTGAAGCTGATAAGTGGTGGTCGATGGTGAAAAATATAAGGGATAGTGATGAGATTGAGGATCTTCACTGGGACGAATTCAAAGGTATGTTTCTTGAGAAATATTTTCCTAAGGTGGTTCATCTTAGGATGGGAAAACAGTTCCTAGAATTGAGGCAGGAGGATGATTCAGTGGCTACTTATGAAGAAAAGTTCACTCGATTGGGAAGGTATGCTCCAAACGTCATACGAGATCTTGATAGTAAAATAAACCGTTTTTACTCAGGGTTAAAGACAAAGTATCGAAGGGCTTTAGCTTCTTGTGAATTAAAAAGTTATGAAAAACTTGTTCGATGTACGGAGAAGGTAGAAATGGAGTTTGCCGATGATCAGGTGTTCTATGAAAAACAACAGAATAAGAGGTCTAGTTGGCAGGAAAAGGGGAAGAATTCATCAAAGAAGCAAGGAGGTAAGAAAACCAAATATCCATCTTGTGAGAAGTGTGGTAAAATGCATCCTGGAGAATGTTTATCCAAGTCTGGTAAGTGCTTTCGGTGTGGTAAGTCTGGTCATATTGCTCGTAACTGTAAGGAAGATGATCAAGCAGGAAATGAAAAGCCAACGGTAAGATGTTTTAAGTGTAATGAAATGGGTCATTATGCAAACGAGTGTCCAACGAAGAACTCAACTGGGGGAAAGCAGTTAGACTACAAGCAGAAAGGGGTGGTAAAATCCTTTGCAACAACTTCAGCAGATGTTGGGCCATCGAATGAAGTGGTATCAGCTCCAGGGAGCTCAGTATTTTTCGAAGATTGACTTGAGGTCGGGGTACCATCAGTTGAAAGTAAAAGAAGCAGACATTCTGAAGACTGCGTTCCGTACTAGATATGGCCATTATGAATTTGTAGTTATGCCTTTTGGGTTAACCAATGCACCTGCTGTATTCATAGACCTTATGAATAAAATTTTCCATGAGTACTTGGATAAGTTTCTGTTTGTGTTTTGAGGTTTGTGAAGAGGTTATGTGTGCCTTGTGATTCACAGTTGAAGAATGAGTTGTTTTTTCATCCTGGCAGTACTAAGATGTACAGAGGTCTGTGGGAGTATTACTGGTGGGATGGAATGGAAAGAGACATTGCTGATTTTACTGTGAAGTGATTGACATGTCAACAGGTTAAAGCAGAGCAGCAGTTACCGAAAGGGATGCTTCAGCCTTTACCAGTGCCAGAGTGGAAATGGGAAAACATATCCATGGACTTTGTTGTGGGATTACCGAGGAAATCTCGAGGTAATAATGTAATCTGGGTTATTGTTGATCGCTTGACCAAATCTGCTCATTTCTTTTCTATACGATATACTTTCTCTCTTTATCAACTCTCCCGTTTGTATCTTAAAGAGATAGTCAGGTTACATGGAGTTCCTCTCTCCATTATATCTGATCGTGATCCCAGGTTCACATCTAACTTTTGGAAAGGCCTTTAGAAGTCGTTGGGTACTGAATTAAATTTTAGTACAGCTTTTCATCCTCAATCAGATGGGCAGTCAGAACGAACAATTCAGACATTGGAGGATATGCTACGAGCTTGTTCTATGGATTATCAGGGAAGTTGGGACCAACATATTTCTTTGGTTGAGTTTTCTTATAATAACAGTTTTCATTCTAGTATACAGATGGCACCATTTTAGGCATTATATGGGAAGCGGTGTCGAACTCCAACTTTCTGGGATGAAGTGGGCGAAAGGAAGTTGATGGGACCAGAATTGGTAGAAGAGAGGGCAGAAAAAGTTCAGCTGATTCAGAAACACATGAGAACAGCTCAGAGCAGGCAAAAGAGTTATGCGGATAACCGAAGGAAGGATCTATCTTTCGAGGTAGGTGATCATGTTTTTCTCAAGGTTTCTCCTTGGAAAAGCGTGATGAGATTTGGTAAGAAAGGAAAGTTGAGTCCAAGGTTTGTTGGACCATTCGAAATTCTGGAAAGAGTTGGATCAGTTGCATACCGAGTGGCTTTACCTCTGAGTTTATCTCAGGTACACAATGTTTTTCATGTTTCAATGTTGAGGAAGTATATGCCAGATCCATCTCATGTTTTGAGCCCAGAGGTAGTTCAGTTGGAAGAGAACCTATCTTATGAGGAACAACCGGTCCAGATTCTTGACCACAAGGAGAAAGTGTTACGGAATAAGGTGATTCATCAGGTAAAGGTTTTGTGGAAAAACCATGTGATTGAAGAGGCAACGTGGGAATCTGAAAATGCTATGAGGGATAAATACCCCCACTTATTTTGATAAGTGAATAAAATTGCGAGGATGAAATTCCCAAAAGGGGGGAAGGATGTAACATCCCAGGTAAATAAAGAATAAAGAATTTTTATATTTATTAATATTTACGAATTAAATATTAATTTTATTTTAAAGGGGTTGCTATGTTCGATAGCGTACCCGATACGCAACGATGAGTTTCTTTGAAACTTACGTGGCGCACTAGTAATAAAATAATATTATTTTAAATGTTTGTTAACAAGTAGCCGTTGTACTGGCGGTAATGGATAGAAATAACTAAAATATGATTAGATATGTTTTTAAATGTTTATACATTTACCCAATAAAAGATAAAGGCTTAAAATACGGAAAGAGTTCAATTTTAGGGCATATATACTCTAATTTTCACTAAAGGTTCACTTATCACCTTTTAATGGTGAACCGTCATTAAATATAGTTTTGATCACTCTTATACTTTATTTTGGACCAAATATAACTCTTCTTTAGAATCGGGACATCAAAATTTACTTTGTGTAAATTTTTGGTACCTTTCTGATAAAGTTCATTTTTTTTATGAATAGTGTAAAATGTTGTATTTTAATTCAAAACCTCTTTTTAATCTAAATTATTTATATGATTAGATTATTATTTTAATTGGTTTTAAAGTGAAATTAGAAAATATTTTTACCAGTTAATCCAATGGTGGTCATTGGAATCAATTTCACTTTGAAATTGGACTTAAACTGGTGTCAATCTTTTGATACTTATTGTTTCACAAAAACACGCTATTTGTCATGACAGCGGGAATTAATTATTAAATTAATTAATTTGAATTATATTTTTTGAATTTTGTAAAATTGACTTCATTTTTGAATTCGGAATATCAAATATAGCTTAGGGTGAATTTTTGGTAATTTTCTGAAAAACTTCAATTTTTGATGAATAGTGAAACCACTAAGTGGTAATCAAGCAAACTGATTTTTCAGTTAAATGAAAGTTTACCACTAATGTGTATTGAATTTTTAAAATCCGACATACATGGTTGTCATTAAGAAGTAAAATGTGGTTCAATGAGATTAAATTAATTTTTTGGTGAATAGTAACTTTTTTTCATTAATCACGATTAGAGGTAATTAGTGTAGTTTAAGGTAAAAATGGTATTATAAGAATGTGAAAACACCATGACACTTTTCCTACACCTATTGGTTGAGTCATGGCCGACCAAGAAAAGCCATGGGCCAACTTGGGGACCCCATGGAGCCACTTTAGTTGGAAAATGACATTAATATATTTTTATTTAATGTTAAAGTGAAAATGACACTAACATAAATTGTTTTACTAAAATAATTTTTGAGTGGGGTTATACAAGTCCAAATTTTGATTATAAATAATACTTAGAAAGCTAAAATGATTTCCTACATCATAGTATTTGTTTTATAATTTTTAGACATTAAATAAATTAAATTATGTATGAAATAATAATGATGCAGTGATGACATCATTATTTGACAATTTAAATAAAATGGAATGATAATGAAAAATCTAAAACCTACACATGGACAAAACCAATTGTATGAGTGGATTTAGAACTCTTATAACCTTTTCAACGAATTATTTCAATGTGGGACCTTTTAAAACCGAAACACATTTTCAAATAATGTAATGTTTCTTTACTTTCCAAAAGTTCCCCTCCTCTCCTCTTATAAAAGGCCCTCACCTCTACCTCTTTTCACACACTTCTCAAGCCTTTGGCTCGGCCAACCCCTGCCCAATCACTCTCTCCACATACCTCTACTCATCCTAGAGGATTAACGTTGGGCAGAATCCTTTCAAAGGAAGCCTTTAGGCACAAATCAAAAGGGAGTTACACTTTTAAAGGTAATTCATTCTCTCTTGTTCATTTGTTTTATTTTGCTTCTCCAACCCTCTAAACTCTTTTTATTTACTTCTTTTGTAACAAAACCAGTATCTTCAATATAATAGGATGTTGTTATAATATTTATTTGAGCTACACTCTCACACAACTACATCAAATGGTTAAAGAACATACGGTTTCTGTGGATGGCGAAATTCTGCCTCCCGAAACGATGATTGTTCAATACTCATTTAACACCTTCAAGGGTGACCATTATGATGTCACTATTTTTATATATGATATATAATATGTTTATGTTTTCTTTAAGCTTCTGTATTTTTCATTTTTGGCATACCTTTATGGTTTCCATTATGGGTAAACACGATATCTTCATTTAAGGAAGTGCGGACTACCGCCCCCTAAAAGTGATGTGATTCTTTAATGCCATATGTGGGACGTGTAAAGGATGGATTTAAAGTTATTATATATGATGTTATACTGGAATTATAATATACCTCTATATCATTATTATTTCTTTCCATTAAAGTATGAGATAGAAATGAAAGTAGCGTTCATGCGTACGTACGGCTTACCGTCTCCATAAACGGTGCATTTCATTTCTTATCCCCAAATGTAATGTACTATTAAAATTACATGTATATAATGTATATATATAATTAATGATATATCTAAATGATGAATATAATTCTGTAATTAAAATATACATACCTCTCATTTAGTTTTAATTCCACTAATATGACAAAGAAATGAATGTAGCGTTCATTCGTACGTACGGCTTACCGTCTCCATGAACGGTGCATTTCATTTCTTACCTCTAAATGATTATGTAATATTATAAATACATGTATATGCTGGATATATATGATATATATGATATCCAAATCAGGAATTTCATTCTGGATATAAAGAACTTTTGACCACACGAACAACATGTAATTGTAAGAAGTCAACTTTCGACTTAAGAACCAAATATTGACAAAACAAACATTATTAACTTAAATGGTTACATAATGTTTATAACATGGAAATAAGTGATATAAAAGGAATAATGAAGTTTAAAAAGGTTCTTAATCAAGTATAAATTAACTCAAGTTTATTATTCAGGGCGTTAAAGAACGATCGAGTCAAGTCGGACCCGAGGTAAGGGACTTCGTCTCAATCTCCTTTCATTGAGGCATATTTCGTTTTATACACAACTTTCTTTTATACGGTGTATAAACCCTTTGACTTTTACTTTTATAAAAAAGGAATCTTTTTCTACGAAGCGTTTTACTAAACGAAAAAAAAGAATTTTTTTTAACGTACGCGGTGACAATGACTTTTTCCGCCGCCGCGAGTATTATTTGGTCTTTGGCTTCCTCAACAAGCCGTAATGTTTTTAAAATAAAATAAATACCATATACTCTGTTATGTATTTTGGTATTGAAAATGGTTTTGATAAAGGATTCTATTATGTCATTATATTTATGATATATTGTGATTGAAATGTGGAAATGTTATCTTTCCTTTATATTGGTTTTATGTTTTATGATTTTATACTTGTACTTGGACATTTTAACGGGTGGTTACGTTATAAACCATATGACGGGTGGGGACGTGAATACCAGGACGGGTGGTTACGTTATAACCTCCAATGCATTGGGTATGGAAGTCGTCCGTATGGCTATTCCATTTAGTATGCATGGAAATTGGCTGTATGGATATTCCATTAAGTGATATGTGTGGAAGTCAACCGTATGGTTATTCCACTTAAGTATGTTTATGTCCCAAGTTACCTTTATATATTCTATGTGTTCTTTATATGGGTTTTATGGTAATCCTTTGGTTACAAAAAGGTAAGTAATGATACTTTATTCAGTGAAGATTTTTTTTACTACTTCATGAAGGTGAAAGTATTACTTTGACATAGTATACATGGTTTACTTGATGTTTGAAAAACTAACAGTTTTCATTCTTTTTGTATCCCTTACTGAGCTTTTTATGCTCACCCAAAGTTTTTCGAAATGTTTTTCACAGGACTTAAAGTGGAATAAGGTCAAGGATGGGATCAAGGGAATTTCATGCTATCTAAAACATGGAATCTAGACATCTTTCTTTTTAAGAGTTTTTATTTTATGGAGACTTAGTAGAAGTGTCTACTTTGTAGTCTTTTAAGATGTAATAGTTATGTTCTAATTCTCTAAAACTCTAAACCTGAAAAGATCCTCAATGTGAATTATTCATTTAATTCAATATTAAGTAAGGTTTAAGGCTGGGGCCTTATAAGTATACTACTATATAATTTTTTATATAGTTATGAAGAATGAATATTTTTTTTATTTGGGGAAATATTTTGAGAATAAATATCTTAATAATTATAGAATAATAATTTTAGTATTATATTTCTTGGTTAAAATGAGAAATAAATTAATTAGGGGATTCATGGAAATGTAGCGAAGGCAAAAATATGGGGGAAATAAATAATCATAATTATAGGAGAAAAACCACATAAAATTATTACTAAAATTGGTGGAATATCCTAATACTAATTAGATAAATATTTTCTATATAAATAATATATAAATTATATTACAGGGACCTATAATATAAAAATAATTTCAAGAGAAAGTGGGATATTTTATGACTTATATAGTGAACACTCTTAGTGCGTGAAAAAAAGGAAGAGCTATAGAGGGAGAATAAGATGGAACTAGATACAATGTTTAAGATGAACAACAATCTTTGTGTTGAACAAGAATAAAAATTAAAATTGAATACATTGATCCTATCCATTAGTTCAAAGTGAAAAGATAAAAATAAGAAGACCTATGATACTCTTTATAGTAGAATTTTAAGATTAAAATTAAGATATATTAATGAGTATAAGCTTTATTGAGATCAAATAATATGACACTCAATATTATAGATGTAGTATAATAATAAGAAGTAAGGATAACTACAAAAGGCTTACTTGCATGCAGTTCTACATATCCATCATCTGTAGTCGAGATCCTTAAAGTCAAAGGTAATTAGATCCATTAATTATATTATGAACAGGATATAAAAATTGAGATAAGAATAGAGGCCATGTTTCATATACTATAAAATATTATTTCAAGGTATCTTAAGACTCTATAAAAAAGGAAAAAAATCAATTAATTTTGATATAATGATATCCTAATAATATTTGATATATTCTTTAACAGGTTAAAGGATACTATAAGACTATCTTGAGATTTGATAATACATTATGATGTTTTTCAAGTGTGGGGTGCATAATTATTTTAGGAGGATTCCTGGTTTACCCACTTGTAGTTAATAGTAATAATTTTAGTGGAAAATATTTGTATTGGTGAGAGTTAAACACAACAAGGATTTGGTTTCACAGATCAGGGCCAAAACATTTAAAAACACTGTTGGATCCCCTATAATTTATTATTATGTATTTAATTTTTGTTTTGTATGTTAGTTAAAGTAAATATATTCATTTTTATTCACTAGAAAAATAGGTTCAAATACCATATGGGGTAAATGCTTAAATTGGTTATCAAAATTTGTAAAAAATATTAGGAACACTTGATTCACCCCTGCTCATGCGACTAAACCCATCCATTTACACAATAAGTCATATTATATCTCAAGATACATTCTTGTTGGTTCTAAATTATTTCAACCCCTAGTATTTATTTAAATATTTTTAGTGTGTAAATGAAGTGTTTTCAGAAGAACATCATATGGAAAATTCTGTTTACATTCTTAATGATATAAAAATAGTGGGTTCCACTATAATTTTTGGAAAATTGGATAATGGTGGATGAAAATAAGCTGAGGAAGGAATTAATAGAGACAGAGGAATCACTGCTTCCTAAAGGTAATCTAAGTGGTAAAGGTTTTCATAAATCTATTGAAAATTATTCCCCAAAGTAATGAAGGTCAATCTATAATGAATATGAGTCTAATTAATCCCTTATTTTTTTTATAATAGAGATATGGATTACTTAAAACAATTAACCATTTGTGATTAAAGTCATATTTTTTCAAATATAAATGGACCAATTGGTGGAAATTCATATATGGATTTGGGATGTGATGTAATGTATGATGAATTAATTAAAATGTTGAGTATATGTAACAATGTCACACACTGTTTAAAGATAATGATGATTATTTTTTCCTTTTTAATAAAATAGTTTCACAGATTGTTGAATAATTTAAAAGGGATATTTTTTATAATTTTTAATGTGAGAATGTTTCATATAATGTGATCAAGAAATAGAGAAATTATGTAAAGTATTTATGAAATTCAAGGATTCTTAGTTGAAATCTAGATGTAAGAAAATAGAAGAGATAGATAATTCTCTCAGGAAGTAAGTCAAGTATACAAGGATAATATGTATAATTTTAAAATATAATGTGAAGATAGAGTGAAATCACATGAATTCCAAGAGTACATGATTAATATTAAATGTCTTGAGTGAGATGTAATGATGCAAAATTCGTAAATGTCAAAGAAGAATCATATCGGTGAAAAGAGTATTTCTTATAAAAATAATCATACTAGTGGGAATTATATCTTGATATCATATCCCAGTCAACCCATAAAAATATATTTAAGAATGTCATCCCATAATCTAGATAAATTAGTTTGTATTAATTCTATTTTGATGGATAATGATGGACTAAAGTCTAAATATTGAAAAATAATGGAAGATAATGATTACAAGAGATCCACCACGTCACCAAATGTGGATATAGAAATTTTTAATAACATATTATCCCTATATGGTACACAAAAAAATGTTTTAGTCTCATGAAACAACAAAGTTCCCATTCAAGAAAATATAGCTTGACAAATTCTAAAGATAAAAAAATATATTAAATTATAGATGATTATTCTTTTTGATGTTTTTTAATAAGCCCAATAATTTCTAGAACAATATGACAATAAATTAAGATAAGTTAAGTCTTGAAGTAAGGGAGATAAAAACTAAAGTTAGAGGAAAACCTTCTATGAAAAATCAGGCTTCAAATAAATGGAAATATCTACATATAATGTATAGATTAGATTGTCCTTGGAATTTATTTAAGTATTTCAGTAAAGGTCATCTTATCTATGATCAATACTAGTTTTTACTAATCAATCAAAACTCATATATTTAATGGAATAGAATAACATAATAGAAAATGAAGTAGGTGGGAAATGAAATCAATACTTCCTTAGGGAAGAAACCAAAGAATACTATTAAATAAATTTCACCAAACAAGAAATGTATGAATAATGTTCAACCCAAGAATATATGATTCTATTATGGTAGAATCGATACACCATGGATAATTTAAAATAGTTTATGGATATTAGTGTTGAAGGATTACAACTAAATTCAAAAATAGAATCAATCCAAAAAACTGATAGTAGGATTGTTTTGTGCTTGACACTCATAAGGAAGAGTTTTAGAGATTACCCAAAAGGGAAAAATAAAATCTTCCAATGAGTTGTGTAAAAGATGTAAATTTTTTGGGAATTCAAATAATAAGTGCATGATGTGGCTACCCAGATAAGAAGATTTATTTATGATAAAGGGAAAGCAATGATAATTCCTGGTATTAGGGATTTTGCTTCAGTGATGGTGTCTACACATAAGAAAAATTTTAACCATGTTCCAAAAGAATAATAAACTATATATAAATCATAGTTGGAATTGGTAAGACTATGAGACCATATAAAAATAACTGATTTTATTTTATTTCTCAAATATAGAATCCTATTACAATTAAGAATAAATCTCAAGAGGAACTTATAAACATACTTCCAAAAATAATGAAGAGTTATCAAAATTTTAGTATTGTAAATAATGGAGTTTCTAGGATGATATCCAAAGCTAATATAAACTCAATTAATTTCCATGAATACAATCAATTTTTCAAAATGTGGGGAATTAAAGTTTAATCATGAAAAGAGAGAACTAATTGAATGTTGTGATATTAATACAATGTGTAAAACAATTCATCATGGAAACTATCAACCGATATAATGTTACCTCCTTAAAAAATCACTTAAAATATATCAATTGATATCAGACATCAAATGGTATCACAAATACTTTGAATATATTCTTAAATAATAAATAACCATGATCAAGATAATTTTGGAGCATAACTTGAGGGTGATATATCAAAAGGGTGCATCCATAGATGAGTTATTTATTGTTAAGTAGAGAAATATTGAAATACATTATGAAATTAAAGGTTATGGGAAGTTGATCACTTTTCCAATCTATTGATTAAATTATGTTTATTTTGATTGTCAAGGGGGAGTCATTGTAAAAAAAATTAGGGATGAAATATAAAATTATACCAGATTTTTTTTGATGTTTTTATTGATTTTATGTTTCAGTTAAAAAATCACTTGAAAATCTAGTTTTGAGCCCCTATGAAAGAAAATAATGAGTTGGTATAACAATGATGATTGAATATGGAAACCATTTTTGACTTAATTGATCACACTTTTTTTATATACCTGGTTATTCCATAGATACTTAAAGTTGATTAGTTAGTAAAAAATTACTAAAAAGAATATAGTTCCACCCCTCTATCATGTAAAATTGACTAATTCCATAAATATTGTCAAAAACATAAAAAAGAGATAAAAAATGGGAGAATATATTACATTGAGAGTAGGAGTATAATAATTCTACCCTTACATTAATTTTTCATTTTTTTAAATAATGAGGATACAAGTGGAATTGAATTTAGGAGTGAAATTGGCATTGGAAAAAAATACAAATTGGAAGATTATTTTGACTAAGTGAATTAATACTTTTTTTCAATTTATTATCAATATAGTTGTGAATAAAATTCAATGGATGTTATATTATTTGGTGATGAATTAAGAGTACAACCACTAAAGAAAATGATGTCTCCCATACTTTTGGGTAAATAATACTTGAGATTATATATTTAAATAACTATATTGATAGATAGAAGTTAAAAAATACAAACACCATATTATTTTTGAGCCCATATATAAATATGTATAAAAGTTTATAAATTATTAAGGATAAAATTTGTATAATAATTAATTTCATAGTTGAAAACTAGTTGCTGAAATTATTATTATGAAACTTGTAATGTTATTATTATAAAAGATCTTAATGTATATTCATTGTTTTAAGAGGTGCTAAAAAAGTTGTCAATATACAATCATTTTTTTTATTTAGCCATACCATTGATATATTTTGTGTAAAATATATTTTAATGGGGATTGAAAGAAATTGAAATAGCGAGTCAGTGATAATATATTGCACTATTGGAAATCTAACGGATACCAATGGTTGCCAACCATTGGGAAAGCATTTGAAACTGATGGGATAGGGTATCCCAATGGTTGGAAAAACCGTTGGGAGGCTTGCTATTAGGAAAACCTTATATCAATCATTTAGAGGAAACCATTTGTATAAGATGGGAACAATAACAATTTACCAACTGTTCAGATTGAACTGTTGGAATAGTGTTATACCAACGGTTACATAACCCTTGGTATTTAGGATTATTTATTTTACCAACGGTTCCATTGAACCATTGGAATAGGGTTATATCAATGGTTATATAAATGTTGGTATATAGAATGCATTTATTTTACCAACGGTTTAGATGGAACCATTGGAATAGGATGTTGCTGAATTAAATAACCTGCACCGGCCTGCACCATGCCTGCAATCCACATCCCCCTGCCTACACCCTACCTGCACCTTCAACTTCCCACTGCATCCCCTACCCTACAACAACAACTTCAGAATTAAATAACATAATACCACACTCCATACCACACTATATCCAACGAATAGAATATGCATCAATCACATTTCCTGGATCCCCCACTGTATATGCATTCCTCACTGCCCACTCACTACATATGCATCCCCCACTGCCCACTCACTACATATGCGTCCAACACACATAAGAGAACATATGCATCCCCCACATCCCACTCACTGCATATGCATCCAACACACATAATAGAACATATGCATCCCCCACTTCCCACTCACTGCATATGCATCCAACATATTCATCCAACATACCATAAGTTTTTTGTTGAGTTGTAGATGTTAAGGAATTTGGGTGAAGATGGAAATCATTCATACACACAGAAGCAGAAAACCACCTGACAACTTGAACATAACACACAACAATGCAATAACACTTTGTAATGCCCAATTCCACTATAGACAAACATTTACATGAACCTAAAATCCCACTGCAACTTGCAATTCCCAGAAAATGCAGAACATTTACACATAACACTTGCACCTATAACTTTCAATTCCCAGATAACATAGAAAACATATCAATCATACAAAGTTAAAAAAATAATGGTTTGATATATATCCTCTATCTTAATATCTAATTTATCTAGGTCAAGTATGATCTTGTTAAAATTTTTATTACAAGACTAAACTATAGTTATCGGGGCCTCGGAAGTGTGGGAAAATATAAAAGACATGACCGGGACATGGTGGGATGTGTTGGATGTCCTACAGGCTAGGGACATAATTAATATTAATTTATTTGGTTACTAAAATGAAGATGAATGTGTTTTGTTACTATTATTAAATGATGAATAAATGCCTCCTACTCTTATTTAATGCTTATTACTAGGAGACAAGTGGTTTTGGATGAATAAAAAGATGCTTTATTCCTCCATATATTGAATTTTAGTCCTAGATTATTGAAATAGAGACTCCATAAAAGTAATCTACCATGATTTCTAATTCATTAGGTCGTGTACTATGATGTGCAGAAGTGATATACACATGTCAAGTAGTGTGTACTATGATGCATTTACATATGGAAAGAAGTGTGCACTAGAAGTGTGGAATGTGACATATATAGGATTAGAGAGTACTTCTAGGAAGAGATATTGATCTTGGTTAGATAAATCAAACGAATCTCATGATGAGGAAATTTATAATTTTTCAAAAGTTGGAATCGATCTTTAATGAAACGAATATAGGATCCCTTTTTTTAATTGAATTTAATGGGTTCTTTACAAATTCCCAATTTCATTTTTCACAAGATGGAGATGATGGACACTCAAAATACCAGTTTCATTTTTTTCAAGCATGATGTCGATTATGAATACTAAAAGTGACTTAATTAGGAATCATCATCCAATTCAAATATATGATTCTATATAAGTGTTAGATGAATTAATATCTTTTCTATATTAGTGGAAAGATTTTAAATAAAATTTTATTTCTAGAACTTATACTCATTCGCTTAAGATAATGATTGACTCATAATTTGAATTCATAAAATATTTTCCTCCTTCCAAATGAAATATTTTCTATAATTCTAGTTTTAATGAGATGAAAGGATTGGTGGATGCTCAATAGTCACTATGTATATCTATTAAACCAATTCAATTAGGTATTTCAAATGAAATCTTATAAGAAAACCCTTTTATGAGAGTTGAATTAAAAATGGTTTCATCTTATGATAGTATGGTAAGTAAAAGTGTGAAATAATTACAATTTGATGTGTTTTTTATTAAAGGCATTCAAAAAAATTTCAGGAGTTATCTTCCATCATCCTTCCTTACATCACACACAGCAGGCTTCCTTCAAGCTAGTAGCAAGCAAGGAAGCTTAAGGAAAAACAGGGAATCACACAGCATGGCTCCATCATAGAAGCATTTGAAGCAGCACATAACGAAGCCAGTAGCAAGCAACATATGTGTACAATGATAAAAGAAAAAAAGAGAAATGTTAACTGGTTATGAAACCATTTAAACATAATTATAGATTCTGGTAAAACATTTCAAACATTCAAATAGTTCAAAATCATTTAGTTTAAAAGTAAATTCAACTTAAATCACTTAATAGATTCTAATTATGCTCTATTAATATCACTTTAAAACCATGAAAATAATTAACACTATCCCTTTTTTAAAAGGAGTTGACATAATTTCCAAAAAATAGGTTATCATTTTAAATCCAAAATATTTTATACACTTTTAAAAATACGAATAGAATTATAAAAGAATTCCAAAATTTTATATTAAAATCAATGTATTTTAAAATTTGTCATTTAAAAAATTCCATTTAAAATTAACCCTAGACAATGAAAAAACAAACAGTATACCATGATCCATCATAACCAAACCATAAAGAAAATGGAAATGACTCAAAATCAAAAAGAAAAGAAAAATTCCAAGTTCAAAAAAATGCACAACAATGTAAGGATTAACCACATATTCTAGCCAATCCTATGTTAACACTTTAGTATAGAGATATTTCTTGAGTATTCTATTAATGACTTTTATATCTATAGAACCATGCTCCATGGCTTGAAAGCATACCTAAATGTTTTATAAAAATGCATCCAAAAAAGGAATAAAAACTTTTAACATACCCACATGACTTTTGAATTCCTCAGTTAGTAGATTAACCATGAGATCACTAGCCAACGATCAGAACATGCTCTTCATATAGAACTCAGTGGATACCCTACCTAGATTAAAATCAATAAAAATTCAAATTATATATCTATCTTTTCCATCTTTCTTTACATCCCATATATCTAGATCAATAGTAATTGACTCTGGTGTTTAAAACACCTTATACTCTATTAACCTGGTCATTTAAAACCCAACCAAATTTACTTTCAACTAATCTCCCACAATCCATTTTATTTGGTCTTAATTTAAAAAAACTCTCATAGGAATAATAGGTAAAACTATGGAAGATGTAGGAGGGGAAGCTAGGTAGGAGTCTCTTCTCTAGAAATTAGTATATGAATCCTTATATTAATAGGTCTTAAAGAAAAAATTTCAGATCTTCTCCCACTAATTTTATACTCTCCTGATTCACTATCCTCCCACGTTATTTCTTAAAATGAAATCACTTAATGATACCCCATTATACTTAAGGTATTCATTATTAATTTTTCTTGGGAGGGTATATGTGTGGGAAAATTAAGAGAACTAAGAGAAACTAGAAACAAAGGATATATAAATTGATAAAGGGTTCTACATGCTTTTACACTAAACTCATCCATGTCTATGTCTTGTTCTAGATCATTTAAAGAATCTTCGTTTTCATCTAAAGAATAATCAAACTTGTCATCATTTTCTAGATTAGGAAGTACTTTTTATCTCGGTATAACATGATTATTATTAGGATTAAACATCTTATAAACCATTCATTACTAGTTACCTAATCCATTTTACATGGGTTCAAATTATATTTCATATCTTAATACATTTTTTGTTTCAAGAAAAAACCAAAAAAATAATCCCCCCTCAAAAGTATAACCTTTTATATCAAATGTGTATTAGATATATTTATAGTTAGGTAGAGAATTAAACATTGGTGAGGTTTATCAATGTTTTGTGATATGCATCATTATATAACCTAATAATATTATTTAAAATTTAATTTAAATCATATATAGAAAGAAAAAATCTTGATTTCTCAAATTATTGAAGTACCATTTCATTGGAATAATTAGATAATATATAAACACAACTAAAAATTCTAAATATACATATAACTCTTGGGTAATTATTCTTATTGGAGACCTATTCCTAGTTAACTTATCAACCACTAAAAAATCAGATTCTGAGTGATTAGAAAGATATAAGTATTGGTAATATTAATGTTTTCCTATATGAGAAGCATTAAATATTTTATCCTAGATTATTGAAGATAATAACAAATTTTATCAACTTTTCGCTCCTTGATTTGTTTCCCATATATCATAAAATTAAAACTCTATATTAAAATAAAAATATTTAACCAATTGAGTATCAAATAGATTACCCTTATCCTTAAACCATTAAATCCTCGATTAATTTTCAACAGACTTCTAGAGAATGGACTTATTGAAATTGAAGGAAGGTTTATTATAGTATTTTATCTCAAGAAGATGTCTGTACATTGATGCAGGGTCTTTGAAGATACAAAATTAAAAAATATTTTACAAAAAATATAAATTTAATGATGACTATAAAATTTTATTAAACAAATTACAATCCTATAATGAATTCAAAAAAACATATAATTGGAGAAGTGATGAAGCGTAGGTGAACTCAGAATATGATGTGGAAAAGCTAAGAAGCGTGAGGCAATGATTTAGAAAAATAGGTTAAGCATTGAAGCAAGGAGATGAGCAAACAATTGATGATGCAGGGAAATAGGGGGGTAAACGATGTGGAGAAGTGGGTTAACCCTAGAAGAAGTGGGGTGAGTGGAGAATTGAAAATGTGGTGAAAATAGGAGGCTCGATGGTGAGTGATGTAGGGATGTGTGTTCATATGAGAAGTGGGGAAGACGTGAGATGTGGAGGTGGACCATGTGGGGAAGCTGGATAACCGGAGGAGCAGGGAACATAACTAAAGGCGTCCAGGTGAATGATTCGCTTTTCCGAGCAACAGAGAGAAACTCAAATTTACCTAGTCCTTATTAGTACCAAAGTTTTATTAAAATTGTAGGCATAGAATTATGTAGCAAACATTTTACTTAACCCTTCGGTAATAGGATACCTTTCCCTATAGTTCCCTTAAACAGTTGGTAATATGATACATTTACCAACGGTCTGTTTAAACCATTGGTAAAAAGCTTATACATGCCACCTTTTCCAATGGTTTAGTGAAACCATTGGTATACTTTCATTGGTATACCTCCATATTCCATTAGTGTTGAAATACTCAAAATTGACTATTTAAAAGACAAAAAATACCCAGGAAACAAGCTTAATATGTTTAGAATTATTTTGATAATTATCATCATTATTTGAAGCTATTATGAGGTGATTTTTTGTTTTTAATAAGGAACTTAGATTATTTTATAGTGTTTTAAATTGATTTGGAGAAATCTGGAAAATCAAGTTAGGATAAAAAAATTCCTTAGTTCTAAATTTCATGTACTATAAATTTATCACCTTTATAAGGTTCATTATAAACATCATAAGGTTCACTCATAATTATAAAAATTTAAAATTAATATTTATAAAGTTTATTCTGGGGATTAATTTGAATTTTTTACCTTGAGTAGAATGTCGATTAAATGGAAAAGTAAAATTTCATAGGGTTTTCTAATAAACATCTTATAGTTGATGGTGAGAAATCTATGAAACTGGAAAAGTCAAGGAAATCACCAGTATGTATATTGGAACTTTTAAGGTAGAAAATGAAATTTATAAGGTTAATTATAAATATAATAAATTCTTTCTTTTATGTTTCCTAATAATTCACAATGTTATCAAGTTGACATCGTAAGGTTGAAAAAGGAACTTCATAAGGTTCCTCTCTCTGTAAAAAACTGAAGTCTTAATAACGTTCCTAGACTTTGTAAAGTACATAGAGGGGACTATGTATGGTTTAAAAGTAATATTATGAGGTTCATCATAGTATTTTAAAAGTTTTAACACTTAGTAAAAAATATGTAAAGAAGGACTATCATAGAATAAAAGTTTTTTGAAGTAAACTAAATCAAGAAATGATTAAACTAGCCTTTATTGAATTAAACATCATAAATTAATTTAGAAAAATAATTTATATGTATAGTGTGATATTAATTACTTGAAGAACAATATCACACAACAATAAAAACATATTAAGGAAGAAATTAACTGAAGTTTATTCTATTGAAGAGGGAATTATAGAGTAAATAATTCTAACGATTAAATGTGATGATTCGAAATTTATTATCATGCATTTTAAACTTAAAAATTAGATTTTTAAATCAAGATAAATGAAAATATGGTTTAATGTTGAATTTATATGGTAATAAAATGGAATATAGGTATAATGTTTTAATTTAGAGACTCGTACACCACAAAAATATAATCTACACTGTAATAATATAATTCTATTTTAATTTTCATACAGTTATGAAAATTGTAATTTATAGTGTTTATGGTATTATTTTGAGAAGAAATTTCTCATAAAAAATGTAAGAATAAAAGGAGGTTTATTTTTCTAAGTTAAAATGTGAAATAAATGAATAAGGGATTTCTTATAAATTAAATGGGGATAAGATGTTGAGGTAAAAAAACCAATGTGGTCATGGGATCACATCCACTTAAAAAGTTAAGGAAAAAGGGAGGAGAATCTATTTACTAATTTATTGAATTATATATATATATATATATTATAGTGACCTAGAATATAAAATAAAGTTAGACAAAAATATGGATATATTATGATTTCTATAGTGAACTCTCTCGGTATGTGAAAAAGAAAGACAGATCTATCAAGGGATAAGAATATAAATCTTGATAATTTACTGGGGAAGAATTATATTTTTGATATTGGGGAAGAAGAAGAATCCATCATGAATGTGTTGATTAGATCTATTTAGTCAATGAAAAATGAAAGGATGAATAATACCTTTGATACTCTATGTTGAAAAAGAATAGAATAGTTATAAAGAATTTATAAGAAGAAGAATCCGATATTAAGACTAGATACTACAATACTTAGTAATGAATATGTTTTTAGAATAATAAAAATGAATAATAATTGAGGTATATTGAATTTTATGTGTTTCTACAGATCCATTATTGATAGTCATGAACCTTGGTGTCTGAGGTAAGTGCATAAAACAATAAGATTCTAAACAAGACCAGACTACTGAACTAAGAATAAATATCGAGTTGCATATACTATAGTAGATTATTTCAAGGTATTTAAATTCATATATTGAGAAGAAGAAAATCATTTCATGTTTATTCTTTGACATATTGAACAAATTTTATGTTTACTTTTAAAGGATAATGGAAGCTGTAATACTATCAATATATAGTTATATCAAGTATGATATTGTGTTATTGTGGGATGCACAATAGTCTTTGGATGACACCAAGAAAACCAACCAATAATTTATAGTATTATTAATAGTGGAAAATATATGTCTCAGTTAGATTCAAAAATAACAGGGAGTAGTTTTCCCATATTATGGATAAAGATAGTAAAAACACCACGTGAAGCTCTTTAATTTAATATAATTTATTACATATGTGGGTTTCATTTTTGTTAAAAAAATAGATCCATTTTTATTAACTATAAAAGTATTCTCAAATTTCAATGAAGTTAAAAGTTAAAAAAGGTAATTGCAATTTTTTAATAGTATTTAGAGCACCTAATTCACCCCCATAAAGAGACTGCACCCATTACTTGGCTTTATATACACGTAACTCTTGAGAAATACTACAATAAATATTATTCCTTATCTAATTCAAACCATGAAATACATTATGATTCTGATAGAAAATGCATATGGTCCCCTATACATGGACTGTGTCTCATTATTCATCATTATTGATGACTTCTCATAGGATATATTGAAGTAACACATCAATGGGTTCAAAAAATGTGTTTTTTATAGATTATAAACCTTTCCAAAACCATTTAGGTGTAGTTAAAATAAGACAATATCATAGTTATCATCATCTATACAATAAATATATTCTGCCCCAAATTAGATTTATTCCCCTATAATATGTTTTATCTCCGACATTTAACAACTACTAATTTTACTATAATATTTTATCCATTTTCACACCCATTGGGATTGTATCATTCATATATAAAATAAAAATTATTAAACTCATATCACCAAACAACATGAAGTAACAATTACTATATTCATTACACTAGATGAAATATTTATATTTCATGAATGCATCAAATCTTTTGTTCCATTATATTGGTGCATATTATAGGCTATGAAAACATTGTTTGAGACCATAAACCGGGTCCTCATTTATGGTTTCTTTGAAACTTACCATTTATTAAATATAACCTTTCTCTTTAAAATTAATATAAATTTATATTATTATCACATCTTTCTAATAAGGTTTCCAACTTTCCATTGTAACCATTCTAAGAAAATTATGGATAGCTCTTTGCATCACCATTATAGATAAAATATCACCGAACTAAATACACTCCTTTTATTTAATGACTTTTATAACTAACCTCACTATGTAACATTTCCCACTATATTCTTCTTCCTTTAATAAGTAGTCCAATTTATTTTAATGAGATCACTTACCTAGAGAAAAAACTATAACATCCTATGTTGGTATACCAAAATAAGAATTATGTGAGAGATACTATCTGATCTTAGGAATTCCAACTCATATGTTAGAGGCATTTATTTTTCTATGAATTACTAAAATAGTCATAGGGATATTTTTCACTTAAATATAAAGTATAAGATTTATGATTGTATCTCCCAATAATTTGTCAAGACCCATCCATATAATATACATACCCTATAACTATAGACAAATAATAAAAAATCCAAGTGAACATCCCATAGTCTAAAATATAAAATAAATGATTTTGTATATGATAAAAATAAAATATAATATATAAGTATCAAAAATATACAATATACATAATATTCACTATAAATAAATAAATAAATGCATATTACTCATGGTTTTTATATATGTTGTACAACTAAAAAAATATTTTGACTAACTCAGTAGATTATATCCCACTGAACCCTCATGATCCCATAAAATTATCATTCCAAGACATGAATCCATTCTCAATTGGAATCTGTTTTAACCATGAAACATAATATCTACACACATACATCAAAACCAATGCGTTTTACAATGGTAGGGTTGAATATAATGACAAATAAAGATTAACCCCTCACCTTTACATATTATGTTCTAGTGATAAATTGGATGTATGTGAATATATGTTTTGTATAAAAGTATGTATTGAGTATAAATCTATTGGGTGGATCCTCGCTGCTTGGTTAATTATGTTTTGATAATTACATAAATATATCATTTGTTGTTTAAATTATTTATTATTATTATTTTTAATATTTTTTTCTCATATTCAGTGTTGGTGAAATTTTATTTAGTACATGAAATATCTAACATATAAATAAAGGGATATTAGGTACAAATATTAGAAGACCTTACATTCTAAAATTTGTTAAATTATGAATAATTGACTATTAAGAAAATATTTACATATGAGGAGTTTGAAAAAATAATCTATGTTTTAAAAGTTATATTTTTTAGTGATTCCATATATTAATCTTATGCATGTTGAGTATCCTAATTTTTCTAATGAACAATCTCTTACATAATAGAGTACCATTAAATAATATTGAGGAGTTAAAAAAATTGAAAAGCAAAATCTCTTATGTATTGGAGGATCATTATGTATTATGAAATAGATGAAATTATCAATAAGAAATATGTTATTAATTACATGAAATATATTATATATTAATGATATGATAGTATAAACTTTTATATTAATTTTTTTTTTCAAAGGAAAGACTCTTATGTATGGATGTTGTAACTCATCTAAATTATATTGAAGGTGTTTGGAAATGTGGAATTGGATGTTTTATTCACCAGGATTAAAGAGTGATGTAAATAATGTTTTATAAATTAATTTCATAGGATATTAATATTACACAATTTTTGTGAATGTTTCAAAAGTTAAGGAGTAAGAAGTTAAAAAATTTATGCATCAACAATTCCATTAAGTAATTTTTTTAAATATTGTGATACTCTTATATATGATGTGTATATGATAATTTAGCTAAGTGACAGAGCCTTACATATTAAAGTATCACCGTTACTTATGAATTAATCACTGGATAAATATTTATTGATGTTTACGAATGGATTACTAAATGTAAGTTAAGATTGATATTTTTTGAAACACTGTGTTTTTTCATGGATATAATCTAAGGAATAATTAAATTTTTAGAGGATTATTTTCATTGGATATTTTGAATAACTATTTTATAATGATAGTTATGGAATAATTAAATGATGATTTAATTGATTATTTATATGGATAAGTAATAGATTATTTATTATTATCTATAAGTATTAAATACTTGGTACAAATGATTAAATTATGTGACCATTGTTTAAAATATATTAACTATATTACTTTCTTATTTATAATTTCTATAAATGTTGTATTTTATCTTTTATTGAGAGATTTAAAGAAACACCATGTGTTGTAATCATTTATCATTAAGAAAAAATATAGTAGAGTATGAAATGAGGAAAATAACTATTTATATTTTAATCAATAATTTTAACATGAAGATATTTTATGTTGGGGAGTCCCGACTCATTACCAAACATTTGAGTACAGAAAAGTTCAAAAACCATATTTTTTACACACTATAATGATTGATTTATATAATCTATATCATTCAATTACATTTTTGAAAGGCCGTGTATCATTTTTTGACACCAACAACACCAATTAAAACATTTCTCTAGATCTATTTATTTATTAATTTATTATAATTTATTGTTTGTATTGAAATATTATTATAATGTTATTTAAAAACTCATGAACTTGTAATACCTCTATTAAAAAGGATGTGTCTGGTTATGATTACCAGACCAAAAAGAAATTCACAGATTATAGCTACTCTAATATAAGGAATGAATGATTATTCCTAAAATTAAAAAAAAATGTTTAGGTTAAGACTACTCTTTGAAAGTTTGGGTTGGTTTTGATCATGTAAAAGTATGGGTTCTATCGATTCCCATAAAAGGTTGTGTTGGGTTCCAACCTCAATGTGTAAAAAATAATATTTTATGAGTTATCACTCTTCTTTGAAAGTGATATACAATATAGTTCATATTAATACTCTTGGTCTAATAGAGGAAAGATTAGACATAGGATCATTAGATCCAAAATGTTATAAATTTAACATCCTCTTTTATTCTTTACATTCTGAATACACTCTCCACACATCAACTACAATTATTTTTATGCTTATATTTTTTATTTTTTTATCTATTAAAATTCATTTTTTTAAATTAATTTTATTATTTTTAGGTAGAAAAATCACACCCACTATTATCTTTACATCAATATTGTCGTACCTAACACTTGGTATTAGAGAATTCCCTTATTATGATAGTTGTAATCTTCATTTCTTTTTTCTATCAAACAAATTGAAACAATGCATTAGATCTCTTTCAATTTTTTTCGCTATATTATATACTTAATATTCTGATGAAAAGTTTTTCTATATTGTAGGTAATGGATCCAAAGATGGTTGGATTTTACAAAATCCACCATTTTTAGGGGAAATCAATGTGGTTATTATAAATATAGGGTGAAAGATTATTATATGTAGACAAAAATTAAAAATTTAACATCAATGGTAAATATTATAATCTTCATGAGACTGAAGAAGAATCTCTAATTGGTAATGATACAACCATGTGTATTTATAATTACAGGATCATGAATATTTTTTGTTGTTATATTAGTTGAAATTTTTATATTCATGTATCTATATTTAAAATAACTAATGATATGTGTTTTTTTTTAAATTTAAACATTACGTAAAAAATAAATTGAAAAAATATAATATTGGATTATTGTGAGAGAATTAAAAATAATTTAAAATGAGATAAACCATGGCTGTCAATAAAATGTTTTATAGATTTACACGAATTTTGAATAGAGTTTTATCACACAAAGAAATGTAGGATAAACTTATATGGTTGTATGAATATTAGATAACTACCCAATAAGTGTCATGATAATAGATTTTTAATTTATGAAAGATAAAACATCACAAAATACACTATAGATAAGATTAATGGTTCACTATTAAAATATGAGAATGAGTTCAAGAACATTGATCTAAAAACTGATGAGGGAAAGAAAGGCATTAAATTTAAAATCATTTTTACTACTTTTAGTTCCACTAATGATGATTTAGGTTCCCTAACATAGGAAAAATAGAGCATAACAAGGATCATCAAATGACTATAAAATATATTAAGAATAAATTGCCTATTAGAGATATAAATAAGTATGGTAAAGATTAAGTAAGGGATAATAAGAAAGGTAGTTTGAATATAAATAGTTCAAGAAGATAGAGAAGAGAGGTTTGCTTTCATGTATTTTTCATGAACATTTAGATTCAAGTGATAAATCTAGAAGCAATAAAAAAACTAGTAATATTTCATTTAAGGATATATAAGGTAATGTGACATTTCCACTTTCAATCTCATGTTCTTTAAGTGAAGTGGGATAATCAATAAATAAGTATTGAAATATGTTTCTTATGGCTATCATGAATGGTCTTATTAATTACATATTTGATTTTACTTATGAATATTATCTTGATTTTGGATATAATAATCCAAGTGTAAAAGAGTTAAAAAACAAGGTTGATGAGTTAAATGATAATAGAGTCACTATTAGTGAATCATAAATGAAATTGTTGAAGGATAGAAAATATTTTGGTAAAGTATAACATGAATTCTGATTTTGATGTTTTTAATATTAAAGAAGAAAGTGATAATCTTAAAGAAGAAAACCAAAAGATTAAAAACACTATTAACAACACTAAGGAAATATTGGGTGATGATCTGGAAGCAATATAAAAATAGAATAATAAGATAAAGGATAAAGTAAAATGTTTTAAGGAAGATTTTTCCAAATTTATTTTTTTAAGAGAATTGTTAGACGAGTTTATGAAAATTAAAATTATGAATATAATGAACATGAGGAAGGATAATCATGGTTGTAATTGGTAATTACCCATAATGTACATGAACCATGTTGTTAATGGTAAAAGTGAAGTTATTTCTTCTCTTAATTGATTTAAATTTTATTCTTTTAGCCATTATTCTAGTTATTGTTCTTTATGGTTTGTCCAATATCTTGGTCATAAGAATTATTTTTTAAGTACTTTATCAGTATTAAAATAACCAATTGATATACAACCTATCTTCTATAAGGTTCTTATTCAAATCCAGTTGGACTTAAGCTAGTTTACTATTCATTTAGTATGGCCAATATGTATATGTGTTATATTTTTATTATTTAGTTCACTGGAATACGGTTTATTTTGTAAGTTTTACTTTTTGGGTAGTAAGCATGTATTTACTGTTTTCATATTTGGTTTACTAAAATATACTTAAATTTGTTTCACTATTTTATTAATTTTCCCATATTTTATAAGTCATTGAATATCATTAACTAGTTTGATTTTTATATGTTGTATTTTTTTTCTTGTGGAGTTAACATGATTAGTATTCAATATATTATCAATTCAAGAGTGGAAGCTGGAATAAAGGATATGATTTCGTATTTCTATTTTTTTTCCTTAATAGAAGGTATTTGTCTTTATTATTCATGAGTTTATGGGGAATTATTTTAATAACTATTGGTTTATTTATTTATCATGATATTATTTAATTATATTTTTTTGTACTGCATTATTTTTTAAACATAGGGGGAATTTTTATTAGTAATAAATCAATACCATATTTATTATTATTTTGATATATATTGTTATTTGAGTTTCTATATGAACTTTTCAATATTTTATTATCATTTTTATCTTTTTAAAAAGGGGAAGTGATATTTGCCTTTCATAATTATAAAAAACTAGGTATAATGTTTAGTGTATACTTGAAATATTTATTTATTATGTTTTTAAAATTACATAACTAATTTATTTATAATTTATTATCCATAATATTGTTTATATTATTTATTATTATTATTCATGATAATTATTATTTTTATAATTATTAATTATTATTTTTTTCTCGTATTCCAAGTGAAATAAATTATCCTAAATGAAATAAATATATTACATATTATGGAAGAGATATTACACATGATGTTTAGAAAACCATACATTTGAGAATTTAGAAAATTAAAGATCCTTAAATTACATAAAACATTTACATATTAGAAATTTGTAAATTTTTTATAACATAAAAAAACTTATGTATTTAACTAAAACTAGATATTAATATTACATATAATGGATAAGTTTATTCTAGAAATGAAATATATATTATAAGATGGAGTACCTTTACATAAGAATAAGGAGTTTTAACATTTGGAAAGGGAAAATGTCTTATGTTTTGGAGGACATTTACGTATGATGGCATAGTTGATGTTTGAAAAAGGAAATATATTGTATATTGTATCAAATATATTACATATTATGTATTAGGTAGTATGAAACCTTACATATATACCTTTATCAAAGGAATTGTTTTAATGTATTAAGTTTATAACTCTTATGCATTACAGGGATTTTGATTCAGAGGAAGGATTTTGACGTTATATTATTAGGTATTCAAATGTAAAGTGAATAATGATTTATAAGTAATTTTCAAATGATATTACACAAACCTAATTATAGTGATGATTTCTGAAGATGATGACTTAGTAGATAAAAAACATCTGTATTGAGAATTTCTCTAAAGAAAAAAATATTACAAATTAATATTCGCTTATATGTGATGTTTGTTTGTGAATTTGAATAAGCGCTAGGCCCTTAATTATTCAATTAATACCTATACATATCAAAACACCACTAGATAATTATGTATCAATGTTTATAATTGTATTATCAATCATAAAAAATTAATGATATTTTTTAGAAACAGTATTTTTTCAAGTGGATACTCTTGAAGGAATTATTCAATGTTTAGAGGTTGATTTTCATGATATATTATTGAATAAGTATTTAATGCCAATTATTATAAAAAACATAAATGATGATTTTAAGGTTGGTTATTATGAATAATTTTAGAATTAAAAATTCTTAATCTTTAACTCATAAATACTTTTCCATGATTGATTAAGAGTTGTGACCATTTTGAGAATTATAATAACGATATTATTTCCATCTATAAATCATTACAATAGTTATTTTTTAAAACCTATTGAGATATTCAATGAAACACCAATGTGATGTAATTTTTTATCATTAAGATCAAATATCATGGAATTTTAATAGAAGTAAATAGTCATTATTGTTTTCATTTGTAAATTCAAGTGAAAGATATATGCAGTGGGAGAAAGATAACTAATTACCAAACAATGAAGTTCTGAAAAGTTTGAAAGAAACATTATTTATAGACTATTATGATAAATTTCCCAAATATATATCATTACATTATATCTTTGAAGGGACAAGAATATTTGCCTCTACACTAGTAACACCATCTAAAACATTTCATATGTTTCATTTTTATTCATTCATTTTTCTATATCGTTGTTACAATAAATTTTTTATTATGTTATAACATAGCTCGTACAAGGGTTGTAACTCCACTGAAATTTACATGTTTGATTATGCCTACCTGACCAAAAATTAACACATTGGTTCTTATAGCTTAGTTAAAATGAATGGTTGGTTTTTTCTACATCTTAAAATTAAAAGGTTTATGATAAGACTGCTCTAGGACTTTTTGGCCCTTGTCTGATCCTATAAAAGGTGGAGTTCTATCTAGACTTATAAAAGGCTATGTTGGGTTTCTACTATCTAGACCCCTTCCACCAATGTTATCGCAATGAAAGGAGATAGATAATGACCCCTGAGTCCCATCTCTAGTTGGAACCAGGTTAGTGACTAGCACCAAGGGTATAATAATCTCATGAATTGGGAGGATTTACCCTATATTATAATATAGTATTGGGAGATAAGACAAATCATACAAAATAAAACCCATGATATAATATAAAAATAAACCAAAACCAACTCACAATGAATTTATAATTAAAACTGATATAGGTAAAAGTCTCCAAGTAAACACCCAAAGGCAAAACTAAAGCAACGACACACCAACTATCCAAATATCCCATCTAGTAATGTCTTTCATGGTCCATGTAATCCTCCTAGAGACCTGAAAATAGTTTTATATACATAGGGTGATCATATAAGTATAATTAGTATGAAAACCAAAGTCTCTCATGAACATGTGAAAGAAGTATACTAATAAACTCAAGAGAATACAAAAAAACCGACAATAACTAATCAATTCATGTATCTATCCCAAACTCAAAAATTCACGCTCACTAAGTAACAAAATCCAAGTATATTAACATATTAATAAGTATATAAATAAAGGGTATCTCACACAACTTTCCCACTAATTTTCTGCTCTTATTCCTCAATGTCATATCTTATAGAGTTCTGATGTCTTCCAAATAACATATACCACCTCCCCAAAAAAACACACATAACATATCTTCCAAAAACACATAGGCCACAAACCCAAAGCATGGTTACATCTCATCTCACTAGAAAACACCTAGTCCATCACATCACAACCATAACAAGAGCACTAGTATGTCATGAATATGAAGGAAATCATCCAAATTACCTCTTCCTACTATGCATGACCCCCACCATTAGTCACCACAGAACATGGACATATCAAATCTTAGATAAAAACACACATTCCACTTCCCCATAACATAGTCATGTCACATCTCACCTGGAAACAATTTGGACACCTCCCCACATTACAGTCATATCACATCTTTCCCACAAAAACACGATCCATCACCTAGTTCCCTAATGGACCTATAGCCATCAAAAAATTTATATATCTACTCACCTGGAAGAGTGTATAGGGATGATTGAGTAGCCATCCATCTGTCCACCTCACCAGGATGTTGGAAAAAACACCCCTTGTGTGAACGTATAGATGTCCGAACATAGTGCTCGATGCCAGTGGTGTGTGTATAGATGTCACAAGGAATATAAAATTTCATACATATATCAACACACATGCCCAACCTATTGGTTCACAACCAAACACTAACTAACACCCAAAATCCAAACATTCACAACCACCTCCAAATGTATAACACCACACAATCCACAATCCACAAGACACAATT
The DNA here is from genome assembly GCA_963277665.1 of Viscum album. Classification (NCBI taxonomy): domain Eukaryota; kingdom Viridiplantae; phylum Streptophyta; class Magnoliopsida; order Santalales; family Viscaceae; genus Viscum; species Viscum album. Next base: position 1,511,530,529 of record OY728153.1, on the reverse strand, counting down.
AACATTTCAAACCAAACCCATTATCCAACCCATTATTTTCATTAATAAACATCAACCACATTAAACCACATAATTCATTACCTATTTTTTCACTAAACATTTCCATCTCATTAACCAAAACAATACCCATCCATTTTGAACATTATTAAATTATTATTTATTCTACCAATACACAAAAATCTTTCACAATGCAACCAGAACCACAAGTATCCAATTATTTCAATAACAAAATAATCCTATTACCCAAAACTTATAGCAAAAAAACTACCACCTAACCATCCCATGAACATAGACAATCAACCACCAACCCAATACCCCAAAAGAATAACCAAAACCGCACCTCCTCCTCTCATAAAAAGAACATAAAATCATCAACCACCTTATCACCCCAAAAGCATAGCCAAACAAGAACTACATCACCACCCAAAAATCATGACCATATCACACTCATCATTTCCACATCACATCATAATCACACATCATTATTCAACTTGTATGAACACACATCAAAACACATCAAATACCATATTTCATATCATAAAAAAGGTGATTTTATCACATTTCACTTTATTTTAGGGGCATTATCACCAAAAACATAATCTAAGGGAAACCATTTTAATACCCAAATATAATTGGTTTTACGATTTCTATTTTAGGGTGATATCATAAAATTAAAAAGGAACAACTATCACTAAATATTACATCCAACATAAAAAAATCCCCCAAAAACCAAAATTTTCATATGTACATCAAGCCTATTCAATCCAACATATTACGATAATACCAAAGCTTTAAAATCATGTGAATCATTCCCCTTTCTACACTTCAATTTCAATTATCCAATTCATTATATTTTATTAAGACAACACAACCATAATCTATATATGAATAAGAGTAAACCCCTCATACATGATACACAATAAAGAGAAATGAGGGATCCTCTACCACAATGATTCTTTTCTAACTCTTTTTACACCATAAGACAAAGATGAAACTCCTCTTAACCACATCTAAACATAGAAAACAGAATATGAATGTACAATGAACCAATGATCCATAAAAAACAACCCAAATCAGACACCAAAGGAATAAAACATTGACACAAAAAATCCCTTAGAAGAGAAAATGATAAAACCACAAGGAAATGTGATTGTGATCACCATATGTTGTCAAACAAATACCACAAAAACCAACAGATTGAAGTAGAGGAATGGGATATAATTTTCTACTAGGGTTCCTAGGTATCACCGAGAATGAGAGAGGATGAGAACAACCAAATTAAAAAAATAATGGATCAGAAATAGACTTTAAATCCCGGAACCTACTAGTTTCACATTCTATAAATCTTTCACAATCTTTAATACATGGGTTTTCTGAAAAATTGCACTTTCATTGAAATAAAATTCACCTAATATTTATTTAATTTATCATAATGAACTCCATTTTCATGACATGTATTGGTCTCATTGGTTCCCCATATTCCTGTATAAAATATCTGAATTTTCCTAAAACTCAAGCCAAGAATCACTTTTAAACATCTTATAAAAATACACAATGTGAATTTCATGTAGCAGCTCTGTTGCACCGACAAACATCATAGAACCTACTAAAGCCTATTCTTAAATACATAAAACAATTTAAAATAACAAATAAATGGATTATGAAGGCATGATATGTTACCTTAGAAACCTCTCAAATTATTATCGCCCTCATGAATTGGAAACCAAGCCCAGAAGGAAAGGGGTCTGAACAACCACCTTGTGAGATACCTCTATTGTATCACTTCACACCTCAAGTGATACTACCATCCAAACAAATCAAACCAAATAACCAAAAAACATCTCACACAACCTCATTACTACATAACCACATAATCATAATCATCCAACCTCTATACAACCCAAACCACGAACCATGCAACCAAAAACCCCACTACCCTGAACATACATATTAGGGAATTCCGTCCTCTATATCATGATACTTTCTTCTCTGGGAGTCATTGACTCACCCACATGATTTTAATCGCATCATAGTATAATTCATCTTAATTAGGATTTAGGTCCTCTCGTCTTCATATGTCAAAAATTTATCACACATCACACATCTCAAAAACACACATCACATTAAGGGAAATTAACACATCTGATAATGTATCAAGGTATAGACATCACATCATATAAAAATAGAGAAAATAAAAACTTAAAATAGATTTGGGTACTAGGAACACATCTACTTATCTCTCTCCCATGTACTCTACTTGAGGCCACAATGCCTCCCAACATGAAAACTAAGGGAATGGTCTATTCATGCATCAACTTTTATTGTGAATCCTAGATCTCTACTAGATTCTCTACATACCTCATTCCATCCATGAAATCCAAATCTCCCAAGTCAATGACATGAGATTCATCATGACGATCCTTGTGATGATGAGAGACATGTAAGATGTCCTGAATCCTTTCCATATTTGGTAGAAATTCTAACCAATAGAACACCTTGAAAACTCATCCGAACAAATCAATGGCCCTGAAAAACTTGATAGAAAGAGTACTCCCACTACAGAACCTCTACTACACACTTAAATGTGAAACATTCAAGACATAGCCTCCATCCATAAACTCCAAGAGCATACTCCTGCGATAAACATAAGAATTCTATCGATCATTCACTTCTTTTATCCTCTCAAAAAAATATGAGCCATATTTGTTGATCTCTGACCAACATTATGTCCAAGAAATAATTCCTAACTAACCTCCACCCAACACAGTGGAGAGAGAATCTATCTCTTGTAAAAATCCCTTAATAGATCATTTCTAATGGAAAAGTGATAATTTTTATTTTATTAAGACTAAAACAAAGGTAGGTGTCATACCCGTGACACCCCAAATTCCAAGATTCTTACCCACAACGTAGCCTCTAGAAAATGGATGGTCCACTATATCTACCCATCTGTCTGGGGGTGAAAAACATTGTTGAAGCATAACCATGTTTCAAAATCATGTTGTAATCCTTTATTGACTTGTGAGGTAAAACATGCATCCTAATATGATACAGTGGACCTTAGTAAACAATGAAAACGCCATACCTCATCCACATACCTTTTAACCAAATCACCCACTTCACCCAACTCATTTATCACTAATACGTGGGCCGATTTCATCAAACAATCCATGATCACCCACATAACATCCCAACCTCACTGAACTTAGGGTAACCCCAAAATGAAAACCATAAATTTTTAATCCCATTTTCACATGATAAAATCGAAAGTCTATAAGAATCCAAAAGTAACATGATGCTTAAACATTACCTGATATAAAAACTCCACCACAGTACATTTCTCCCTAGGCCATAAAAATTGAATCCTAAATCCATGATATATATAGGAAAATCATGGTTGTATCACTAATGATTAGTTATGAAGATCATAATGGAATCCCTCTGGCACCACTACTGAAAAAAAACCTCCCCTGAAATAACATCCAATTCTGACCATCCTTGGATCATCCCACTGGATCAACACCATGGCCAAAATGATCACACATCACCTCTTCCTCTATGTCTCCCCACTGAGATTTCTCCACCTACCACATCAAATCAGACTACACCATCATCTAAAACAAATATCCTCAACAATTATTCAGCCATGCATCTAAGTGATTGGATGTCAACTCCTCCATGTCTCTACAAATATCCCCAGACTCCTAAACAACTCCTTTCCATGAATTCATACTCAAAGAATCAGGCAAAACATTTCCCTTTCATGAGGTGTAGGAGTTCTCAACTTCATAATATTGAAGAAACTCTATCCACATCCACATATTAAAATTTAGTTAACATTGAGAAAACATATACATGAAACACATATGATCCAAGAAGAACACAATTAACTCCATGATGAGGTAATTATACCACAACATCTACTCAAACACAAGAACTATTAACTCTAGATCATATGTGGAATAGTGCCAATCATGGCCACATAACTACCAAGACGCATAAGGGGTCACTACCGTATGATGAATTAATAAACATACCAATCCCACATAAGAATAATCACAAAACACCTCAAACTTTACATCCTCCATAGAAAATTGAATAACTAGAGAACTACAAACACCCCCTTTTGGTTACTGAACACTACCTAGAACTAATCATTCCTCAAAAAATCCTAGTCGTTCCTGATCAACACTATCATTGAGGATATATTTTGAGAGAAATTTGGAACTATTCCCTAATTATATCTCATAATACCAAGGAAAATATGAAATTCCACTACGTTCTTAGGTACTTACCAAGAAACTACTTCTTTTACTATTGACAGGTCCACTAAAACACCTTACTGAGGCACCACATGCCCAAGAAAATTCACCTTTCATGTCCAAAACATAAACTTGGACAATTTCAGTAGAGATGGTGGCTTCAATGAACCTATAAGACATCTCTGAGATGATCAGCATGCTCCTCCTCTGACTTTGATTTGATAAAGATATCATTATTGAATATGATGAATAACCAGTTATAGATCTCAATGAACATAGAGTTCAAAATTCCCAATGAACATTACTGGTGCATTCACTAAACTGAAGGACATGACTAAAAATTTTAAAGTCCCACCCCTTATTATGATGGTAGTCTTCAAGATATTGCTCTTCTTCATCTTCAAATAGTGGTATCTAAACTGCTGACCAATATTAGAAAACTAACCCTCCCCTATAAGTTGGTCAAATATTTCTTCTATACTTGAAAGAGGGTAATGATTATTGACTTTCACCTAATTTAACCTTTGTAAAAATATGCACAACATCAAACTACCATCCTCCTTATTAGAGAAAAAATGAGCTCCCCAGAGAAACACACTCGACAAGATAAAACAATTATATATCATATCACTATATGAAACTGTAACTATCAAAAATCATACGGTTTCATATGATTAGGATCCATCGAAATCAAAGAATAATCTGGTTGTAAGTCTATCTCAAATTCAATAGCGCGTTGAGGCGGTGACAACATAAACTACTTTGGAAAAAATCATGGAACCACCTAATGACCATGGGAATCACCACTATCCCAACATCCACCGATTCTACTAACAAATCATCCTTCAAAGAAATAAGGGGCTCTACATAATGACTACCCACTTGAAAACTTCTCTTGGGAATGAAAACCACATGCTGGCCATTCACGTCCAAGAACAAGAATCTCCTCTAAAATATTTCAACAATAAAAAATATGGTATAAAATTAATCAATTCCTATGATAAAATCGTTTGGTTATACCTACAGAATGAAAAGATTACTGTGGGACTGATTTGGTCCCATCCTCATCCTACCCCACCGAAAAACATCAAAAAAGATATTCTAGCCCCTGAATAGAAAAGTCAACACTATGGGTTTGGAATTCCTCTCTATGTCTATTGCTAGAGCACGAACTATAGTGGGTGAAACAAAGTAGTGTGAATCTATTGAATCAAACTAGGCACAAATAAGGGTACTAAACACACTGATCAAACTTATGATGATCTTTTGCCCATCTAGAATTTCCACCTCCGTTGTGTGTAACTAACCAAATCATGTTCCTCTACCTCTCTGTTGATGACCACCTCTATGAACTTTCTTAGTTCAAGGTCCCCAAACATGAGGAACATCCAGAGGTCCACCTCTACTTTCTATATATCTCCTCAGTGGATCATAAGCTTACATCTCCTGACAATGAAATGGTATCATTAAAAATTGATGTTGAGGCTGGAGATTATCCTCTCCACCTCCACCAAATAGATCTCAAGAAACCACTAGGAATTGGTTAAAAAATGACCATACACCCCAAAACCAAAACACAATAGATATATATATCAAGGAAAATCAATGATACCACTTATCCCATAATCCCGAATGGAATTTTTTTTAATTTGATTCCCCACATGTCGAAAAATTGAATGTCCTTGTTCCTAAGACCTACTACTAACAACCCTAATCCTTGAGGAACCCATATAATTCCCCTCTCATGGTAGACCACCTCACAATTTCATCCACTCAATCATCTCATCCTTGTTCTAAAATTCCATATACGTTGGCAATTTAAAAGAGGTAATTACATACTAGATAGATGGATAGAGTGCCTCCTCAAGGTTTCTCATATGAGACTCCAAATAAAAAAATATTTATAAAAAATGTATAAGTTCCTTGAACTAGATTCCATGCTCTTGTACTAAAACAATCCCCTACTGAATAGAAATATGCTCTTGCCTCTTTACTACATTCTTGGTCGACCAAAGGAACTCTTGGTGGAAATATTTCTAAAAGTCAACCCATGTAACACATGCCTCCCTATGCTCACCTAGATTTACATTCCACAACTAAAATGTAGCTTCCTACATTTGAATAACTTACAAATGAACCTAGTTTCCCACTGAGGTTTAGATCAAAATAAAAGCGATTTAAATCTCCTTCAGCCAACTCCCTTTCCCCACATATGAAACAATTCACCCATTTATTCCTAAATCATTCTTCTAAAAAGTGCACAAATCCCACTACCAAGTCTCATCCTAATATGTTGGATCAAACCTATAATGATAAACTGAATCAACCTATTAAATCTCAACTTCCTAATCTACATGTAGACAATGGTCATGAGCAATTGTTGAAATATAAAGAAAATATTTTTTAAGACCTTGTAGAAATTTTTTTTTATTTAGAATCATTTTAATTCCCTTTATCCATTTTACACTTCTAGAGAAACCCAATTCAAGCAAGAACACAATTTATCATCATGCATGTACCACTCTTAGATATATACCCAACTAACTAGCCCACCACGCTTGGCCATTTAATAAACTTAGAGTTCGTGCATTGGATCACAGAGGGTCCAAAAATTCCGTGTCTTAGACAATCTCAAAAGCCATGTCATATACAAAGGTCAACTGGCACTACTGGAATAAAAATATATGCAATCCTCAATATGCCTAACTTTGATCTCCATCACATATCTCGACTATCACCTCTGATTCAACTCTATGATGATGCCCTCCCACCAAAGATACTGAAATTAGGGGAGAGCTAATGACCCCACAAGGTGAATAGAGGCTTTCAGAGACCGCCAAAAGCCATCACTAAAGGTCTATAGTGGTCACCTAACAGTTGTCAAACGATGATCTTTTTAGGACTGTCTCTGTTTCCTATAGAATCCACCATTTGAAGAATTCTATAAATTAGGTCGGGATCATCTATAGTAACATCCAAAAGGTGGACTCTATAGATGATCTAGATTTTGGCTTTAGAAGCATCAATTTTTTAGACTCAATAGGCATGTTTGATATTGGCTATATCAACTAATAAATGGAAGTCAATACATCCCAACATGGTAGGTCCTATAGAGATCTCAAAATGGAAATCACTATATTTTGTTTTTAAATTTCACAACAACATTTAAAATACCACCTTTAAAAAAAACAAAAAATATTTCAAAAATGGCTAAAACCATAATTATCTTCGTATAATCTTCTTACCAGTTCCAAATCCATATTCTAATAAAACTACATGAAAAAATTTAATAAAATACATATTTTAGATAAAAAATAACTAACCAAATAATTTAAATACGATAAAATATTTAAATTAAATATTAGTACACTAGATTGAAACTATTTGATTTTGAAAATATATTAATCATTTATAATAATCTTTTATGAACTTAAAACAACTTATTTTAGTGTTCCAAGAATTCCACACATTCAATTGACGTATCGACTAATCATACATGTCAAAAAAATCTGTAAGTCAATTTTTTTGCGATTTCATGTAATTCTGAGGTCATTTTCTATGCATCTAATTGATAAATGCACATTTTGGTGTTTTATAACCCGAAAAGTTTTTTTTTTCATCCTTGTCAAATGGATAATATAATGTATTTATCATATTCTTGAACATTTAAAAATTCACTACGTAGTTGTTGTTGTCTGATTTCATGGCATTCAGAGGTCATTTCACTCAATTTGACACCCGAACACACTTTTTAAAGGGAATTAAATATTAAAAAAACCACATATTCAGTCGTTGAGCATAGAACACATTTCCAAATGATATATATTTATCTCATACAAATCATGATTAATAATATTATAGCCTTCCTATTATTTGAAGTCATTCTAATGTCATTTTCAATGGAATTGACTGTTAAATGAGCATTTTAGTGTTTTATGTCACTAAAAGTACATTTTCTGTCATCCCTGAAAAAATCCAACTCGAATTGATGTTACATTTGATCAACCATTTCCAAATTCACTACACAATTGTTTTTTTTTCTAATTTCATGACATTTGGTGGTCATTCAACTAGATTTGACAACAAAACAGACCTTTTTAAATGACTTCAAATCTTTGAAAACCATATATTCAGTCGTTTCGAGCATACCAAAAATATTATAGATGTGTTGTTTTCTCATACACATCACGAATAAAAATAAGTTGTTTTTCCTATGATTTCCGGTCATTTCTGCGTCATTTTATATGCAAATGACCATTAAACGAATGTTTTTGTGTTTTGTGACACAAAAAGTTATTTTTTTCACAATCCTGGTCAAAAGGAACCTCCGACGGATGTAACGTGTACTAGAAAATCTCAAAATTTACTCTATAGTGTTTTTTTTTATTTCATGGCATTCAAATATCATTCGAATGGTTTTTGACCTCTGGACACAGCTTTTTAAAGGGAACCAAATCTTTAAAAACCACACATTTAGTCGTTTTGAGTAGACCACATGTCCAATTGATGTTAGATCTCATTTCACGCATCACAAATAATAATAACATGTTTTTCCTATGATTACTTGTCATTATGTGGTTTTTTCTACAGATATGGCTGTTAAATACCCATTTTGGTTTTTTATGAAACTAAAATTCTATTTTCCATCATCATGGTGAAATGAAAATTCTGATAGACATACTTTCTACTCAAACCTTTCACAATTCAATTCACAGTTTTTGTCTTCTAATTTCAAGGAATTCAGAGTTTGTTCAACTATTTTTTACCACTGGACAAACCTTTTTAAAAAGAATCAAATCTTTAGAAAACACATATTTATTCGTACCACATAGAATGTACTTAAAATTGACAAGTTTTTAGTTCTTACACATCAATAATAATAATAATATTGTTTTCTTTGGATTTAAAGTCATTATGAGGCAGTTCACATTATATATGACTGTTAAACGCATGTTTTGGTGTTTTTTGTCACTGAAAGTGCATTTTTAGTCATCCTAGCCAAACATAACCTCTGATTGATATTCCATCTACTTGAAAATTTCCCAATTGACTCTAAAAATGTTTTCATCTAATTTTTGGGCATTCAGATGTCGTTTGGTAGGTTTTTGCCCTCAGAAGTACCTTTTTTAAAGGAGTCAAATCATAAAAAACAACATATTTAGTCGTTCCACACAGACTACACATCTTATTGATGTGTCATATATTATTAAACATCATAAATAATAATAATAATAATAATAATAATAATATCATTCCTATGATTTCACGTCATCCTGAGGTCGTTTAAAACCACATATTCGATAGTTCCGGGAAGACCACACATCTGATTGATATTCCATCTACTAGTACAAATCACAAATATTAATAAGATAATCTTCCTATTATTTAAGTTCATTTTGAGGTTGTTCACTATATATGATAGTTAAATGTAGGTTTTGTAGTTTTATGACACTAAAAGTGTGTTTTTGATCATCCTAGTCAAACAAAACCTCTGATTAACGTCTTGTTCTCTCAAACATTTCAAAAATCACTCTAAAACTATTTTCTTCAAATTTCATGGCATAAGGATGTCATTCGGTTGGTTTTCACCCATGCATGCACATTTTTAAAGGGAATTAAATCTTAAAAACAATATATTTAGTCATTCCGTGCATAACACATGTCTGATTGATGTATCATCTAATAATAATTTTAATGAATCCTAATAAGATGGTTTTCTTGTGACTTAAATTCATTCTGATGTCGTTAGCTATGGATCTGATTTTTAAATGCATGTTTTGGTGTATTGTGACACTAAAAGTGAATTTTTTGTCATCTTGGGAAAACAACACCAACGATTAATGTTTTATCTACTTGAACATTTGAAAATCCACTCTACCATTATTGTCATTTACTTTCAAGGCATTCATATTTAATTTGGTTGGTTTTTACCCCTGACACACCTTTTTAAAGGGTGTGAAACCTTTCAAAACCACATATTTGGTAGTTCCAGGCACACCGCACATCCGATTGATGTTCTGTCTACTCATGCACATCACAAATAAAAATATTATGGTTTTCATATTATTTCAAGTCATTCCAAGATAATTATATATATATATATATATACATATATATATATATATTTATGATTTTTTAATACATGTTTTGGTGTTTAATGACATTAAAATTACTTTTACAGTCATCCTAGTCAAACAACATTCCCGATTGGAATCCCATTTATGTAACAATTTAAAAATTCACTCTATAATTGTTTTTCCCTGACTGTAAAGAATTTGGATGTATTTAGGATGGTTTTGATCCCCAAACATACCTTTTTAATGGGCTTGAAATATCAAAAAACCACATATTCAGTCATTCCACACAGACCAAATGTTTGATTGATGTTTTGTCTTCTATTACACATCATGAATAATAATAAAACTATTTTCCTATGATTTTAAGTCATTACATGGTTTTTTGATATGTATATAACCATTAAATGATTGGTTTGTTGTTTTTTGACACAAAAAGTGAGTTTTCCGTCATCCTGTGAAAACAACACCTCCGATTGATGTACTGTCTATTCCACTATTTGAAAGTTCAGTCTAAAATTGTTTTGTCTAATTTAACATAATTCGGTTGTCATTCAGTTCCTTTTTACCACAATACAAACATTTTTAAAGGTCATCAAGACTTTACAAACTTCTTATTCGGTATTTACGGACATACCTCACATCTGATAAATGTTACGTCTACTCATACACATCTAGAATTATAATAATATGGTTTCCCTATGATTTAATGTAATTCTAAGGTTGTTTGGTATATATATGAACTTTAAAAGCATGTTTTGGAGTCTTATGAGAATAAAAGGTTGTTTTCGGTCCTCTCGGTCAAACAAAACATCCGATTGATTTTTGTTCTAATCAAAGATTTCTAAATTCACTCAAAGATTGTTTTTTTTTCTGATTTCGTGACATTGAAATGTCCTTCAGTTTGTTTTGACCCCTGTATGCACCTTTTTAAAGGTCATCAAATCATATAAAACCACATATTCATCCATTCCTCAGAGAATGAACATCTGATTGATGTGTCGTCTATTATTAAACATCATAAATTCTAATAATATGGTTTAGCTATGGTTTCATGGCATTCCATAGTCCTTAGAAATGGATATGACAGTTAAATGTGCGTTTTTGTGTTTTATGATACTAAAAGTGTGATTTTGGTCGTCCCAGTAAAATGACATCGTCTATTGATGTTATTTATATTCTACCATTCCAAAATTCAGTCTATAACTGTTGTCTTATGATTTCATAGCATTCAAATGTTGTTCGGTTGATTTTTACCCCCCGAACACACCTTTTTAAAGGCCATCAAACTTTTTAAAATTACATATTCAGTTATTCTGTGTAGAACACACATCTAATTGATGTCCCATATACTCATACTCAACAATAATAATAAAATGGACTCCTATGATTTCAAGTCATTCAGAGGTCATTTTCTATACATGTGACCAATAAACGCTTGTTTTGGTGTTTATGACACTAAAAGTGAGATTTTAGTCATCCCCATCAAAAGACACCTACGATTGATGTTCTATCTTCTCGAACATTTTTAAATTTATTATAAGATTTTTTATGTTTCATTTCATGGTATTTAGATATTGTTTGGTTGGTTTTGAAACCCTTTTACACTTTTTTAAAGGACTTTAAATCTTTAAAAACTACATTTTTCAGTCATTCCGCACAGACCGCACATTGTATTGATGTGTAGTTTTCTATTAAAATTCATGAATAATAATAAGATGTTTTCCTATGATTTAAAGTCAGTATGAGGTCATTATCTATATATCTAAGTGTTAAACATGCTTTTTGGTGATTTATGACACTAAAAGTCCATTTTATATCATCCCTAGAAAACAACACCTATGATTGATGTACTGTTTTCTTAACCACTTAAAAATTCACTATACGATTTATCATTAGATTTAACTAAATATTGATGTTTATCAAGCAGTTTTTACCCCTAGATGCACCTTTTTAAAGGGCATCAAGTATTTAAAACATGCATATTCGATAGTTCTGGGTAGACCGTACACCTAATTAATGTTCTATTTTCTCATAAACATTATTAAAAACAATAATATAGTCTTTCTATGATTTAAATTCATTATGAGATTGTTTTATATATATATATGACTATTAAACATTTGTTTTGGTGTTTTATGGCACTAAATGTGCATTTTCAGTCATCTCAGACAAACAAAACATCCAATTGACATTCCATCTACTTGACCATTTTACAATTCACTCTATGATTGTTTTTTATGATTTCATGGTATTTGGATGTCACTAAGATGGTTTTTTCTCCCAAAAGAACCTTTTCAAAGGGTTTCAAACCTTTAAAAACTGAATATTCAGTAGTTCCAGGAAGATTGTGCATCTGATTGATGTTTCTTCCACTCCTACGAATAATGAATAATAATAAGATTCATTCTCTATTATTTAAAGTCATTATGGTGTTTTTTTCTATATATATGATGGTTAAATGCATGTTTTGGTATTTCAAGATAATAAAAGTGTGTTTTTCACCATCTTGGACAAATAGAACCTCCGATTGATGCACTTTCTACTCACCCATTTCACAATTCAATTTATGATTATTTTCTTCTGATTTCATTGAATTTGGATGTCGTTTGGTTGGTTTTTACCCCGTGTAATTTTAAAGGATTTAAAATCTTTGAAAACCCCATATTCAGCTGTTTCGAGCATACTGCATGCCCAATTGACATGTCATCTTCTGTACACATCATAAATAATAAAAATACGATTTTCCTATAATTTGATGTTATTCTGAGGTCATTTTCTATTGATTTGACTATTAAATGCACATTTTGGATTGTGGATAAATCATGATATGGTTGTGCAGGAATAAGGTAATACCAAAAATGCTAGTTTTGTTGGGGATGAAAGTGTTCAGAATTTTTTGTTCATTGGATCGATTTTGATGGAAAGAGGAATAAATTGGTTTTGTGAGTAGGTCGGGCTTTATCCTCATCGGGTTTTCAAAAGAACTAGGGCATTACTGTTATTGGTTGGAATGTCAAGAGGCTTGATGGGTCTAAGATTTAGGAACAAACTATGTTTGATCAGGCTTCCTATCTAAAGAATCCTGGGAAACTTGAATCTTATCTTATTATGATAGTAAGATTAATGTGACCTTGGTTGATTCTGTGGATAAGGGGTTGGATGCTGCAAGGGATTCTCCAATCACAATCATTGAAGCAGAGGAGGATCCTGATCATCTCTTGGATGGTAAAGATGACTTTGAACATGCTATGTAGGGGGATTTTTATCTTCATATATTCTATGATAAATGTATGTTATTTTCAAGGGATTGAAAAGCGGAAAAAAATTATATGCCGAGGCCTTTGCCAGATTTAATGCTAAGAATCTTTGAGATCTGAGTGGATGGAATTAGCAGGAATGATACCTATAATGATGGCCTTGGATGATAGAAGGTGGCCTGTGAGAGCTCTTTGTGTGTCCAGATTTATTTTGCATAGAAATCTTTACATGAGAAGGTTCAAAGGGTTGTAGATTATTTCGAGCATGTCAAGTAGGACCTCCCTATCCTTGCTGACATATAGTTTTTGATATTGTCACTATCAGTAATGAGGGAATTGTATCTTCTTACACAATGATAATGGAAATCTTGGATATATTAGTTAGAAGAGCGATCAAATAGATGCCTATAATGATGGTTCTAAGCATAGAGGTAGGGGATTTTCATCCTTTATAGTAAGATTTTAGTGCTGAAATTCCATAAATAGTGGATTATAAATTCAAGCTAGTAAGATCCAGCAATGTCACAAATTTCATCTATTATTCCAAAAAAATATTCCCCTTTGGGGTTTCAGGGATAGTCATCTATTCAATAATTAATTAAGGAATGAAATTATTGAAAATGATTCAAAAAATGGTCAAATATTTTTTGTCAGACATAATATTCATTTAATCTTTTCTTCGAGATCACCCCTAGATTTTGAATTTGAATTTATACATCCTAAATATGCAAGCATGTGTGCACTGATTTTAATAATTCCAATTTTCATGAACTAATTTTAGTATATGTACATAGATTCAACAAAATATAACTAATCATGATTTCTTCAAGGTGATAGATTCATTGACACATCTTTACCACTGGTTATATCCATTGAAGTATCATAATTCATCAGATGTGATTTAGTCAATAACTAAACTGCTTTGAGTAATTACATATTATTTTTGAAACAAAATTTCATCAAGAATTTATTGAATAATCATTATTAATAGAATCCCAATTATATTCCACAGTTATAGAAGCAAAAAATATAATCAATCACTTGTTCCACTGATAAATTCAAATTACCAATAAGAAATATTGATTTTTAAGGATATATCATAACCCTTTATTAAAGATTTATTTTTACAATTATGGATCCTTTATAATATCTTTGAAATGTTGTGATGGGAAGTCCACCATGTCTAGTTGAATTATATTATAACATTCCGTGCAGTAACAAGGAGTGTTATTATTAGGTAAATTGACCTCATGAACAAAATGTTATGATTACTTAAGAGATCATATGAAAAAAAATCACAATTACTTGGCATACCAAATGAATAAATTTTCATTGTTACATAACTTACTATATGATCTTTCTATAAAATCACTTAATTCCAAAATAGATAAACCAAAAAATTAATCTTAATAAAAAGAAAAATCATAATAAATTGCATTATTGTGTCATATATCATGATTAATAATCCAGTAAACTTTAATAGAATGAATTAAATCACAGTCATTAAAAAACAAAACAAAAAATATTTGAAAATAGAACTAAAGGTTCATGAATAATTATTACTTTCTAATTAATATATGATATTAAAATGTTAATATAAATTACCTCATGCATGGGGTTCGCCATTATCTAGATCACCAATCTCACTGTGATGTCCACTAGCTATATGCATAGCTTAAAATATATATAAATATTATGTATCATAATCTTATCAATAAAAGTCAATATGAGTATGGTTTATTTTATTTTTTACCTGTGGCACCACTTGTATACCATCAACATGACCTTGCATGATCATTTCATCGATATTTGCTAACATATGAGATAATCTATCCTCTTTCTATACAGGAAACTTCTTAAAAATTAGTTATTTATAGATTAATATCAATAATTGAAAAATTAGTAATTTATAGATTAGAAGCAATAAATTTTACCATTATCACCCCACTCGACCAAAACTCAACCAAATCCTTCCACTGCACAGGAATAATTCTTAGAGGGACTCGCTGCAGAATGCATGGCACACCAGCAAATGGAATCTAGTGATCTCTCTTCACCTTTCCCTTTTAATCATTCCATTATTTTTGGAATTTGGCAATAAATACTACCAAAGACTCATCTGGACATGATGTAAAATTATCCTATAAAAAAATAGTCAGCAACTATAATAATTATAAAAACAATTTCATGAAAAATTAAACATTGAATTTACCTAAACCTCTATCTGTAATATGTAAATTGCATCACGGGGGAAATTTGTCTAATCATTTTCCGTCATAGGGAATCTGTGTTGATATCATATCATATTCCCAAACTGATGAATCGATACACTTGCACCTTCCCCAAATGGACTAAATGTGTCATCAAATAACTCATCCAATCAGGCTTTAGAGTTCTATGATCGAACCCCTCTACTAGGACCCCTACATCTTCTGGAAGAGGCACCAGATCCTAATAAAGAAAAATTCATAATGAAATTATAATATAACTGCTGTTTTTATTAAAAATTAGTAATGTTTAGTGAAATATTCTTACAGATAATTAAAATAAATTAACTTATAATAATGAGAACATATATGTCAATAACAACAGGTGAAGCACTATGACCATCCTGGGATATTCCTATATTAATAAAAAATATATATAGTTAAATCATTAAATTTTTATAAATATAATTTATAAATATTTTAAAAAACATTGACTAGGAAAAAATAATAATCTTTCACTAATCATACAAGTCTATCATATATCCTTCAATTGTCTCTCTAGTACATTATATATCTTCTTCTTATATAGCTATAGTTATTTGGTCAGGTGTTTGATCAGTAAAAGTTACATCATATAGTTTCTCTCATTTAATTATAAAAACCCATATTCTTGACATTTTCACTACAACATTCCAATTAGAATCAATGTCGATAATGTGACATTGATATCCCTATGAGGTTTGTATGGAGGGATCATTTCTTACTCGGTCACATTTATATATTATATTTTTAATGTTTGTTGATGTAAATTTGTAGTTATCAACTTTATTTCCACTAACCGGATCAACCCAATCACACCTTAAAATTATGTTTTTTAGAAACGACCAAAAATATCCTCAAAAATATCCCTAAAAAATCCATAATAATAACTTTCATCAACAAATGAACTAACAACACCATTTTTTTACTTGGATCAGTTTATGTGAACATATCTAATATGATATGAGTACTTAAATCACACATGTTTTGAATATGTAAATTTCACATAATTAAAGAGATAATGGATTGTGAAAAGAAAACTAAGTTACACTATAAAAATATTAATTAAATTATTTATACATATGAGAGTCTTGAACCACAAAAGAAATGTGTTGAAATGATGTTTTTGGATTAAATGTTCAATTTCAAGGGGCCTTTAATGTTTCAACTCAATTTTATGAATCATAAAACACAACATAATAAAAGTTATGTAATCAAATAAATATAGAAACATAATACATAATAGATCAACTATGAAACTTACTATATAAATGGAATAACCAATGGAGTGTTGAAAAACATATATCGATGATCTTGAACACACTCATCGTTGTTCTTATCAAACATTATCGCTTCTCCAATTGGACCCTCATCATTTTCATAGGTTTCATCTGAGTATGTTTCAACCTCATAAATATATAAATAAAATATAGAACACTCATCCATTAGATATCCCTCAAAACTCAAAGCTTCTAGATGATCATGGTTGTTCATATACTGCTTCAATTTATTTAAGTATCACTCTATTCTATACATCTACCAAAATTTCCAAGGACCACCAAAAATGACTTCACCGGTTAAATTCACAGTAAAATAGATCATGACATCCAAAAAAGATATGAGAAATATTTTTTATAGGTCAAATAGAGAAAGTACAATCTTATCCTTATACTTTTTAAAATCAGTCATTTAATGGTTCCTTGAATAGTATTGTCGGAAAAAATTTGAAAATTCAACCAATGGATCAACAACCTAAGTATGTAAGAAATAATGAATTTCTATAGGGATTAATTGTTAAATAATAAAATTATTATATTTACTTTTCTAACCCTATAATTTCATGATCATCATTTTGAAACATTTGGAAATATAATAGAAATAACCATCTGGAACCTTGATGGTCTTCAAAATTGGTAGAAAAATTTGTGTCTCTTTTTTACTCATTGTATACTATGTAGATAGAAAGTATACCTGATTACCACCACCCAAATATAAATGTAAAT
Source organism: Viscum album (assembly GCA_963277665.1). Lineage (NCBI taxonomy): Eukaryota > Viridiplantae > Streptophyta > Magnoliopsida > Santalales > Viscaceae > Viscum > Viscum album. The sequence continues at coordinate 1,511,512,684 of OY728153.1, read as the reverse complement.
GTTTTCTCAATCCCATTTCTTACAAATCACATCGAGTGTTGGAACTGTCCTTTTATTTCACCTTGACTCTTAAAATGGTGCACAATATATTATCACATGTATATTTTTTTAAATGTTCCTCACATCAAAATTATGTCTTAAAATATTATATAACCAATAATAAAATTCGAAAAAATAATCTATTATTTCCAATTATTACTTTGCTGACTGTTTTCTACCGGAATATAAGCTAATTCAAGATCCAATAAATCTTGAAAATGATACATTGTATGGATGATTTCTTGTTCAAGTTATGTTGGATTTTAACCCCAGAAATTATTTTTCATGATAGGTCATTACATATATTCACATTAAACGACACACTTTATTTTCTGAACCTATGAAAAGGAGGAATAAAGAGTCTATGACCGAGATTCTGAAACTTTATACAGTTCTTAAGACATATATATTTCATACTATTATTACAACAAGTGAAGGTGAATTCTCCATTTTTACTCCAACCTGATAAGTTTGTATATGCTTGGAAGTTATTAATTGTCCTTAAGAAAGAATCCCAGAGATTTAAAATTTCTTTAGCTCCTAAGACAAAATTTATTACAAAATATTCCCAAAATTGTTATAGATAATCAATAAAGTGTTGCATATAATAATGAATTTTATTTCTAGATTCTCTCGGTCCATCAATTAGATTCTAAAGTAACCAAAATGGATTCTTTATACAAACACATGCATTAAGTTTTTAAGGAACCAATAACACTTGCCACATTCTAGGTTCCGTGCCTACCATGGACCTAAATAGATTAAAACTATCTCATAGAAAACCTATTCAAACATTATGATCATCTTGGGAAAGGTCTGGGTGTCTTTGATCAAACCCTTTCAATGTCAAGGAATATTTTGGGTGTGTTAATTTATCAAACTCTTTGTTTCTCTCTAAATTCCAAGTCATCAATTTGTAAATTTTAGCTGACATGAAGAATATATTTAGTCTTGGTTTTTGTGGGAAATAACGCATCTTCTTAGTGGAAACTTGTTTCCCTTGATTCAAGACCCTTCCTGGAAGAATCTGACTACCTTTATTAATCTCATCAGCCATTCATTTAGATGATTAAAAAATAGTACAAGTATTTAATTATGTATTTTCTTTTCTAAAAAACATAAATTTATTGGAGAACGTATCAATGGTCTCATATGTAAAACCAAGGTCATTGATAATCTTGAAAAATTGAAAAAATGACTCTGAAACCATCACTCTAGTAGGGAGTAACTTCTTCAATAATACAAACAATATGTTGAATAAGGTGTCTTACCCCTGATTCAAGGCCTCTAGTGAAACAATTCAATGATGAATGAAAAATTACTATATTTATTTCATCCATTATATATTTTAGTATATGCATCATCAAGAATTTCAAATAATTTCAATGCTTATCTATCTGCCGAAGAATGGGGATTACTCCATCCAACATCATTATTTACAACATTACTGTCTTCGGGTTGAAACTGACACATCATATCATTGAGAATTCTGTTTATCAAATAAAATATTCTGGAATCAACATCCATATAAATAATCTCGCATCAGGGACATCAGATAAACTCTTCTCTATGATATTTCCATGTCTTATAGTTTTTCAATAACCCATTCAAAAATAGATGTTCTCTAACAATGTATCATTTGAAGTGATATCTATTTTCACATTTTATGGATGGATAACTAATAAAATATATTTTAAATCCACTATTGAAATCTATAAATTGATTAATCACTTATTAATACTTAACAAAAAACTTATATGGAATATCAATCTAGTTATTATCCATACCAATATTTAATAGAAAGAAAATAATTGAAATATCTTATTTAAATTATAAAAAACCTCATTTCATTAAATCATAAAAACTAATGAGTTCAAAAATATATTTTAAGTACAAATAAAGGAAATAAAATAATGGGACATCAAAGAAGTTATTTGAATAGGAATCATGTACATTTGAAGAAGATAATAGTTTATAAATTTAAATATTGGATATGAAAATAATTTTTGGAAGATATTTAAGCTGCATTGAATAACAATCTCAAAATGAAAATTTAATGGCTTTTGAAAATTCAAAAATATAAATTATCACATCTTATATTAATTGAGAATATTCAAATGACTTTTTTTGAAGAGAATATAATAATGAGATATTGAGAAATACCAACCATAAATAGATTCTATATAATAATGAATTGAAATTCTTGTATAAAGAGGTGTATACTCAGTTATATGAATATAAAGGATCTTGATATAAATTATGATCATGTTTTTAATATAAAATAAATCTATATACTTCATATATGATTTTATTTTGGGCTAGATGATAATATCAATCTATTAATGAAAAACTATATTGGAGATTCATGAATATCTTTTTCATTGGGTTTTACTACCAATGGGTACAAGATTGATCAAGTATAATTAATGATTCCCCTATAATCCACACATATATTGATAAATATTGTCCCATTATACTTGTTATGAAAATTATTTTTGAATTTTATGGAAGGTAATAGAATTATATCATTACATCCCTATCAAAAAATAATTTTAACATTGTGAATGTATTAAATTCTATAGTGGTTATTTAGGATAATCTTGAAGATATCCATGAAACAAATGTTTATTTAGAAAAATCCAAACTAAAAAAAGAGTGAAAATTTTTAATATGTTAAAATTTATAATGATGAAATGATTTTTGAATTTTTAAATAAATTTAATTGAAATTACATAAAACGTCAAAATATTTGGAAAAAAATTATAGGACTATACTATGTTGAGAAATCCATTACCGTTTGTTATTAATATATTTGATACCAATGTATCCTCACATAAAGAAATATATTTGAGTATACTCTATTAGGATTATCAAAAAATAACACATGATGCATATGAGATAAGAAATCCCCCTCATTTAATAAGAAGTACAAATAAATGAATGAAATTTCATTCAAGACAATGAGAAAACCCAAACTAAATTATAAGAAAGAATATTTTACTAGTGCCTCTAAATATGATGAAGAAAAATATAACAAGTGTTAAAAAAAATGTATCTCATATCTATAAATTTTTAAAAAATAAGGATGAAGATACAAAGGTAAATGTTTTTTAAAATTCTTCAGTTGTTGTAAAATTAGAAAATTAGAATATTAGAATCTAACTATCTAATGAATAAAAATATTGAATAAATAGATGCTGATAAAGAATGTGGAATGATTGAAAAAGACTTAATATATATATTTTTTTAAAAATGAACCCCTGTACTTGGAGAACACAAAACATACATAAGAAATTTTAGGATTGTTTCTGATCAAAGCATTTATATGATTCCTTCAAACAACAGAACGTGTAAATATTCATGTTATGGACATAGATTAACTTTTGGATTGATACTAGATTTTTTTCCTTATTTTTGTGTGTGAGTTAGTGAAATAAGTGTGCCCTTTGTGTTTCTTCAGTTATTGAAAGTTTATTTCAAAAAATCTATCTTGGATGTATTAAGAGTGTGGCACCACAACCCCTTGGCAACAATGATGATGATAATGATTTATTTGAAGATTATATTAGCATTGCATTCAATATTGAATGAGAATTTTGACCCAGAATTAAGGAGTATATGTTGTGTTATAAGAACCATCTAGAATTATTGAGTAAGATATTTAAATTAAAAACCCATATTTTGGAAGTATAAGAATTAATGAAGGATAAAATTAATAAGGAACTTGACTGTGGTGAGAAAATATAACTATTAGTGGATAAAAAATAATCTTTAGTTCTAGGCAGACATGTTTCCAAGGCAGGTGAGGCAAATATGATGAAAAATGTTTCTGATGAACCTTCACATGAACATAACAATTTCAGGAACCATTTCAGGTTCAATAATTGTTGTTATTAAGTGATTTATGGAATTTGGATGTTAAAAAAAGTTAATATGAAAGGAACAAGAAGTTATTGTGTTATGTGACGGGTGTTTACATATCTAATTTTTTTATGGGGAATTGAATGTGATAAAAAAGATAGAGGATGCACAATTAATAAAGGGAGTTGAAAAAATATAATAATCTTCAGTATTTTTACAACTAATATAATTTCATTGTAAAATACTAATGAAAATAACTTAGCTATTGGGGACTCGACTGCGTGTAAATGGGGGGTTACCAGATTGGGGATCCATGATAGGGCACAAGGGCTTGATGAAAGGGGATTAACGACAAGGGCTCCACAATAGGGGATCGATGGCCGGGATTGAAAGGGGTGGGTGAGAGTACCAGTTTGGGATATACCTAACACTGAGAGGGGGTAGGGGTGAATTAGTATTGTTTAATTTTAAAACCAATTAAAACTTTTCATCCATGTTCCTCTTGAACTATTAGGATCTCTATTCTCTTTATCTCTTTTCCTTGTCACTTGAAATATTATAAAAGTATTAAAAATAACACATGATATTTTTACATGGTTCACCATTCAATAAGAGTAGCTATATACTTTCTGTGTATGAAAATGATCAATGCACGGATTCTCCAATATAATTCAGTAAATGTTACAGTGGGTTGGCTAAGAAAAGAATCCATTATCCAGTGTAAGTCCCAACTCTTTAGAGGGGGAAGGGAAAAAAAATCCTATATTCCTAAAATGGTGATGATCCAGTCCAACATTCAGCTCCTCATTGGTTCCTTATATGGCCTTTGAAGACTATATTCTCCCTGTTGATAAGGATTTGTAACAACAATAGAGTCATCCAACTATTGAGACCCATTGGATGTCACACTACTACTTGATCTTCCACTCTTAACGTGTTACTTTCTTAGCATAATGAATGTAACCCTCTTCTTCTTCCCAACAACAATCCGGAAAGTTGTAGAAAAATCATCTCCTTTTTTGTCAGTGAAAATCCAACTACACTAAAACTTCTCCTTCTACTTTCTAGAATCACAAACTCCCATTGTGATTATCAGAACAATGAATACCAGCTCATCTTAGAATCATCACAATTAAAATTCCCTGAATAATTGTCAGCCTTTAGTTGGGAAATTCTATTCTTTTGTTATCTTCTTTCTCATTGACACAGTATAATATGTAATAGAGATTTGGTGTCTTCCCAGGAACTCGTTCACCTAAACCAAGTATTCAATACTACCCTTTTCAAAACCCCTTTGCAGAGCTCAACCCTTCATAGAGCTCATCCTTTCATAGAGCACACTACTTCGTAGAGTTCAAAACTTTGTAGAGTTTAACCCTTCACAGAGCACAACCCTTCATGGATCTCAACCCTTATCAAACCTCACACCTTGTAAAATCAACCATGCCTTTGGGGAAACCACCAATTTCACAAATCAAACTACCTTTGTAGAGATCAATTCTATTTCAAATCAAACTACCATTGCATAGCTCATTTCCTTTGTAGAGCTTACTACTTTCGCATTGCTCACTTTCTTCGCAGAGCTCACTTTCTTTGCAAACCAACTTCACAACTCAAGAGCTCTAATATTTTTGTGAAGTATCTATACTCTTCTCAGGGGGGTGAGGCCTATTTATAGGAATTTCCCATAGACTCTATAACCTTCCATCCACCTCAATGCCAAGTTAGCACTACATCACAAAGATTTGAAATTTCCACGGAAATTATCTCTATTCCATGAAGCTCCTTAGATATTTTACAGATCACAATTCTCATTGTATTGATGAAGCATTCCATCAAATCATTTTCATTGCCGAAATACTTCTTCTTCCTATGCACCAACACAATTCTCTTCACCTTCACCATCGTAATGCTCACCCAAAAAGCTCATTTCCTCTACCATTCGTGAAGCTCTTCGTACTCACAGAGCTTACTGTCAAAATCCTTTAAACCTTTTCAATTCAAACTTCATAAAGCACATCTTCACGAAATTTATGCCTTTTCCTTTTTTTGGTGAGATATTCAAGGAAATACGCTATTTCCAATGCTCACCAAACTCTCTGAATTTTGGACCCCCATTCCTTCATTCGACTTGCATCACAAGTTCTCCTAACTTATGATATTTTTGAAATAAAAATATGCAAAGGTTCGACTTATTTTGGCCATCTCATAGTGCCAATCCCATTCACCACTTCCGATCTTCTCTTCATTTTAAATAATCATCCTTATTTCTTCTCATACCCTTTGGAATATTATTTTAAAAGTACTTCTTCATCCTCACTTCAAATCCTAAATTTCTTTTGGAGTGATAATTCCAAAGAAATCCAATCATCTCTCTTCATCCAAAAATGTAGGCTTCTTCAAACACCTTCAATGTTTTAGACCATGTATCACCTTTGATACGTGTATTATGAACTTTAAGAACATTGCAATAATAATCAGATTTAACAATAAGGATAATTTCTCAAGCATGTCATTCATTGCTATGATTTCACAATAATTATGAAAGAACCATCACATCAACCAATCTCCATTAAATTTGGAGGTCTCCTTATTAATTTTGATCATCATTTACCACCTCATTAAATTCTATTTAAAACAAACACAACTTTTACACAAAATTGGTCCCAAAAGTTGGACGAATTGATGAGAGTGAGAAAATTTGATGGAGGTAGGAGGGTTTGATAGCAAGGCACAATGGGGCTGAGAGGGTTTGACGGTGGTGGGACAGGAGGGATCGACCACAGGGTGTGATGGGGTTAAAGGGTTCAACAGTGGTGGGATGGTCTGGCAGTGTTGCGGGGGGGGGGGGGGGGGTCATGGGGTTGTGGGAGGGTGAACAATAGGGGAGAGGAAGATGGGGTCGTAGGAGGGTGAAAGAGAGGAGAGAGGAAAAAATAGGTCATGAGAGTTTATAAGTAGAAGGACCAGCAAATTATAGTCACCCAACAAACCCATCCATGAAAAGTAAAATTTCAACCATTTCCCCCGAAACACACCTCTAGTTGGCACCAGGTTTCCGACTAGCACTGAGTGTATAAAAATCACATGTAAAGGGAGGCATTATCTTTCATGACCTCCTCCTTCTAAAGATACCAAAATTACGAGAGAGGGAGAGAGATAATAACCCCCATGTCCAGCCTTCCATAGGCCCTAGGATGACGACTAGCACTGAGGGTGTAAAAATCACACAATATGGGAGGCATTTCCCTCTATAAGAAAACATGTTTGAAGGATAGGATAAATCAACAACAATAAAATCCATGATATATTTATAAGAAAAAAACAGCCCACATGCATGTGTAAATAGAATTGATACAGAAAAAATATCCAAAGTAAATACCCAAAAGTAAAGAAAAAGTTGCGGCACCATGACTTTTAAGGATCCAAGAAAGTCATGTCCATCACAGTCCACATAATCCTCCTAAAAATCCAAAAAAAGTGGTATATATGGAGGGTGAGAATATGGGTATACATACCAGGAAAAACCAAAGTTTCTCATGCATATGTTAATGAAGAATACTAATGAACCTATGAGAAAATAGAAGAACCCAACAGCACCAATACAATTATACTAACTGAACCTATCTTCACTAGGAAATTATCACCAAATAATGAAATCCAAGAAATATAATATAATAGGAATCACATATATAAGGGAATCGCTCAGACTTTCCCACTGGTATGCCACTCTCACACCCAACATTCTACGTCCTAATGCTCCAATCCCTTCCATATACAACACTTCCACATAAGTCTGGTCACAACACACCTCACTCATAAACACCTATGAATGCCACCACACAAGCATGACCAGATCACATCTCACACGAAAACACCTGGTACACAACACAACCCCTACCAAAACCAAAGTAGTAGGGTATTGTGAACATGCCTTACTTCAATCATGAATGACGACCACAATAATCCATTCCACAAGAATTGTCATATCTCATCTCCCAAAAAAACACCTAGGCCACTGCCCCATAAGCACAATCTCACCTTGCCGGAAGACACCTAGGTCGTCACTTCTCACCCGAAAACACCTAGGCTATCAAAACCATCATATGATCCACTAACAGACCTCTATCCATCATAGATTGTGCAATACCTACCTTTCTTGTATGATAGAGTAGGAAAGAGAAGGCACCCAACCATCCTTACTCCTCACCAGATGTCAGGGATAAAACTCCTCGCATGTCTATGCAGGTGTGGGCACAAATTGCTTAATGTGGGTGGGTTGTTTATAGAAATCCAATGAATATTCATTTATATATATATACACATAATATCCTGAACTAATTGCCAACCTATGTGTTCAAAAACAAACCAACCAAATTACAACACAATCTCTTTTTCGTCCATCTATAAATTCGTAACACCATACATCAAGCCATAAACCCCATTTCAAATTTCCAACAAATTTAATTTTAACTTTCCATTATTTGTATTATTTATCATCATCCTCATTTAACCACACAAACCAATATTTATATATTAATTAAACATTTCCATCCCATTAACCAAACCATCCCAAGAAATTTCAAACATTATTAAATAGTTATTTATTTATTTTACCACTACCCAAGAATATATTACAAAGAAACCCCCACCTCACCACCCCAAAATCACATTTGAAGAACCACCTCATTAACCCAATGGCATGACAGAAAACCACCCTCACCACTAAAAAATCATGACACACAAACCACCAGACTCACATGCCCCAACCACACATTATCTCCCTAAAAGAATGTCCACACAGATCACAATGCATCAAAAAATATATACATATTTATAAAGGGGGTATTATCACATTTCAAAGCATTTCAGTAGAATTATCACACAAGACACAATCCTCAAGAAATAATTTCATTACCAAAATATAAGTGGTTAATAAATTTCTTTTTTTGGGTGATATCTCAACAATCAAAACCAATGTAGAAATCACCACACAAATCATCCAACACAAACAAAACCCCAAATGCCTATGATTTTATGCAGGGCATCAAGAATTTACAATCCCCAATGTCACGAATAAACATAAAAGTAATAAAATCTTGATAATCAAACTCCATTTACCCATTTAGATTAAATTTATCGAATTTCTATCTTTTATTAATCCATAAAACCACTAACTCATAGGTAAATAAAGAAAAATCCACCCGTATGATACACAATAAATTAAAATTATTGAATCTCTACCTCAAGGAAGATTTTTAACTTTCTATGCACTTTAGGACGAAGAGAAAATCCTACAAACCACAGATACACCATGAGAAAAACATGGATAACCCTCCACCCCAATAAAATACCATCAATATAAAACCCAGAAAACACTGCAAACCATAACAAAATCATCACAGTGAATCCCTGAGAGAAGGAAGGATGAAAACCTACCAAGAAGAAGGAATGGCATACCATGAATATTCAATGAACAAAAACCAGGACCAATAGATCAAAGTGGGAGGATGAGGGTTTGGAGAACTCCTCAGGTCGCCTAGGGTTCTCCCAAAATTAAAGGAAGAAGAAACAATGAATTAATGAATGAAGGTTTGGATAGAAAAGAACTTTTAAAACTGAACTACATTAGGGATTTATACAATGTGTAATCCCCTTCCACATCGTGTAATCCTTAGGGTTTGATTTGGCTCAAAAATGCATTATATTTTTATTATTTTACCCCAAATATATATACGTAATTAATGGACAAGACATGAAACCAACGTTCACATCATCTAAAACACATTGAGAATGTTTATTTCTTAGAGCCATTTTTCTATACCCCCAGATGCCACAAAAAATTCCAGGAACCTCCTCAAACACCATCAACAACCAAAACTGAAAAAGTAATAGACTGGGATGGCATGGAAAATAGTATAAGATATCTCTCAAATGATTTTCTCCCTAAGGAATACAAAAACAATTTCTATAAAAAAGGGGGGATTCAAACAACCTTCCCACAAGATACCTCACCTGGATCCCATCATACCTCATATGCTACCACTGACCAAACATGCCAAACAAAATGAGCAAAAACATCTCTAAAAACATTATCATTCTGAAGACACAACTACAAAACCTCTCTTCTCACACAACCAAACTTCTATACAACCATTGTATAACCAACAAACTATATCTTCCTGAACAAAAAAATGAAGGAAAAATATCCTCCATGTCTGGAAACTATGCACTCTGGGTGACACTGACTTTCCCACATTGATCTAATTAAATAATAGTTAATGCGTCTCAATTAAGAATAAGGTCATACCCTTTTTATATCTCCGCAATGTATCAAATATCACACCACATACATCAAAAACCAAGGAAAATTGATCATCTCATGATAAAAAAGGACTCAAACATCACATCATAAAGAAAAACATAATAAGTAAAAACTCAAAAAACTAATGGAATTGAGAAATCATTTGCATCTCTCACTCCAAAGTACTCTCCTCTTATCCACCATGCCTCTTCAACACATGAACCAAGAAAATGGTCCGTCCACACAACACCTTATCTTGGAGATCCTAGATCTCTACTGGTCACTCCACAAACATCGCATCATCCTCAATATTCAACTCTACCCATTCAATAACAAGGGATTCATCATGGAGATATTGAAAAATCTTAGAGACATGGAAGATATCGTGGATCCCCTCTAACCATAGTGGAAATTCCAACTGATACACTATCTGACCAACTCCCCCAACACCTAAAAGATTCAAAAACCCTTGGAGAAAGCATACTCCCTCTTCCAAACCTCTACTTCCCATGTCGAAGTGAACATCCAAGAACAGTTGTCTCCCAAACCTTTGTCCAACACAATAGAGAATGAAACTATCTTCCATATAAAGCCTCAAATAGATCCATTAGAATAGAAAATTGGTATATATTATTAAAAGAAAACTATACCAAATAAATTTTTAATACCCATGACCCACCAAATTCTAAGACACACGTCAACAACATATCCTCCAATATCTGGATAGTCTTTTCCATCTACCCATCTTTCTAGGAGTGGAAAGTAGTTTTAAGGCATTACTGAGTGCCGGAATCATGTTTCAAAAATCTCCAATCTGATAAGGTAAAATATGTGTCCCTATTAGATACAATGTACATAAGAACACTATGAAACCGAACATACTCATCCACATACCTTTTAGACAAAGTATCCATTATGCCCAACTCCTTGATCACTAATAAGTGGGATGATTTCCTCATCTGATCCACAATCACCCAAACTACATTAAAACCCCTTAGAGATACAGGTAACCCTGTGATCAAATACATTGAAATGTCATATCATTTTCACTCTTGAACATCCAATGGATGCAAAAATCCTCCCAAAACATGATGCTAGACTTCTACATGATGGGAAAGTTGACACCGAGCCGAAAACTATTCAATGGTTGTTTCATCTCGGGCCACCAAAACAACGTCCTTAAGACATGGTAAATTTTGAAAACACATGTTTGTATTCCCAAAGGTGAGTTACAAAACTCATGGTCAGTTATGAAACTCATAAAGGAATCCATTTCACATCACTATCAAAACAAACAACCTCTCATGAAACAACACCCGGTTCTGACCATCCTTTATCCATCCCTCCATATCACCACCATAGCCAAAATGATTGTGAAAAACCTCTACCTATGAGTCTCACCCAGAGATTCCTCCACCTTCTGCATCAATGAAGATTTTATCTTCATCTGAAATAAACAACCTCTACCAACATCTACCCTTACATCTAAGTTTAAGGATTCCAAATCCTCTATCACTCTCCAAGAATCCATAAACTCATGAAAAACACCCTTTTATGACTTCCTTCTCAATGAATCTCGCACAAAATTTCCATTTCCTAAGGTGTAGAAGATCTTAAAATCATATTATTAAAGAAAATCTATCCACCTCCACTTCCACAAGTTCAGATCATACTGATAAAAGACATACCTCAAAAATTTGTGATTCATGAATACCACAAGGTACTCCCAAATGAGGTAATTTCAGCACAAATTGAGGATAAACACAACTTCCACTAGCTTTAGATCATGGGTGGCATTGTTACATTTTTTAGGATGTAACTTTGAAGATCCATAAGATATCGCTACCTTATGATGCATCAAGATGAACCCTAATCCCAAATGGGAAGCATCATAGAATACCTCAAACATCACCCCTACCATAAGAAACCAGAGCACTATATCACCAACTAACTTACCCTTCAGTTAAGAGATGCTGCCTGAAATTGATAACTATACAGAAAAGCATGGTATTTCCTAGTCATATTTTTCAATTGGCATGAGACTCGAGAGAAATCGGTAAAAAACCTCTGATAATAACCTACAAGACCAAGAAACCTACGATCCCCTTACACATTATTAGGTTATTCCCATGAAAAAAGGATTAACCCTTCAATAGGTCTACTTCAAAACATTTTTGAGACACCACACACTTGAATAAATTCACTTTTTGTGTCCAGGACATAGACTTTAATAAATTTCCATAGAGCTAGTGGAGTCGAAGAATATGAAATGAAGTTATGAGATTATTGACATGCTAATACTCTTAATTTGAGAAGATCAAGATGTCATTGATGAATATGGTGATGAACTGGTCTATGAAATCACAGAACACGTTGTTCATAGACCCCATGAACATACTTGGTGCATTCATAACACCAAATACCATGACTAAAAACATTATGTTGCTATACTAGTATATGAAGGTTGTATTTGGGAAGTCTTTTTAGTCACCCTTAACTATTGATATGAAACATAAAAATCAATCTTATAAACCAACTCACCCCTCTCAACTGGTCAAGAAGATCGTCTATCCTCAAAAGAGGGTAATGATTATCGATCATAACTTGATTCAACCTCTGGTGGTCTATGCATAGCCTCAGACCACTATCCACCATCTTTGGGAAAAACACTAGAGAACCCCACATTGACGAAATGGTCCAGATAAAACCCTTTTTTCTTCATATCATCTTCCGGAAATATAAAATCCTATAACATAGAAGGTTCCATCCGAAATAGAGCCATCAAAATTGTAGAAGCATCTGGGTGAAAATCTATCCGGACTCAAAATCATGTCGAGGGGGGTAGTATCAAAAAATCCTTGAAAAAAAGTATCCAAGAACTGCATAACAACATTGGGAACCTCTACCATCCTAGAATCCACTAATTTCACTGAAAACTCCTCCATCAAGGAAAGAAGGGGATCCATATGCCGACTGCCCACCTAAAAAATCTGCTCACCAACAAAAACCACACATTTTCCATAAACATATGAAAACATGACTGTCCTCTATAAACATTAGATAATAACATGTATTAAATATTACCAGTCGATGCTAAGGATAACATCGTATAGTTGGATTAATATCAAGAAAAGATCCCCATGGTGCTGATGTGGCCCCATCATTAGTCTACACCTTCGACACACATCAAACAATTTGGTCTGGCCCATGAATGACATATTCAACACCAAGGTCATGGGGAGTATCTCTATATCTTTTCTTAGAGAAAGGGATAGAGAAAGTGAAAAGGAGTGAAAATATCCTAAATCAAACTAATCACAAATAAGGGTAATAAACAAACTGATCATATCCTCAATGACTTACTGACCCTATGGAACAACTATTGTCATGAATGAAACTGACCACTCCCAGATCCTATACCTTTACAACAACAAAAACCTATATGGCCATGCTCGGGTCGTGGTCCTAGAACATGAGGAACATTCGGAGGTTGACATTTCCCTACTCTATCTCCCTTCAGTGAAGCGTAATCCAGTTTACCCCACTACTGAAATAGTATCACTAAAAACCCCAACTGGGGATGGAATTGAACCTATAAACCACCACAAATATGAGCTCAGGGAACCAAGAGGCATTGGTTATAGTGATTTCTATGAACCCCACAACCAACACTCACCAGAACAAATGCTCCGGCAGAAATCATGGAAGCCACTGTCCTTAGATGGTCGTAAAGGAAGTTGTTGATGTCTAATCCCTGCTAGTCGAAACCTCAAAGGTCTTGGTGCCTAAGACCTTCCATTAAAAAATATTCCAGTCGAGGAACCTTCCTAGTTCCCCTCCCATAGAAAACATCTGCACAATTGTGTCTACTAGATCACCTCTACCCTCTTCTTAACCTTCAGATATGATGAAAATGATAAATGTGTAACAACATAATGGATAGTACGACAAAGTGCCTCTTCAAGATTCATCAGAAGATACTCGTCAACAGGAAAAAGATATATGAAAAAAATGAATAAAGTTCATGAATATCATTCCCAACTCCCACACTACCATGCTCCGATGTTTAAGGGAAGGAAGATTTTATCTCATTAATACCATCACAGTCGATGAAATGAACTCTTCCCAGAACTAATTCTGGAAGTCGACCCACATAACATATGCATACATCCACTAACCAAGGTATAATATTCACCACTATTGCACAACTCCTGCATCTAACTAACTACTAAAAGGACCTAGTACTCCATTAGGTCCTAAATCATACTGAAAGAAATCTCGATCTCCTCCTGCCATCTCTCAATCTCCTCATCTAAAACACTTCAATTATTAGTTATAAAATCATCCAACTTCAAATAACACAATATATTATTCCAATAATCATCCTCCTCAAAAAGATCAACCCTAAAATGATCAACTGGGTCAGCCTACCAAACATCAACTTCCTGTTCCACATGTGCGTGATGAAAAGGATCCATAACTGAATGGAAAAAAAAGAAATTCCTAAGCCATATTGTTAATGATTTAATTAAGATTCATTTTATCTCATTTAATATATTTTTTACCCATTTTCATTCTTCCCAAAATAAACCAATTAAAAAAATGTCACATGTTATCATGATGCATATTTATTTCCTATTTATCTACCCTAAAAGTAGGTCTTTCTCACTTAGCCATTAAATAAGCTCAGAGTTCGTGCACTGGATCATGGGTGGGGGGGGGGTAATATCACATTTCATAGCTGGTCTAACTATCCTATGTCATGAACCATGGTCAACTGGAATAGTTTATATACCAACCCATGCATTCCTCAATGTTTCTAACTCCAAACTTTACCCAATATCTCAACCATAATCCATGATACCATTCTATAATGACAACACCATATAAAGATTCCAAAACTAGGGGAGAGAGATTAAGACCCCATGAGTGCCACCTCCAAAGTAAAAACTCAAAAGCAGAGATAAAGTAGTGACACAATAACTCTTAAAGATACAAACTAGTAATGTATTGAATGGCACACATAATCCTCATAGAAACCAAAATACAATTTTATATACATAGGGTGAGTATAAAAGTATACTTAGTAGGAAAAACCAAAGTCTCTCATGCACATGTGAAAGAAGCATACTAATGAACCTATGAGAAAATAGCAGAATATGACAACATTTATATAGGTATACTAACCAAACCCAGTATTACCAAGGCATGTTCAACAAATAACGAAATCCAAGTAATAAAATATAATAGGAATCTCATCGATAAGGTACCCTACACCACTTTATCTCGAGTATGTCACTCTCACCCCAACTTCATACGTCCTGTTGCTCCCATATTCCATATATCACCCCACCCAATAAGCACAATCACAACACACCTCACCCAAAAACACATGGGATCGCCACATCATAGTCATGACTACATCACATCGCACCCAAAAACACCTAGGCCATAACACACGCACTATTAAAACCAGAGTCGTAGGGAATCATGAAAATGTAGGACATCATCCTTGTGCCCTCATCCTACCATGCATGAACCCCACCAGATATATCCCCACTAGAATCTTCATATCTCATCCCACCAAAAAATAGATGGGCCACTGCCCCGCTAGAACAATTTCCCCTTGCCTGAAGAAACCCACGTCATCATGTCTCGCCCAAAAACAAGAGGGATATCTCAACCACCATCAAATGAACTAACAATTCTTGGGCAATCACATCATGTGCAATACCTACCTCTCATAAAAGAGAGATTGAGAGAAAGAGTGGGTACCCATCCATATGTACTCCTCACTAATTTTCAGAAAAACACATTCGCATGACAATGCAGATGTACACGCAAAATGCTTGAGAGGGTATGGGTCTGCCATTGGTACCAGGTCCGTGTAACCCTACACGAGATATCTAGATGAGTGATAATTAAAAGGTGGAGACTTGACATCACATTATAGTTGCTGGGGAGGGGTAGTTCTTATCGTCATGATCTTGATTAACCTATTTATGGTTTTATTTGGATGGATTGTATGGACTTCTGGTTTCTCACTTTTTTCTCAAAAGGTGTTTTCATAATAAAAAAATTATGTTTCAGTCAACACAATCCATTTAAAAAATTATTAAACATATATTTATTTATTTCATCAATACCCAGGAATCTATCACAAAGAAACCACAACCTCAAAACCTTAAAATTAGAGATGATAAACCACCTCTATGCCCCCAAAGCACATCCCACAAACCACCTCTCTACCCCAAAAGCACGACACACAAACCATCAACCCCACATGCCCCAACAACACATTTCTACCCCAGACTCATGACCACACACATCATCATGCATTGAAATCCATTTACAGATTTATAAAGGGGATTTTATCACATTTCACATTATTTCATAGGAATTATCACACATGACACAATATTGGGGAACCATTTCATTAGATAAATATATGTGGTTAATCAATTATCATTTTAGGTTGATATCACAAAAATCAATACCAAAGAAGAAATTACAGCACTATGGTCCATCAAAAACAAATCCACTAACAACCAAAATTTTTAGTGGGGTATCAATCCTGTAAAATTCACAATATCATGAAGAAACATCAATGATATAAAATAATTTGAATCAAAATCCATTATCCCATTTTAGTTAAATTCAACCAATTATTTATCTTGGATATAGTCAGTAAAACCATAAATCATAGGTAAACCAATAAAACCTCCCCCTCACGATACATAATAAAGGGAAATTGGGTAATCCCTACCTCATGGAAGCTTTCTAACCTGTTGAACATCACATGGTAAAGAGGAATTCTTGTAAACCACAACTGAACCATTTTAAAAAATGGATCAACCATCACCATAACCAAATATCATCAAAACACAACCCAACACATTCCTAAAACCATAACAAAATCTTCTGAGTGAATCCCAAGAATGAGATCAGATGAAAACCTACTGAAAATAAATAATGGATTACCATAGGTTACTAATGAACAACCATTGGGGCCAAAAAATCAAGGAGGGAATAATATTGCTTGAATAACTCCTAGGGGCGCCTAGGGTTCACCCAAAATGATAGGAAAAAGAAACTATGAATGAATGAATAATGTTTTAGTCAGGAATTTTTTTTAAAACTATAATTCATTTAGGATTTACACAATGTGTAATCCACTTTCAAGTCATGTAACCCTCCAGCTTCTGTTTCGCTAAAAAACACTTTACCTTTTTATTATTTGAACTATAAAATCTACACGTCACCAACCATTGATGTACTAGTAGTGAGTCCATCTTTCATATTTTTTAACACACTTACTCAACTTTTATTTCCTGTATCACTTCTTCTACACCTCCCAACTTCTACCAAAATCTCCTAGAATCTCCCCCAAATAGCTCCAACAACCAATATTAGAAAAGTAAGAGAACATGAGGGCACTAACTATTACATTATCCTCTGTAATAATATAGGATCAGGTGATAAGATTAATAATCCACAAGTAACTCCTTGATATAATATATAAAGAAACCAAAACCATCCCATAATAATTGTATAAGTAAAAATGATATAGATAAAATTATCCATGTAAATACACAAAGGAAAATCTAAAAGAACAACATAGCATCTATCCAAAGATTCAAGCATGTAATTTCTAGCATGGTATGTGTAATACTCCTATAAACCTAAAAAAATTTATATTTAGGCGATCATACAAGTATACTAACTAGGAAAACCAAAATTCTCCCACAAACATGTGAAAGAAGCCTACTAATGTACTCATGAGAAAACAACCTAACCAACAACACTTAAAAATGTTAATTATCCATCCAAGACTCACTAGGGAATGCTCAAAAAACAAAAAAAAACCATTTATAGTAACTTATAATAATCACATCAATAAATGTTACCCCACACCCATTTTCCACTTATTTTCCACTCTCATGCCCCAACCTCATATTCCCATGAATTCCCATATTTTCCGAATAACATATTCCATCACCACATTTCATGGTCACATAATATCTCTCCCAAAAACTCCAAGTCCACCACCCTACCCTATAGTCACATATCATGTCTCCTGAAATCACCTAGTTTATAAAATCATTACTATAACCAGTGTAGTAGGGTATCATGATCATTAAGTACATAAACCACATTACCTCATACTATTGTGCATGACCCCCATCATAAACCTCCCCATAGCAAGAAAATATCATATATCACATGAAAACACCTAGTCCATATTCCCATATCATGGTTATATGACACCTCACATGAAAACACTCGGGACACAACCCCACAACATGGTCATATTAGATCTCACTCGGAAACACATGAGTCATTACCTTGTGAACTAACTGACCTTCATCCATCACAACCTATGCATATCTACTTTCATGTAAAAGAGATAAGGGAAGAATGGGTATCCAACCATCCATCCCCATTAACAAGATTCTAGGAAAACACTCTCCATGTAAAACTATGGGAATAAAAACATAGGGCTTTATGATGGTGGGGTAAATATAAAAATCAAAAGGAATATAAAAGTATATACATATAACCACACACAATCGCAAACTACTAGTTCACAAACAAACACTTACCAACTCAAAACCTTCCCACTTTTTCTACCACCTGAAAATGTATAACATAAGAAAATCAACAATCCACAATCCACATTTCACATTTTGAACCAAACCCATTATCCAACCCATTCATTTCATTAATAAGAATCAACCACATTTAACCAATGGAACCAACATTTATTTTTTCGTTAACCATTTCAATCCAACTAACCAAACCAAACCATAGACATTTCAGAAATTTCTAAAAATTGTTTTTATCATCCCTACCTAGGAATATAGAAAAAAACAAACATGAATAAAAATAATCCCACCATCTCCATCACACCGTCACCCTCCTGCCCTGAAATCAAAACCAAACAACCACCACCCCACCACCCCAAACGAACAACCAAACAACCACCACAACACTGTCCCCATAATCATATCCAAATAACCACCATCTTGCCGCACCAAAAGCATGACAAAAGAACAACAACCTAACCAACCAAAAATCACAACCAAACATCCATTAACTCACTTCCCCCAAATCATGGGGAAAAAAGACCACCTCATCACCCTAAAATAACAACCAAAAACCAAATCATCTCCACCCCAGAAGTATCACCACACATCACCCATCATACCCAAATTACATCAAAATCACACATCTCTATACCACAAGAATTACCACAGATCAAAACATGCCAAATAACATTTTACAAATTTTTTAAAGGGATTTTAACACATTTCAAATTCTTTTAGGGGTGCTATCAAACAAGACATAATCCAAGGGAATATTTCTTAGAAAAATATATGTGGTTAGAAATTTTCCATTTAATGGTGATATTAGAAAAATAAATGTAGGCACATCAGTCACAACACATAATATACACCACAAAAAATCCCCTAATTACCACAATTTTCAGTAGGGCATTAAGGCCAGACAATCCATTATATAATAATAATATCAAATCTGTAAAAACGTTGGAATCATTACCATTTCCCCCCTTCAATTTCAATTATAAAAATATTTATATTTGATTAATCCATCACAACTATAAACCATAATTAAACATGAGTATATAACTAATTCATGATACACAATATAGATAAAGGAGGGATTACCTACCTTAAAGAAGCTTTCCTAACTTGTTGTGCGCAGTAGAGAAAAGAATAAATTCCCAAAAAGAACAACCACTCACATAAAATATTAAATAATACAACAACACACCAAATATCATTCAAAATGAATCTAAAATAAAACCAAAAACGAAAATAACATTTTGATAAAGAATCCCCATGAAAATACTAAGAGAATACCTTAGGGAAAAGGGAAATCATTCCCTATGGATTATCAACCAACCACCATCAGAACCAATATAACAAAGTGAGTGGAAGGGGGATAGAAGATACTATTAGGGTGACTATGGAACACTCAAAATTAGAGAGGTGGATAGTGGATTAATAAAAGGATAAACAAATGAGAAAGGGACTTTAAATATATGAACCTATTGGTTGCTGGTCATGTAAAGCATACAAAGTGTGTAATGCATGGATTTTCTAAAAACAACCACTTTCATTGAAAATAATGTCACCTCAGCTTTATTTTATTAAAAATAATGAAGTATATTTACACAACATGTATTTGTATCATGGGTTTCCCATCATTCTATATACAAGTTATAAACATTTCAGAATCACAATCTGCGAATTACTTTTACATACCGTGTAAAAACTATATGATGTAAATTACCTGGAGAAACTATTTTTTACCTTATACCATCATGGATCCTCCACAAGACTACTCTAAAACACCCATAACCGCCAAAATTGACAAGGTAATAGTATGACAAGTTAGGATCGATTACATATTTTCCCATGTTTAAAAAAGGAATATTATAAGAGTTTTCATTCTTTTTCAAATGTGATATACATCATAGTGTATGTCTATATTATTTGATAGAGACTGTGAATAGTAGATATAAGATTTTAATATCTATACTACTATAAATTCATTATTCTCACTAGTTTTTAAAATTATGACTACACACTTAACACAGCATCTTCATTTATTTCTTAAATTCTTTATTATTACTATCCACTAAATTCCACTGTATTATTTTAATTACTCTGATTATTTTTAGATAGAAAATTCACACCCTCTTGTATCTTTACATATATATTTTGGAACCTTAAAAACAACCCACATGGAAAAGTGATCCAGGGAATCTCATAAAAGTCTATACCAATATACCATTATAGATAAAATAAATAATCACCCCAAAGACACAACTAGTGCACCAAAACTACAACTAGATCCCACATACTTGTAATCGTTGACTCGTAATCCCATGTCTGAATTAGGTATACTACACACTAAATATCTTATCATTAGACCCCATCCAAAATATATCTCACTATATACACAATGATTCTCTCATTAGAGATCTATACAACCCATTAATCATCTCACTGTCTATTAATAACCGAAACATAAAATATGAAAGAGAAATAATGATTATATGGACATATTAAAAAAACAATTAATTAATGTGGGAAAAAACCTTAATAAAAAATATAAAATCACAATGAAGAAAGGGTACATAAAGAGGAACCAAAGAAGAAAATATCAAAAGAATAACAATCCCATGATAAAATATATGAATAAAAAATAATGGGACCAATTATAGGAAACATAAATCATGAATCTCCCAGAGTACCCTATGGTTTTGTCACTCCAAATTATAGAAAAACAAAAAAGGGTAAGGAACACTAAAAAACTAAAAGAAAATTATCACAAGATCCCTGGCTGTCCATATGAAGGATGAAATTATTATTCCTCCACAGCCCGTGCGAACTGAAATTCTTGCAATGGATTCAGAATCCTTCTCCAGTGAGGATGATGAGAATGGCCCTGAATTTAGAGATACTTATATAATGGAATAAAAATAAAACTTCTCAAAATAGCATGACACATGGTTTGAAGAGAATAACACAATATCCTTTAGAAAGTAAAAAAATAGTGACATGAGTGCTGACACTTATCTTGAACTCCTGAAAAGAATGATTATCTTTTTTGTTGTGGAATTAAAGAAGGACCCAAATTTAAATTTCAAATAGACTCCATGGAAATGATCTCCCCTATGTTTTTAAAGTTTAAGAATATAACTTTTTGTCTCAGCAGTTTCTCTTGTGATATGTTTTCTTATGACAGAGATTTCTCTTGCATTGTGTTGGAAGTCCTACTCTTTGGATTCTAAGGGGCTGCTTGGGGGTGATCTCCTATTATTTAACCTGATGGACCCTGTTTTCTCTCTTGGATTATTATTTGTCTGATTGAGTTGATGTCTGTTCAAAATTTCTTCATGTTTATTTTTGATCTGCTTCAGCATGCACTAAACTAATTCTGAATTTTATATGAAAATATGCTATGTTCCCGCTAGCTTCTCTTTTGATGTATTGGAATATAGTTTCAACACAGATCTGAATTCTTTGAAAGGAAAAGGATTCTAGTGTAAAATCTATTTTTTTGATCTTCTCACTTCCTAGTTCATGCTTCTCTGGTTGATTAGATTTTATTTTTAATTTTGGGAAGAAGAGCAGGCTGATTGTATTTTGATACTGAGTAATTTCGGTTGAGGTCTCCTTTTCAGATTTTCAGTGTAAATAAATATCTGTTTGAATTTTTTTTCCTTCTATCTTATTGAATATCAGTTTTCATGCATCTCAGTTTGGTTTCAAAGAATTTTTTGGACATCTTCTAAATTTCTAGAAAGATTAAAGTGGATATTCACACTGCTCTTGTTCTTGCCTTGTGCTTTGTTTTTTTGGAATGTTTTCTTCCTTGTCACCTTTGTTTTTGATCTGTTTTTGATTTTAAACATGAATGTTTGATCAATTGATCTCTATGAATCAAAGAAAACCTGCTTGGTATTTTGGAATGCACACATCCAGAATGGTGTTCTTGGTGTCTTCACTATCTTTCTTGGATTGGAGGTGTCTTCACTTGAGGATATTTGCAGGTCCAGTTTTATATATTGGTCTCTTCAGTCTTTTATTGTTTATCTAGCCATTTCTATAACTTTGTGAGTGTGTAAGCACGTTGTACCTTGAGAATACTTTATACCTGATTGATTTAATAAATTTCTTTAGCATGGACTGGAGATCAGGTCATGTGAACTTGCTTAATAAAATAATTATATCATCATACTAATACCTTTGATTGAGTATAAACTTAATCATTAATAAGTTGGTGCCAAGGTCATAGTGTTACCATAGGTGTATCCCTAGAGGATATGGGGTCTTTATATCTCATTCAGTTAACAGCCCCTCACAAGATTCCACCAATATCTCTCTTATAGTTCCTCATTATAGTGACACAAAACCTAGTAGCATGGAGCCTATGTATACCTTATTACTTTGGTATAAAATTTAAGGAACCACATATTGAAGGAAAAACAATTTAGTATTCTTGGTAAACTAGATACATATCTGTGACTCTCTTTACATTTGAAAAATAATTACGACATTTTTTTGTTGAGAATAAATTTATTCAACCTAGAACATCCATACATTTAAATCATAGTAATCTTCATGGATTTTTATATAAGGAAACAAAATTAAGGTAATATTAAATAATCCACAAGGGTTAAGTACATTAGAAGTTATCCAAAATAAAAATGAATAAATAATATGGAAAGGTGAATAACTAAACACATTACATTTAATTTGTAACATGACTATCATAACAGGAAAGTCATAATCAACATGGAAATGTAAAAAAATAAAAACCCAGGACAATTAATCAACTATTAAGAATTAAATGCATCCAAAGATAATATAATTGCTGAAATATCATAGACAAAGATAAATAAATTATTAAAAAAGGCAATGATTAATTATTTGACATCATGGCTTAGACACATGATACCTCTACCATCAAGACCTTTTACAAGACTATTTAAACGATAGGTAAGAACCCGTTTAGCGATATCTTACTTATTTGTCTCATGAGACCTACCGATGTATTAAGGGGATATGTAATAATTAGATCCACCCATAACAATCTGTCCAAATCATTCCTCACCTATTTAATAAATGATTTAATTCATCAATCTATATTCCTTATGAACAAATATCTACATTGAGTATATGATATAGAATCATCAATATTTCCACACTAAAATAAAAAAATTTCAATATAAAAGACTGTATGTAGAAGTGAGATATAGTTTAAGAAATTAGAATATCAAGGATAAATAATATAGATATTTAGGGGATACTTAATGTCTAATTATCACTAGAAAGTGAATATATTATGGAAAGTTAATGACTAAAAAATTGATACAAAAAGTGAATGTAAATACTTTCTTTGGTCAAAATTATCATAAATTATATGTATAAATAATAAGAATGGTATCAATACAACATAAACTCATTGGAATAGGAATAAAGGGTTATTTTTTAAGATTAATATATATAGCGTAAAAATATATTTAAATAAATTCTTGAGTAAAATAACCTTTTTCATTTTAAAAAAAACTTTATAAAACATAAGAATATTTTGAAAAACTATTTCTTTGAAAGCTACTTTTAAAAACAAAATAATTTATAGAGTATCAGGAAAGAATTTTCACTAAAAATAACATTGTAAAATTACAGTGGAAGCTTCAAACAAATAAAGGTCATGTCAGTCATGTGAGTGGGTAATTCTTTATATCTTTTACAAGTTAAGAAGAACATTCATTTTACACTATAAAATGGTTATAAAAGATATTTTTTCTATAAAATAAAATAATTTTACTTTAAAAACATTTTTTAAAAATAAAAAATTGGTAAAATGATTTTAATGATTCATTTTTAAAAGGTTAATAACATATTTGAAAACTTTTTCAGAAAAAGTTTTTTTGAAAGAAAATATATTTCTGATTGAAGAGTGAAATGTCATTGAATTATATTTAAAAAAAATTTTAAAAAATTTTAAGTACCCAAGAGTTAAAAAAATGGTACTATTACATGAAAATATCATGAATAACCTGATGAGAATAAAATTAAATATGTTTATTATAAAATAAAAAAAATAATATTATTTAATTTAAATTCATGAATAAACAGTCTTGATAAGAATGATATTATGAAATAAACCCTTACAATGATCATAACATTAAAATGAGAATTCATCATTGAATTGATTATGTGTATCAATTATAAATCATGATAAAAATGTAATTAAAAATAAGATAATAAAAAGTCTTTATAACCACAACCTTAGAATATCATTGAAAATGAAGAAGTAATATAACCGAATAAAAAGAACTTCAGTTTTGATATTCTTTAAAACTCGGTAAGGTTCATGTTAAAACCCCTGGGATGAAATAATTAAAATTGAAAATTAAAATAGAATTAATTTTTAATGAATCATGATATAAAATTTCAATGGATTTTTATATACATGTTATAAAAATATTTGGTGCATTACATTATAATATGACATAATGAATGGAAATTGAGATGAAATCCCGTAACAAATGATTACTTTTGGTTGAACGTTCTTAAACATAATCTATAGAGATTTTAAATAAGTTATTAACTTATTATATAACTATATAAATTTTTATAATATCATATATAATCATTCTATAACAACTTATCACCTGTCCGTTAATACTTTTTCAATATTTTCAATGTTTCGTGTGTTAATTAACTTATTTTCTCAAGCATATTACATCATGAAGGATCCGATTCTTGTGCATATTATATAGTTTTTTCTTCTCTAGAATAATAATAATGAAATACTTATCATACTGTTATGTCAATTATATTTTTAAAACCAATAATTAAACATGGTAATGAAAAATGAAGTATGTTACAAACATAGTGTTGCTAGGCCATATGTACGCATGAGTAACATTACTATTTTTATCTATCATTATGAAAAGGTGGTAAGTAATTTTTCACCTTCAATGAATGATAATAATATCATATATAAAAAAATATTTTATTAAATTTACTTATATAAATCATCCATGTGATGTGATGATGAAAATAGAGTCACATTGCTTCGTGAAGGCGGTTGTGCACATGTACGCAAATGATGTTATCATCTTTAAGGAGTTAAAAGGTAAGAAAGAAAATGGTGTATATATATATAATTTTAAAAATGAAAAATATTTCATTAATATAATAATTTTTCATTTATACGATATATATTTTTTAAATTTATTCTTCTCACCTTCCAAGAAAAGCATTAGTGAAAGACAAATCAAATTGCTTTACAAGACCATAGTCTAATATACACATGAGAGACGTTATCTTATCCCATAAGAAATGGAAAATAAAAAGTTAAACATGATATAATGTATCCATATGTATAAATATATCATAAATTGAAGGTATATAATTTATATCGATCATCATAACCAACCATGATAAGTTGAATGTAAGAAGGAATGACATCAGTTTACGAGCCAGAAGTCCACCATACATACAAAAAATGATTTCATAACACATTTTATGGGAGTGGAGGTGGTTATATATCATGAACATATTATATAAAAACACTATTATATTTATGATACTTATTTTATTACATTCTTAATATTAAATAATAATTGATAGAGTTAAATAAATAAATAAAATAAATATTCTCCTTGAAGAACACTACCTCTTCTTCAGGTATCCTCCTTAGGTTTGCACCAAAATCCTTCCAAGATTAGATTTATTTACAATATAAGAAATCTTTTATGAGGATAGGGAATTTAATAATTAGTATGGTTATTTATTGACCTATATATATAGTTTTTATAGTGAAAATAATATGGAATATTGAGTTGCCTTTTATAAGTGAGATGAGTGGCCCACTTGTAATATTTTGAAAAGATTCAACCATTCACATGTTTTTTTCTTTCTAAAATCATCGTAAATGGGAAAATATAGAACATATAAGATATAATTTCAAAATATTTTCATGTAATGGTTATTTGAAAATTATTTTGGCCATTTAAAACCCATATCTTCTTAGTTTAACCCTAGGTCAATCCATTTTTACCTTAACCGTGGTAGCTAATTTTTAATATATTCAATATTTATTTTGGTCAAATATTAATTTTAAATTATCATTAAATAAATGGTAAATTTATTCAAATTATGTAATCCATTTTTCCAAATTCAATTCTTATAAGTGGAAAATGTTAATTTAAAATTAATCCCACAAAAGCGATGAGTAAAAATGTTTTTAAAGAGAAAATGTCAAAAAGATTAAAAAGTTTTTATATAAAAAATCAATATTTAAAATATTATAATGACCTAAATTGGATTTATTGAGATGAAATTTAACTAATTTTACTTTGAAACCAATTTAAGATATAATTTTTCATTATAAATATTTTAATAGAAATGACAGTTTTTTATTACAATTCTGTATTTTTTACTATTCATCAAAATAAAACACTTTTCAGAAAAATCCCAAAAAATTCACCATAAGATAATTTTTTATTAATATTTTAAAAATGAATTATATTTTTTAAAATAAATTATCTAAAATTGGTTAAAAAATAATTTTAAATTATCTCTACGAAGCGTGATTAAGCATTCTTTTAGAAAAATACAGTTTTATAGAAAACATTCATTTTTATTTCAAAAGATTATTATTTTAATTATAATAAATATATAATCATAATTTTTATAATTTAGTAATTACTATCCATAGTCATAAATTTAATGGATATGTTATAACAACTATATTAAATATTTATATCTTATTTTCATGTCACTTTTTGTTTAAACACAATGTTGCATACAACACAAACTAAATTTAGTGTTATATGTAATGAAATATATTAGCGATATTGAATTTATTTTAAAATAAATATACTATAATGTCACAAGGATTTATGATTTCTTCTAATCTTGGTTTTTTGTATCACATATGTTACCTTATATAATGTAATTATTTTAAAATTTTGGGGCGTTACACAATCACCAACATTGTTGTGGCTAGATGATCAATGGAGAGAGCACAATTGGAATGAGTATAATCTCTATTAAAAATACATAAGTGCACAAGAACTCAAATAAAATTATTCATTCTCCTTGATATTAATACCTAACCTTGAGGTCGTTCTAAATATTATCTTCTATGGGTTTATACCTTGACCTAGAGGCCTTTCTTGATTAAAATGTAACCTCATAAGATATATGTATAATCACTCTACCACATACTATCCTAAGAAAAAATAACCAGAGAGGATACCACTCTTTACCCTTCAATAATAATATAGAGGGAACTCAATGACCTTATAGTTCTATATCTTGATCTATATTATGGATATTAACAACCCTGGGAACAATTTTTAGTAATCCATCCTTACCATTAAATTAAATCACTAAAGAGAATGTAACAATCACTTCTAAGTAATTATTTAAATAAATGATTTTTTGGTAACTTTAATAAAAATGAGTATTTTTTTAAATTATTTCTTAGAATTATATTCTAGGTATATGATCTTAAAACCATGCATGTTTATTTTAAAATCTAATTGGCAATGGATGAAAATGTCTAAAGTATAGGGATCATGCATAATTATGTCTTCATCATCATCATCACCACCATAACCATCTGTATTGGGTTTGAAGTTGGTTTTTAAGGGCTAAAATCATAAACACCTATAATTTACAATGGATAAATGAGTTTGTGGGGGTTAATATTGTAAATTTTTATCATATAAATACATTTTTGAAAATAAATATGTATGGAATGATGGTCATAAATAATTGGAATAACATGTGGATTTTTTTGGCACGCTAACTCATGTCAACACATTTATGTTGATAGATAGAGTGTTGGGATCATTTGAATTGTGGCATGAAGCACATGTTACCCATGGAAAATTTTGAGTTTAAACAGACTTAGAGAAGAAACTTGACATACATTATAGATGTATAATTATGTAAGTATTTGGAAGAATGATTGAGTAATGTTTATGTATGGATAGTTATAAACTTATGGATATCTAAGTGGATGAAAAAATTATTATTAAAAACTATATGGTATTATTTCACATGGAGTTTTTTTGTTAACTATACATGTGATATGAATCATAAGAAATAAGATTTATGTGATGTATAGATAACTTTAGAGGGTAGGTGTTATTTTTCTAGGCTTGGACCTATTGAGTATGTGTGTTATTTTTTCTGTGGTTGTGTTCCTTTTATAACTAATATAGATCATTTTTATTATTATTATAATTTGATTTACATTGATCAGATGAAGTGGAGTAGTGAAAACATTACATGAATTCTAAATAAAATTTTCCCCTTCCTTTAATTAAAATTATTCCAACAAGTATCAACAACACCTTTCATATAGAAAAAATATTTGATCAATTAAAATAACAATATATGATGCACACATACCACTTTAAAAAGGATCAAGGAAATGTTCTGGAAATTTTCCAATTCTGGTTTCATATCCATCTTATTGGGGAAACCTATTAAATATAGAATATCATAAATATTTTTTGTGTGCCGATAAATCAAGTTGAGACCAAATATACTCACGCATATTTTTGAATAATAATTTTGATATATAAATGGTTTGAAATTGAAGTGACATTCATGTTTAAATTTAATAACTTGTATGAGTGATATAAAACCAAATATAAAATCTATTCTAATTAAATCATCCATAGAAAAGATAATGTGTAGTGGATTTAGCTAAAAAAATGTATTTCCAATTTTAAAAAATATATATCGAAGAGATTAGCTAGATTAATTAATTTAAAAATTGAATGAAAAAAAGATATTTCAAAATATAAGTGCATTACTTTCCCTAATGTAATCCACTTGAATGAGAAACATTCTATTTCTCTAGATAGTGTAGGGGATGATAATTGGATCACCAGGTTGTATAAATATTTTGGTAATTATAAGGTTAATCCTTATTCCACAAGTATCAGGGAAGGTAAGAAATATTCCCCTCTGAAAGAAAGAACTCAAAGGCATTATTCCAACATTAAAGGAATAATTCATTGTTGATCTTATGGTATTGTACCTTGGATTTTTCTAAAACACAGTAAAAATGAATTATATGAAATTATTAATGATTTATTATACATACATTATATATTGAGTGGTGAAATATTTTAATGGAATGAATAAAAATATATTATAATTTTAATGATATTTTATGTTGACGTGATTATCTTGGATGATTAAAAGGGAATTATGAATCAAATGATTTCTAAAGTTATTGATTAATTTCAGAAATATCATGATTTGGATTTTAGAAACTAATCTAGGGAGTAATATTATTTTCAATATAATTGTTCTAGAATAATTTGGTATTTAACTAAATTATGTATTTTGTCCTTCGCTGGTGCAATATTAGGCCAAGTACAGTTCAAGAATCTTGTTCTGTTTTAATTTTTTAACTAATTGATAAGATGTTTTATCATCCTTTAGGGGAAACTATTATCTATAATCTGATTTATTTTTCAATATTGAGGATAAATGTTTGGCTCAAAATGTTTCCATGGGATTTATATATGTGTATTAAATTACATGG
This sequence comes from Viscum album, assembly GCA_963277665.1. Taxonomy (NCBI): domain Eukaryota; kingdom Viridiplantae; phylum Streptophyta; class Magnoliopsida; order Santalales; family Viscaceae; genus Viscum; species Viscum album. The sequence goes on along the minus strand of OY728153.1, from coordinate 1,511,482,353 downwards.
AGATGTTGTTGGAATGAACATTCTTTATAAGTTGATAGGTTAAAGTAGAGAATAGATGAAGCTAGTTAGTTCATTAATTTTTTTATATTATAGTGATGATATGCTATTGGGAATTAACATTGTAGTTATTATATCAACCCAATCTTTTAATAAATTGATATAATATCTTATCATATAAATATTCATTACATAACATAAGTTTTCATTCTAGAATCCTTTAGTACTAGTGAATTTGGAAACATGGATACACAAAATACTAGTATATAAGTGAACTATATAATTAACCAGTAAGTTCTTCATAACTAAAACCCTTCTTAGATATAACATAGTTTATATGTTTATGCATAATCTAGGATAAGGGAACATAATAAAGGGTGAGTTTATATTCTTGGTAAGGTTAAAAAAGATAGATATAAATTAGAACATATGTTTAAGATGAGAATAAGTGAATGTGAATATGATATTAACATTTTAACGCCATAAATTTCATATCAATGGTCATTATCTTGAGTTATGGAATATGTTTTGGTGGTTTATAAGTCATGAATTATAACGGAATCAAATAAAATTATCCATGGGATCATAAGATTGGCATAATACTTTGATTTTTGGGATACACATAAGTATAGAAGATAATTTACTTAGTTGTCAATGCTCATTTCCAAGGCTATCATAGTGGAATGGGTTCACTTCCTATAACAACATAGTAGTCAAGGTTAACACCCAATACTATCATAGTGTATATAGTCCCTTAATAAATAATGTTAACTACCCATTCTATCCTTGTTTATCTCATGAGATATCCATCATTACCTAATGTGTTGGAAGGATATATAATTCTGGGCCCAACCACCATTTAATAAAAATCATACATATGTGGGAAAATATATCATAGGGTATTAACCATATCATAATCATGAAACAAGAAAGTTTTTTCATAAATGTATCATCATGGAATAACCCGTGGAAAGGAAACGAGTTTCTTAATAATGACATCAATTCAAAATAACATAACCTTTTGAAATAAGAACACGTTTCATAAGCATATCATCATCATAACCCTAAAATATCCAAATAAATAAAATGTATGATATTATTTGATCATATCCCCAGTAAAACATTAAAAACACCAAATTTTTTTATCATTAATGAGTAGAAAATCTATAAAAATCACAAAATAATTCTGGAGGAAAATACTATTTACACTTTGAAAATAATTTTTAAAAATATAAAATTTACCATATAATAAAGAAAACATTTTATATTAAAATAACCGTGAAAAATTTTAAAGGAAGCTTTAAATCATTGAGCATTCAAAAATATGGTAAAAATTGTTCATGTCGTACATGTTAAAACAAAGATTCCTTTATATTTTCGATAAAAATCTAAGGAACCTCATTAAGAAAATGAAAAGAATTTTTATTTTGAACCATTTTTTAAGAAATAAAAAATGGGTAAAATTTAATGTCAATAATCATAGAGGAATATTAAAAATATTCTTTAAAAAATCTTTATAAAACATATATATGGAAGAAAATGGGTTTAGAAATGAGGCGAGGAATAAAGTCAGTTTTTCTTACAATCATTATTTTGAAATCTTGAGTACATCAATAGAGGAAAATGAAAGTAAATTTTATGTTTTTATGAAATAAATTGAGGAGAAAAATACCGATGATATTACTGAGATTTATATCCTGAAATTTCATCATCAGAAGTATGATCATAAATAATCTCGTCAAAAAATGAAATTGATGTGGAAAAACCTTAACACTTTGGAAATTTTTGAATAATATTCCACATGAAATAAATAAACAGATATGTATAAGTACATCCCCATAATTTTCAGGATAAAAATCATTAAATACATTTATTTTTATTATATAAACAACATTAAAGAAGAAAGTGGGGAATATGTTATCTGTCACATAGAAATAAGTGGTAAAAAATCCATTACCTCTAGTATCACTTTTCTTCATACACATTAGAAAATACTATATAATAATAATAGTTTTATTACACAACTATTATGTGACATAATGATATTTATCATACCATATATGACTACTTATAACCCTTTTTTAACAATTCATTATTAAAATCACTGTTCTAGGTGATAACTGTTCTGTTTTTCATGTATGCATTGGTTAAGTAGTTTTGGTTTGTGTAATTTTATTATGGTCCAACAATATATTTAATTTTAATCGTTATATATATATATAATATTAATTCATTACATACATATTTAGTATCATCCATTAAATTTATAAATAAAAAAATAAAGTTCACTATTAATGGACATGGTAGGCTATACGTAAACATGAATTTTATTTTATTTTTTCATTAGATGGAAAAGAAAAAAGGTAAAATTTAATTAAATTTAAAGAAAATAATTTTTATAATATATATATATATAATATATATTATATATATCCTTAATACAATTCATGTCAATATAAAATGAAAAACATCTCACATCCCTTTATGGAGGCTGTAGTGCACCCATATATAAGAGAGATGTTACTGTTTGTAAATGGATGGGAAGGTTATAAGGTATACATGATATTATCATTTAAGTAATTATAAATATTTTATAAATAATATATATATATATATATATATATATATATATTAAATTCACCATTATATCCTTATGTGAGAAACGATTATGGAAAACGAGTTACTTCCGTTCGCAAAGCGGTAGTCTTCCGTACAAATGATCAATAATTTTGTTTCGCATTTGATAAAAGAGTATATAGATATAGGTTATGAATTTAAAATAATAAAATTTAATTATATTATTTTTACTCATTTTATTAAATTTTAATGGTATAATATTATTTTAAGTTTGTTGGATTAAAAAATAATACAAAAAATGCTTGGTTAAGGATGATACCTTTTCTTTGGGAAATCACTTTTGGATTATACCTAAAGCCCTTCTTGATTGGATTCATAATCAGACCTCAGAATATATTATTTGAGGAAGGGATTATTTAATATATATTTTTATGTCTTGGATAAACCAAAAGAATTTTGAAGTGTAAAGAGGAGAGGAGAGGAGGTGTCCTTTTATAAGTGGTGGAGAGGAAACACTTTGAATTTTTGAAGAAAAAAGATATAACCACATTTTGGCCAACTAAAAATGATAAAAATAAATAATTATTTAACATTAAATAATATAACGTTTAAATATTACCATAAATTAGGAATTATAAAAAAAATAGGTCATTTTAATCCATATCTTTTCAGTTTTACACCTGGTATACCCATTTTAATATGAACCACTGTAAATAATTTTAATTGTGTTGCTATTAATTATTACATAAAATTAATTTTAACTTATTATATAATATTAATTATTATGATTCAAAATAAGGAATTCATTTTAGGAAATTAAATACATATAATTTAAATAATTTAATTTATAATTACACCCACATATGTGATAAAAATTGGGTTTTCCAAAAAACAATTCTTTATAAATATTAAACATATCAACATAAAAATTCAATATGAAAATGATTCAAAGGAACTAAATTTAATTATTAATAATAAAATTGAACAAATTTTAGTTTTAAAACATATTAAAAATATGTGACATTTTAAATTTTGTAAATGGAAAAACATCTTTCAATAAAATTTAGTATATTTAACAATTCATTGAAAAATTATTATTTGCAAAAAAATTTACAAAACAAACAGTAATATAATTTGAAATTATAATTAAAAAATAATTTAATTTTTTTTATAAAAATTCTCAAAATTTTTGAAAATTTTATATTATCAAAATATGAAAAAGAATCACTTTTTAGAAAAATACAGTTTTATGCATAAAACTGGAATTATTCTTATCCAATGATTAGAAAAAAAATATTAGATGAATGATAATAAATTTAATTTAATATATAATATATAAATTTCATTAAAATAATTCAATAATAGTGATTAATATAACTTATTATGATAAAAACATATTGTGTGCAAAAAAATAATTTTTCCGTAATTGTTTTTCCTTCTAAATGATTTTATTTTTTTTACAATCAATTGAAAACCAATGAATTTATTTTTCACATGTGTAAATAGTATAATTTTCATAATTTATTTTGAAATTTTCATACCCACCATTTTAACATCTTTTTTAAAATTTTCAGATAAAATAATTATACGTTAATAGTATATTGTGGCTTGTTTAAACTCATTGTTGCGTGTAATGCAAGATATTGAATAAATTAAATTTATTTAAAAAAAACATATTTCATAAAAAATAAGGGTGTTATATTATATCCCCATTAAAATGAATATCACCATCAAAACTCTATCACTTTCTTACAAAAAATTGATTATACTTCTACCTCAATATATCCTTAGGTTCTCATGTAGCTTCTCCAAGTTGGTTGCTTCACCACAAAACATTGACAAGATGAGTGGTATTGTTTCATATAAATTTATCTCTATGATTTTGAATCTCCACATTTTATTCCTCATAAGATATATCCTACATAAGTGGTATTATCTCTATGTTTCTATACATTTTAAGGTTTGGGTACATACTTTCTGATGAGAGATACATGGAACACATTGTTGGCTTGAGAGAGGTTTGGTGGAATCATGAAGTGATAAGTTACCATCCTTACTCAATCAAGAATCTCAAAAGGAACAATGTACCTATGGTTCAACTTTATGTTCTTCCTAAATCTTGTAACCTTATTACATTTATAAATTCATATGAAACATTTCTTGCAAAATTTTAACTCTATATCACTCTAATGATTGTTATAATAACTTTTGTTGTTGATTTTGTGCTTCCCATATGTGTGGTAAAATGTTTATATCCTTATCTAATCTTTTATCAACCATCTTTGGTCCCAATAAATTTATTTCTCCAAATCCATCACAACATTTTTGATTTTTACACTTATTAAGGTATATTGATTCATAAATATCCATCCAAATACTTGAGTGAAAGATATTGTTATATGAAAACATGACTAGAGGATGATACTAATCCCAACCACGATAGAAATGCATAGAAAAAATCTCATCATGTCCTATTGTGTTTGAATGGTTCTCTCAAAATATTAATTAATTAGAGGAAGATACATAGTCCAGAAGCAGAATTCCATATCCAAAGACCAATAAAGTCTTCTTCAGAACTTCCTGATAAACCTTGGGTCCTGGTCTAATACAATATAATGTGGTACCCTATGAAACCTTACCATTTTCTTAATATATATCCATGAAATCTAGTCCTAGGAGAAATATTATTTTATTATAATGGAGTGTGCTAACCTAGAAATTAAATCTATAATAACCCAAATAGAATTCTTCCATTTAGATGTTTTGGGGTGTCTGATTAAAAAATCCATGAAGATATTTTCTATTCTGTTATAGGTAATATCACTGACATTCTATTAGGATGTTGTCTCTCATGCTTAACTTACTCCTCCTCCAATGGCCTGAAGGCCATCATTTTTTTATTGATTGATAATCCACCTTTCAAGGGATGAGGTGGAACCCTATTACATGCCCGTAGGCCATATAGGAACCAATGCCCGTAGGCACAAAAATACCATACAACCTAGACTAACAACTTGGAACTGCTCCTCCCCAACATCTTCATCTTTGAAATCAGCTCTTCACCTCCGCATGGCTGTTCGGCTAGGCATTCTCGTGCATGCACAGGCTTGTCCCGATGGCAGGTGCCATACCCTCTCATTCTTGCAATCCGTTTAGCTCTTGCTGTGGTTAAAGCTCCTTTGCTCATCCTTTTTGTAGAGATTGTTCCTTGTAGTTTGGTCTGGTTTGTATCTGCAGGTGACCCGAAGGCCATATGGATAGCCCGAAGGCCCAACTGACCCGAAGGCCTGGGTGCCCGAAGGACAATGAAGGACTCGGGGACCAAATCTGATGCCCGGAGGCCCAAACGTGGGCATATTCCCGGCTGCTATAGTGCCAAACAGTGCCTACTACAGTACTGCTACAATTCCCGCTACAGTACTGCTACAGTAACCCAGAAATCCTACCACCTCCTGGTTTTGATCCCTGGTCGCTTGGATGCACCATCAGAGACCATGCCAACCGGGCTAAGGCTCATGTGCTCATGCTTAACTTACTAACATACAAAGCACCAAGATAAAACTATGAAATTTCTCTTGTAATTCCATCCCAGTAGAAATACTCTTTGATATATCCATACATCATTGTACCTCCAGTATGAATAGAGAATAAAGAACTATGAGTTTACTCTAACATATTCTTCGTAAAATATGTTATATACATAAAGAATATATGGTTACTAAACCTTATAATTCCATCACGATCAGGGATAAACTAATGAAAATTTCTGACTTTCTTCTATAGCTCTACATCTCCTTTTGTAACTCTTTAATAATTACTTAGATATTTGGCTTAACACTCATTTAAGAAATATAATATTTCTCCCCTTTATTAAATATTTCAAAATATATCATTTTAAAATTCATAAAAATTGGATCTTTTGTGATCGCCAACATAGATTATATAACAAGATCTTTTTTGAGTCAAAGCATCAACCACCGTATTTTCAATCCTAAGGAGGTAATGTATTGAGTAGTCATAATACTTAATCAGTTCCAATAAAATTCTAAGGTGAATATTAAGATCTTTATATGTGAATATATACTTTTAACCATTATTATTAATATATATCAAACCATTATCCATAATGATAATGCCTCCATATATTTAATTTAAAAATTACCAAATCTAACTCCAAATCATGTGTTGGTTAATTTTTCTCATGAACCTATAATTATGATGAGGCATAAGCTATCACCATGTCATTATACACGAGTATGTATCCTAGATACTTCATTTATTCATCACTATAGATTACAAACCCTTCTAACTATAGGGTAATGTAATCCTAGGTGCATGGTCTAATGTTCACTTCATTTTCCAGAAATTTTCCACAAATTAATCGTTCTTATGAAACTTTTCTCACTTTCAATTTAACCTAGGGAGTGGATTATATTATTGTGATAAATTATCAATAACCCATTGATATATAAATACAATAAAAGAAAACTAAGTTTCTGTAGAGACCCGAATCTTAACGTAGATGGACATTACATTACTTTTGTGGAATACTTAGTACATAACAAAAACACACACACAAGGACCGTAATAGTTTAGTGTCTTTGGAAACTCGGAATATAATATTCTAATCATGGTGAAATATCTTCAACATCTCCCATAATGATATTATTTTTTTTACCTAAAACCTTTCTTTATATCCTGGGGAAAAGAAAACAGAAAAGGGTGAGCTCAAATGCCTAGTAAGCGTAAACAAAAGAAATATCAATCACATCATATTCATAAGAACATAACATTTTGGAAATCTTAACCTGTAAAAGAGATCATAATATCAAAACATGAGATAAATCATAGTAGTGAAATGTAATCCCACTTATCATAACATAAAACATGATACTTTGTGGCATACACACATAAACATATAGAATCATTTCTTATTAGTCGAGATTCATTGCCAAGACTATCTTAGTGGACAAAGTCAATTTCTGAACCGAGTTCACTCCTCGTTTCAGTGCAGTTTTACTGAACCGGTTCAACCTATCGTTCCAGCCATGTATATCTCATTAGATATAAAATCTTTACCCAATGCATTGGAGGGATATATAGGTCCCACCCATCTCATAATGATACCATTCTTATGTGTGCCACAAAATCATAAATCATACATCAATGCATAACCCGTGTAATAAAAATGGGATTCTTAAACATCATGACATCATAAAAAAATTCATATAAGATAAAGGAATTCATAAATATAATTCCATCACAACATATTCAAATCAATGTAATAATAGTGATAGAAACAAAACCCTATATTATCATATATGGAAAATAATTTTGATAAAACACTTGAACTCCATTCTTGAAGAAAATATCCTTTCTACTTCAAAAACATTTTCCTTTCTAAACATGTCATACAATATAAAACTAAAATGGGTTGATTAAAAATAAACTTTAAAGCTTGTAAAGGAAGCTTCTTGGAAATGATTTTTCAAAAATCCATTCATGCCATATATGTTTTAAAAAACATTTTTCTCGTACTTTTGTCGGAAAAGTCGAAAAGTACATCGTATGAAAAACGACAAAAGATTCCTTTAATATCTTTTACTAAAAACTCACCGAAGGGTAAAAATGGATTTGAAATATTGTAGGTGGATGGAAATAATATTACCTATTGAGGAAACAAGGATGTGGATGATAAAATACACCCTAGTAAATACCAAAGTATAAACAATCTCGGATAAAAATGAGATAGTGATATTTTCCCTTACCTTAGGTCCGATCTGCTTCGTAAGTGTCCGAACCTCCTGTATAATGATTTAAATAGTGTCATTGACTTATTACATAATCATACTCATTGTTATGATATCATATATGGTTCACTTATGACTTTATTTCACCCGTTCTTTTGTAAATTCCATGTTAAAGAGCATTTTGGGAAAAATTGTTTTATTTGTCGTCCGTGTTTTGACTTGTAATTATTCATATGATTACTTAGATCATGATTACTTAATTCCAGAATATAAAACATGATTTATATATAATATATATTCAGAATATATAAATATACAATAGATCAGTAAATGGAAAGAAATACACCATTCATCGAGACGGTAGACCGAACGTACGCATGAACGCTGTTTTCGTTTCCCTATTGAGTTGAATGGAATTAAGTAAATGACATACATATATATACACATGAATACAATATCATTATTATGTCATATATTTCATGATTACTTATTATATATACTTTATAATCATTAACGAATGGTTAACGTGGATAATGAATCTCATCGCGTCGTGGAGACGGTAGTCCGTACGTACGTACGAGCGATGATATCATTATCATGATCGTGGAATTGTATTGGAGTGTATGTATACTATTTCAGAATCAATATAAATTTAAAATAATCATACATAGTTATTATGTACACCATTATACCCATCCAAGTAAGGTGGTGGTGGAAAATAGATTACACCATGGCGTGGAGACGGTATTCCGTACGTACGCACGCGCGGTGATTTCATTTTCCGTAGGATAGATAGATGGTGAAATAGGGTTGTTTCATACTTATAATAACATATTAGTATATGAGGGATACTGATGTTATTACTTCATAATTAAACAACCAAAGAAGAAGAAGTGGAAGAAGAAATAAAGTTGAAAGAATCGGTAACGGACATTACCTCTTCTTTGAAGCGCCTCTTTGAGTCCTCCTCTTAGGGTACTAAAATTGGTCTTTGAAGAAGACCAGGACATCTAGGATGTTTTTAGGGAAGTGGATATAAGAATTTGGCAGGGTTTGGTCGATCTTGAAGGCTCAAAGTGGTGTGAGGAAGAGAGGGAGGAGGTACCCTTTTATAAGGGAGGAGAGGAGCACCTTTAGAATAACTAAAACTATTATTTTATTAAAAATCCAAATTCGGTTTTAAATAGATCCAAATTAATTTTTTTTGAAGCTAAGGTGGGGATAGGTCGCAAAACTCTCATCAAATAGAATTTAGACAAGTTTAGGTTCCTATTTTAACCTTCTCATTTAGATTTAACATTAAGTTAAATAATTTTACTTTTATTGTGTCTTCTTGTGTTCTTATACTATAAGGTTAATAAACTACAATAAGCAGCCAAACAAACCCCAAGTTGTTTATTATTAATATATATAACCTTATCAAAGTCATTTGGATGAACCTTATATTTTTTAGGAATAAAATAACAATTAATAATATAATATTTGTTTTAAAAACTATTTTATTTTAATGTTGAAACTATTTAGTAATTAATTTTTGTGCAAATCATAACAGAATTATTAGTTAAAAAAAGTTAATTAAGTCAATACTAACATGTCATATTAACCTAGAAAATTAGTGTAATTCATAAAAAGTCTCAAATTACATTTATTTTGGTATTTATAACATCAATTATGTCAATATTTCATTAATAACATAACTATTGCATCATCTTTGTGTCATAAATAAATTAAATTATTTAATTGAAAATAAAATACCATTATTTAGGAAATATTTTTAGCTTTCTAATGAATATTTATAGTCTAATTTATCTTTTTTATAGCCCTATATTAAAAATGATATACTTATTAAACTTTGATTTTAACTATTTTAACCCTTCTTTAAATAAATTAATAATAAATGTCCTAATCTAATCCATGTGGGCCTAAATGGTCATATTTTATTCCTAGGATTGTTTTTGGTCTAATTACACTTATCCAATAGAATTAGGACACGTGTTAGGGTAATAATTATATCATTTTTACTCTTAATTACCCTATTTACCATGGTAAATAAAAGTAAAAAGTTACTATTCACCAAAAATTATTTTCATCTCATTGAACCACATTTTACTTACTAACATCAACCGTGTCTCTCGGATTTTTGAAATTCCACTCACAGAAGCGTGAAAATTAAGTTTTGTGTAAATTTGTAAATTCTCTAGAGGGTGGGTAAAAGACGGGGAAAAGTTCAATAAAATTTGTATATATCTAAAATTATTATAAAATTACTCCAATGAATTACATTGAACTTATATAGGTATTATGTATCAATTTTTACATAAAATAAATTTAAATAAAATAAATAATTATTTAAATAAAAAGTCGGTTTTTAAATAGTAACCCAGTGTTTTCACTATTCATCAAAAATTGAAAGTTTCCAGAAAAATACCAAAATTTCACCCTAGGCTAAATTCGATATTCTGAATCCAAAAATGAAGTCCATTTTCAAAAATAAAATTTATAAAATTTCAAAAAGTGGGTATTACTATTCATAATGGCTAATTATAATAATATTTTAATAGCATATAATTGTTTAGTGAAACTCAGTATTGCGTACAACACATGCTATCGTGGAAGGTCACGCTTGCGTGAAATTCAAACCAAGTCAAGGATGCGTGTTGTGAAAGCTCATTTTGGTGTAGCTTATAACACAAAACATTAATTAAATTAAAAAGAATATTTTTCGTAAAATCTTGGGGTGTTACATTCTACCCCCCTTAAAATGAATGTCTCCCTCGAAATTCATCGGGGTTATAAATGGGTTACTACTCGAAAGTTTCTTTAATAGAAACCCACATCGTAAAAAGGAATACCAAAACTTGGATTTAAAAACTAATGTACGAAACGTAATGGTTACCCAAATTAATTAATCACTAGGTTTCCACATACGAGAACATAGGTGAAAATATGGATATGGAAGAGAAACCTAACCATCATGTTCTAAGGGAGAGTGGTATAGAACATGGCTATGAAAAAGCCTACAATCACAAAGGCATAGATTTGTGATGATCTAAGGTAACATCTGGTTCATCAGATATAAGGGAACTAGGATAACATTTTTGGTTTTCAAGATCATTTCCCTAAAGTTGATGAATTAAAAGAAATGCTTACATGATTTTGGTACAATTTCACTGTTGTTCGTGAATTGAACAATTTCCACTTCATCCCTTAAAGAAATAAAGTTGAATTTGTTACTCGTGATGTGTTAGCAGATCATGTGATATAATGATGGGTCATTACATCTATTTCAAACAAAAGGTTAAAAAAAGTTATAAGTCCATCTTATGGTAAGATTAATCATATTTGGTTCAAAAAATGAACTTATACTTCATATATTATATCGCGTAACAAAATAAAACTAGTTTCTACTAACGAGGGACTTCCTGTAGGCCAGTGGTAGGCGATAAAGGCCAGTCGCACTTCGGTTGTGGGTTCAATTCCCACAGCCTTGTCCGACGTGATGGGCTGTCACCCGTCCTGCAGGTTGTCCTATTTTCAAAACTACATTACTATAACATCGCATCAGTAATATTGAAAAAACTTCTATCCTTAAGTAATACTAACTTATGTCCAACATAATCCATTCCAATCTTAAGGCTTCTCCATAATACTGCAGTCCAATCTCATAATATAGTGAAAACGATTACCAGAGATTTTATATAACAAGAATGTTAATACCATCGTTGATCCCCATATATCATAAGATATGCCTTGTTGGTCACATTCCAAATATTCGAAGGCCTTAATCATGTATTCACTTGAAAAATGAATACCCATTGAATCTTAGTGAAAACATGAGTGTTGTCAAAAGTTAGCTCTTTTCACATACCAAAACCTCAAACCATGATATAACCATTTCCTTATATCAGTCATGAGCTCATGAATACTATAAAACATTTCATTTTCTCCTTATCCCTTCATTATGCGCATATCATCTTTTTTCCAAATATATCTTAATCACTTTCCATGGTTACCGGTACCATAAAATTATTGAAAACCACAATAGACCAATACATAAATATTCCAATATTCCACGATACTATATACAACATTATTTTGGAATCCCATTACATAAAAACTTAATCATTCCACCACATCATTTTCATATTCAACATTGCCAATAGTGACTGCATGTGACTTCCCTTTGTCCTTTGCTTTAAGTGGTTGCTCATGTCGATCATCACTAACCCTTAGATTCAGGCATTTATTAGCATAATGCCCCATTTCCTTGCACTTGAAGCATTGAAGTGTTGGTGGTGTGTTCTCTGCAGTCTTTTCTTTATTCACATCATTAGAAACCCTTTTTCCATTACTTTGAAACTCAGCTACTCGATGACCTTCTTTTCCACACTTAAAACATTTTCTAGTCCCTTTAAGACAATCTCTACCATTCTTGATTCCACACATTGAGCATAAGGAAACATTCATCTTCTTTTCACCATTATTCTGAGCTTTCTCCTTGAACTCCATCTTTCGTTTCTTGTCAAAACTATGAGATGGATAAGTAATACCAACATCCATTTCTACCTTGATAGCACAACGCACAATTTCTTCATAGCTACTGAAGTCTCTTATAGCTAATTCCCTTCTAAGATTTGGTTTTAAGCCACTGAAGAATCGATCAACTTTACTTTCAGGTTGGATGACAAAGCCAGATGCATACCTTGCAAGCCTTGTAAAATTAGCTTCGTATATACCAACAGATTCATCATCCTTTTGCTTTAGTTCAAGAAACTCCTTCTCTATCTTTTTTCGAATAATATGAGGTAAGTACTTATTGAAAAATAAGTTCTTGAACTTGACCCATTCCATGGACTCAATTTCATCTCTTGGCCTTGTATTCTTGATAAGATTCCACAATTGATCAGCTTCACCTTCCAAACGATATACTGCTAAGATGAATTTATCATATTCAGAACATTGACGAACTGAAAATATCTTTTCAGTGGTACTGATCCATTGTTCAGCAATTAGTAGATCAGAAGACCCACTGAAAGAAGGTGGACGTTTCCTCATGAAGGACTCAATAGAATATAGTTCCCTTCTCTGCTCATTTGGAAGTCCAGAATGATTCATAGATTGTGTAAGTATAGCAATAAGATTTTTCACTCCATCTCCCATAACATTGGTTTGTTCAGGAGGACAATCATTGCATTGTCCATTACATTGATCAACACGGTTCCTTCGGGTTCCAACCATTGTCTAAAACCCAAAAAGAATAGTGTGAGAGGCAAAAATCATGCTAGGGAAAACAACATAATAAAGGGGGAGTACCATCAATATCTAACATCATAGGTTAAATTCTAAGATTGTTACCGTAGTTATAGGACTATATCTTATACGTATACTTATCCTTAGGGACATCCCTATACATACCATAGAAATATCTCTAGGGATCTCACTAATGTTTTCGCATCCTAGTTTCCAAATTTTGACTAAACATTTCCTCTGATACCAGCTGTGGAGACCCGAAGCTTAACGTACATGGACATTACATTACTTTTGCGGAATAATTAGTACATAACAAAAACACACACTTAAGGACCATAATAGTTTAGTGTCTTTGGAAACTCAGAATATAATCTTCTAATCATGGTGAAAGATCTTCAACATCTCCCATAAAGATCTTCTTTTTTACCTAAAACCTTTCTTTATATCGCAGGGAAAAGAAAACATAAAAGGGTGAGCTCAAATGCTCAGTAAGGGAAAACAAAAGAAATATCAATCACATCATATTCATAAGAACATAACATTTTGGAAATCTTAACCTGCAAAAGAGATCATAATATCACAACATGGGATAAATCATAGTAGTGAAATGTAATCCCATTAATCATAACATAAAACACGAAACTTTGTGGCATACACACATAATCATATAGAATCATTTCTTATTAGTCAAGACTCATTGCCAAGACTATCTTAGTGGACAAAGTCCATTTTTGCACCGAGTTCACTCCTCGTTTCAGTCTTGTTTTAATGAACCGGTTCAACCTGCTGTTCCAACCATGTCTATCTTATGAGATATAAAATCTTTACCCAATGAATAGGAGGGAGATATAGGTCCCACCCATCTCATAATGATACCATTCTTATGTGTGCCACAAAATCATAAATCATACATCATTGCATAACCCATGTAATAAAAATGGGATTCTTAAACATCATGACATCATAAAACAATTCATATAAGATAAAGGAATTCATAAATATAATTCCATCACAACATATTCAAATCAATGTAATAATAGGGATAGAAATAGAACCCTATATTATCTGAGATGGAAAATAATTTTGATAAAACACTTGAACTCCATTCTTGAGGAAAATATCCTTTCTACTTCAAAATCATTTTCCTTTCTTAACATGTCATAAAATTTAAAACTAAAATAAGTTGATTAAAAATAAACTTTAAAAAATGTAAAGGAAGCTTCTTAGAAATAATTTTTCAAAAATCCATTCATGCCGTATAAGTTTAAAAAAAACATTCTTCTCGTACTTTTGTCAGAAAAGTCAAAAAGTACCTCGTATGAAAAATGACCAAATATTCCTTTCATATCTTTCACTAAAAACTCACCGAATGGTAAAATTGGATTTGAAAAATTGTAGGTGGATGGAAATAATATTACATATTGAAGAAACATGGATGTGGATGATAAAATACACCCCAGTAAATACCAAAGTATAAACAATCTCGGATAAAAATGAGATTGTGATATTTTCCCTTACCTTAGGTCCGATTTGCTTCGTAAGTGTCCGAACCTCCTGTACAATGATTTAAATAATGTCATTGACTTATTCCAGAATCATACTCATTTTTATGATATCATATATGGTTCACTTATGACTTTATTTCACCCGTTCTTTTGTAAATTCCATGTTAAAGAGCGTTTTGGGTAAAATCGTTTTATTTATCGTACGTTTTTTGACTTGTAATTATTCATAGGATTACTTAGATCATGATTACTTAATTCCAGAATATAAAACATGATTTATATATAATATATATTCAGAATATATATATATATATATAATAGATCGATAAATGGAAAGAAATACACCGTTCATGGAGACGGTAGACCGTACGTACGCATGAACACTGTTTTCGTTTCCTTATTGAGTTGAATGGAATTAAGTAGATGAAATACATATATATACACATAAATCCAGTATCATTATTATGTCATACATTTCATGATTAATTATTATATATACTTTATAATCCTTCATGAATGGATAACGTGGAGAATCAATCTCATCCCGTCGTGGAGATGGTAGTCCGTACGTACGCACGAGCGATGATATAGTTCTCATGATCGTGGAATTGTATTGGAGTGTATGTATACTATTTTAGAATCAATATCACTTTAAAATAATCATACATAGTTATTATGTACACCACTATACCCATCCAAGTAAGGTGGTGGTGGAAAATAGATTACATCACGACGTGGAGACGGTATTCCGTACGTACGCACGCGCGGTGATTTCATTTTCTGTAGGATGGATAGATGGTGAAATAGGGTTGTTTAATACTTATAATAACATATCAGTATATGAGTAATACTGATGTTATTACTTCATAATGAAACAACCTAATAATAAGATGTTTAAGAAGAAATAAAGTTCAAATAATCGGTAACGGACATTACCTCTTCTTTGAAGAGCCTCTTTGAGTCCTCCTCTTAGGGTACTAAAATTGGTCTTTGAAGAAAACCAGGACCTATAGGATGTTTTTAGGGAAGTGGAGAAGAGAATTTGACAGGGGTTGGACAAGCTTGAAGGCTAAAAGTGGTGTGAGGAAGAGATAGAGGAGGTTCCCTTTTATAAGGGAGGAGAGGGGCACCTTTGGAATAACAAAAAATATTATTTTATTAAAAAGACAAATTCGGTTTTAAATAGCTCCAAATTGATTTATTTCGAAGCTAAGGTGGGGGTATGTCGAAATCCTCTCATACAATATAATTTAGACAAGTTTAGGTTCCTATTTTAACCTCATCATTTAGATTTAACATTAAGTTAAATAATTTTACTTTTACCGTGTCTTCTTGTGTTCTTATACTATAAGGTTAATAAACATACTATAAGCAGCCAAACGAACCCCAAGTTGTTTATTATTAATATATATAACCTTATCTAAGTTATTTTGCCAAACCTTATATTTGTTATGAATAAAATAACAATTAATAATATAATATTTGTTTTAAAAACTATTTTCTGTTAATGTTGACACTATTTAGTAATTGATTTTTGTGAAAATCATAACAGAATTATTAGTTCAATACAAGTGAATTAAATCAATACTAACATGTCATATTAACCTAGATAATTAGTTTAATTCATAAAATGTCTCAAATTACATTTATTTTGGTATTTATAACATCAATTTTGTCAATATTTCATTAATAAGATAATTACTGCATCATCTTTGTGTCATAAATAAATTAAACTATTTAATTACAAATAAAATACAATTATGTAGGAAAACTGCTTAGATTTCTAATAAATATTTATAGTTGAATTTATCTTATGTATAACCCTATATTAAAAATGATATACTTATTAAACTTTGATTTTAACTATTTTAACCCTTCTTTAAATAAATTAATAATAAATGTCCTAATCTATTCCAAGTGGGCCTAAATGGTCATATTTTATTCCTAGGATTGTTTTTGGTCGAATTACACTTATCCAATAGAATTAGAACATGTGTTAGGGTAATAATATTATTATTTTTACCCTTAATTACCCTATTTACCATGGTAAATAAAAGAAAAAAGTTACTATTCACCAAAAATTATTTTCATCTCATTGAACCACATTTTACGTACTAACATCAACCGTGTCTCTCGGATTTTTGAAATTCCACTCACAGAAGCGGGAAAATTAAGTTTTAGGTAAATTTGTAAATTCTCCTAGGAGGTGGGTAAAAGACGGTGAAAAGGTCAATAAAATTTTTATATATATAAAATTATTATAAAATTACTCCAATGAATTACATTGAACTTATATAGGTATTATGAATCAATTTGGACCTAAAATAAATTTAAATAAAATGAATAATTATTTAAATAAAAATTCGGTTTTTAAATAGTAACCGAGTGTTTTCACTATTCATCAAAAATTGAATGCTTCCAGAAAAATACCAAAATTTCACCCAAGGATAAATTCGATATTCCGAATCCAAAAATGAAGTCCATTTTCAAAAATAAAATTTATAAAATTTCAAAAAGTGGGTATTACTATTCATAATGGCTTATTTTAATAATATTTTAATAGCATATCATTGTTTAGCGAAACTCAGTATTGGGTACAACACATGCTATCGTTGAAGGTCGGGCTTGCGTGAAATGAAAGCCAAGTCAAGGATGCGTGTTGTGAAAGCTCATTTTGGTGTAGCGTACAACAAAAAACATTAATGAAATTAAAAAGAATATTTTTCGTAAAATCTTGGGGTGTTACAGTTTCTCATTCAAAGCGGTTGTTCTGAGAAAATATTAAATAACTTTGGTCTTTGATAGATCCAAAATTATATCCTCACTTGATATTATATGTCCCAAAAAAATGAGAGTTTTTATATCCAATATTCACACATAAAAAATTATATATATAAATTATTCATCCAAAGTCTATTCATCACAATCTTTTGGTGATCTTCATACTATTTCTTATTATTTTAATATATAATAATATCATATATAAAGACAAACACAAACTGATTAAGGTAATCATTGAAGACACTATTCATCAAATCCATGAAGATAATAAGAGAATTAGTAAGACCAAATGGAAACACTATATATTCATAGTGTCCATAACTTTTATGTATTAATGTCATGTATCGATCCTAATTCTTAACCCTCAATTGATGATATCTAGAAAAAAGTTCAATATTTGAAAAGTATTTATCTCCAGGTAATTGGTTAAACAAGTCAGAAATATGGCATTGAAGATACCTATTCTTTATTATGTTTTTTTTGTTCCCGATAATTAATACAGAGCCAAATATATTAATATTTATTCTTATAAAATGGCATAGGTTCACCCCAAGGTTACACATATAGCCAAATAAATCTTTTTTCTAGAGTATCTGGGAGTTTATTATTTAATTCTTGTAACTCAATTAGGTCCATTCTATAAGGAGTCTTTGAAATAGTTTTGGCAACAAGTATTAGTTCTATTAATAACTAAGCATCACGATTTAGTGGAAGAATAAGTAACTATTTCATAAAAAAATCAATAACTACCACACAATAGAAATATCATAAATATTGATTTTTTACCCAACCCTATGAGATATACACCTATATAAAATAGGAATCATGACCCAGACAGTGGATTTGAATTCCATCAGATGTTCTTATTTATCATCACACTAATAGATGGCCATGGGTTGGTTTGGAATATCAAATCTGACTTACCTCCCTTGGAAATTGATGTGGGTTTTATTTAGATAAATCCAATCCTTTCTTATGGAAACAAAAATTCAACAAAAGGGAGAATGATAAGATTTCCCAGAAGCACATTCCAAAAAAGTCAACTGAAGAAGAATAATATACATGAGATGAAATTATCATACGATAATGTGTTTTCCCCAATAATTCAACAGATAATAATTTTTATGGAATTTTTTAACCCTTATCAAATTAATTATATATAAAAGAATGGGTATGTACATAGTAAAATAAGATATTAGAAGTTCTGGAGTGGATGGTTATTATACTTTTCACCACATGCTTATGATACCCCTAAAAAAATTGTGATCACATGAGATTTCACGTTCTCACTTATCATAAGAGGTTTCTTACATTGATCATCATCATTAACCTTTAGTGATGATCACTGATTATCATAATTCCCACACACCATATAATTGAAATGCTAGAGTGTGGGTGCTACATTCTATGGATCTTTCTATCTATTCATGTTATTATCATACTTTTTCCCATAAGATCAACATTCTATTACCCAATATACATTCTTTCCCCACTTAAAAAATTTTCTAGTCTCTTTAAGACAATTTCATTCATGTTTTGTTCCACACTTGGAGCTTAAAGAGATTGTCATATTATTTTATCTATGGTTTTTATAATTTTTTTTGAATTGCATCTTTATTTTCCTATTGAAACAACGAGATTGATTTATAACTCAAATATCCATTTCCATCGTTATATCACATCAAATGATTTAATATTATATATTAAATTTCCTTGTGGAAAAATCCCTACAGAGACTTTGTTTTATTTCACTGAATTATCGATCTTCCTTACTTTTAGGTTGGGTGATAAAGACAAAAGCATACCTCACAAGTCCTGTAACTTTTTCCGCATAGTTACAATCATATTCATCATCCATATATTTTATCTTAAGAAACTACTCCTCTATTTTAAATTGAATAATACCTTGGGATTACTTATTGAAAAATATGGCCATAAACTCATCCTAATCCATGGATTTAATTTCTTCATGTTGTTGCATATTCTTGGTAATTATCCACCATTGATCTCCTTCTCCTTCCAAATTATAGACAACGAAAATATATTTTTCTTGTTCAAAACACTTGAGAATATAAAATATATGTTCTATGGTACTAAAACAATTCTGGATAACTTTTGGATTTGAGGAACCACTAAAAGAAGGTGGGCATTTCCTTGTGAATTACTCATAAGAATGTGTTCCCCTATTTTTCTTGTTGGGAAGTTCATCATGAGTTGTATATTGAGAAGTTTGGGTGATCATAATAATGATATTTTTATTCCATATATAATAAAATTTGGTTCCTTAGGAGTAAAATAATTGAATTTTCCATGACATTCTACATTATCACAATTATTTTGGGCTCTTACCATTGACTAAAACAGAAAATCATAGTGTGCCAAAATATTGATAGTGGTAAACAACCTAATCATGAAAAATAATTTATATAATGGCTAAATTATGAAATATTATTGAAATATATGACACATTGGGTTTGTAATAGATATTTAGTGCTCAACATATATTCAAATCTTTCATGATGGTTTGTAAAGTGTTTTTATATTTACAAAAAATAACACCCCAGAGTGTCAAAGAAGGTGTGAAGAAAGACATAATGTCATGAATTGGGGAGTGAACAAGTAAAAGACTAGTGAACACATTTTGGAGTTATTATCCATAGGTAGAACTATTCTAGAACCACATCCACTTTTTGTATCCATATAGTGATGCAATTTCTTGGAAACCACTCTCTTGATCCTTCACCAAAATTTTAGGAAAGTTTCAAATATGTTGACATATACAAAGGGTCCTCACTAATTTTTTCTCATCATAGTTTCCATGGTTAAATTAACCATTCTATGATAAAAACAATAATGACACAAAATTTTTATACAAAGATACCAAAACTGAATAGATGAATATTATTTATAGAATATAATGATCCATGCCAGAATTTTTTATATCTAGTTAATTTAGAATCACAGATACTTAAAAACCATTTCAAAAATTAAACTACATAATATCCCACTAAGTTATTTATAACTAGAACCCTTCTCAATATATCATAATTAATACCTTTACTCATATCCTAGGGAAAATAAATATAATAATGTGTGATCACATGTTCTTAGTGAGAGTAAATAAGTGTTATATAATTGACCACAAAAGCATGAAATGACCATAATTGTATGAGAACATGAAATTAACATTTGAAAACCACACCATGCATATCAAAGATCATAGTATTGATATAGGGAATAATTTTTTAGTTTAAAATATATTCATAAAAAATAATAAATTAACATGAGCCATAAAAAATAAATATTTTTATATGACTTAGATGTGTGTCATACCCATATGTATAGAAAATAATTTCTTAGTTAGCATGTCTAATTTCCATGTTGTCATAGTGGAATGGGTTCATAAGACCCATAAAATAAATAACCCTATATGGATATTTAAAAGATATTAATTTTCATAATAATAATCATAAAAAGAAATTCAAGTGTATTATATACACTACATAAAAGAAGAAAGTGCTGAATATGGTATGTGTTTCAAAAACAATAAAAGTGAGAAGAAAATATATTACCTCAAGTATTGAATGTATTTATACATATTTAAATCTCCTATATAATTAATATAGGTTTATTATAAATATAATAATGAACTATGACCATATATATAATACCATATATAAATACTTATATCCCTTTCATCACCTTTTTATAAATAATTCTTTATTAACATCACTGTTTTGGGTGATAACTAAATTATATTTCATGTATGTTTTGGTTTTTTAGTTTTATTCATTTAATTTAATTTTGGTTACATCATATACATAATTTTAATCAATATATAAATATAATATAGATTCAATATATATATATATATATATAGAGTCACCCATAAAAGTTAGAGGGAGAAAAATTAAGTACACTGTTCATGAAGATGGTAGGTCATATGTATGTGTGAATGCTGCTTTCATTTTTAAAAGGGTGGAACAGAAAATGGATAAATATTAACTAAAATTTAATGAATTAATTTATCATATATATCATATATATTATTTTAATATTTCCTTATTAACATCCATATCAAAATAAAATGAAAAACATCACATCACTTCATGGTGGTGGTAGTCCATACGCATGCACAAGTGACATTATCATTTTATGACATATTAGAAAGTAAGAATTTATATGCGATATTAAAATTAAACAAGTATATTTATTTAATAAATATCATAAATATAATTTTAATCCATCATTATATCCATCATAAGAGGTGGTTATGGAAAACTGGTTACATCGGTTCGTGAGGCAGTAGTAACCCATACCGATGATTGATGGTTTCTTTTATCATTTTATGGAAGAGGATATGTATATACGGTATGAAATTAACATAATAAGGTTTAATTATATGGGTTATTATTAGGTTATTATACTATAATATTTGAATTTTTTATGTATATGGAACAAGAAATAAAACAATAAATGCTCTGTTAAGAAGGATACCTCTTCTTCAGAGAACCTCTTTCGGATTTTACATAAATCCTTCATTGATTAGATTTATAATAAAATTAAGAAAATAGGTCATGGTGGTTTAATTAATTAATGTATTAGTAATGATATTGGATAATCCAAAAGGCTTCAGATGTGTGAAAATGATAGGACATGGTTCTCATTTTAATTGTGGGGGAGATGACAGAGAAGGAATTTCTGTAAGGAAAATAATATAACCAAATTTTACACTAAAAAAGGATAAAAATGGATTATTATTGATCCTTATATGATATAAGGTATAAATATAGTCATAAAATAGTAATTATTCAGTATTTTAGGTTATTTTAACCCTTATCATTTTAGTTTAACCACGAGTAAACCCATTTTGATGTTAACAATCATAAATAATTTATATTATTTTTACTATTCATTATAAACACAAATTAATTTAGAATTATTATATAATATTATTTATAATCATTCAAAAAATTTAATCATTTTTAACAAATTAAATTTACATAATTGGAAGAATATAATTTAATATTTAACCCACATACGCGATGAAAAAAGATGATTTACAAATAAAATGTATATGATATTGTAGGACTAGAACAATGGCCAGCTCATGTCAGCTATTTCAGGAGATAGGGCAGTGCCCCGCTGGTGCCACCAGATATGAGAACCGGACACCCCACGTCCAGTCCAGCGTAACCGACCTGCACAGTGTGGGATGTGGTCTTTAGAAAGGCCAGAACCACCCCAAATGGGCCAGGCCCACACCATCTAGGTCAGACTAGCTCCATCCGGGCAAGACCCATTCATCTAACAGGCCACCCGGGCTATACCCCTACCGGACTCAGACTTGACCGGCCCCGTTTCACTAAAACTGACGTAACTCGCAAACCGATGGTCTAATTGATACACCGTCTATGGCGTAAGGACCCTTGCGATGAGGTGGTACTTTTGAGATACTAAAATTATATTTTGGATGAAATTGGGTTACAGATGGTTTGGATCGGACTCTAATACAACAAGGTGCTATTTACAATATTCTCTATATCTTACAGATTGGGCGTCCGATTGACCCACCATCAGTCGCGTTGGAACCCTTACGACAAGAAATTAATTTGGGTTACCTCTAACTGAGACTTCGTGGCAGTTAAAATACAACTAAAGTATTGAGGAAAAGAATGCTCTTAACTCATATGTACAAGTTGTGGGAATCTAGTGGCTTTCATTCAAGAGATGAGCGAGCCTCTATGGATCGCCAGGAGAGAGACTCTCCATGGATCAGCAATGGTGCAACCCTCCATGGATCTACAAGAGAGAGACCCTCCATGGATTAGATATGGCCTGACCCTTGATGCATTTTCAAGAGAGGGAACCTCCATGGATCGAAAATAGTAGAAACCTATGTGGATCGACATGAGAGGGACCCTCTATGGATCAGCAGTAGCGCAACCCAACGTGGACCAGCCTCAGAGGGACCAATCATAGATCAGTGACAGAGCGAATTTTTGTGGATCATCATCGGAGAAGACCTCCTCGTATTATCATCCAAGCCCCACAACTGAATAAGATGATCTAGCTTACGACTAATCTTCTCTATTCAAATTCTTTTATTTTTATACCTCATGTGAGCTATCGCTTTTACATAGTTCCATGTTATTGAGATCATGCTTTGTGGTTTTCTCTTTATGGAATTTCAAGAGACCTTCAGGGGTCTCAGGGTCCCTACTGAGTATTTTTATACTCACCCCTGCACGAGCTTCCCCCACATGTTATTGTGTGCTGTGAAGATGACAGACAACTTGACTGAGACTTTGGAGGGCCAGAGCTAGATGGTACATGGAGGCGATCGATTGACGTGGTGAGCTGTAGTGACAATATGTACCTACCCTTTATGTAGGGTCCTTGGTGGTTGATCTCTAGAGCTTGTTTTAATTTTTATATACTACTATTTTAGTTGGTATTTTATACTGGCCTCTCTACTATTAATACTTACTTTTACTCCCAATGGTGGTTATTAGTGGAGGTTGTTCGACATCTTTTTTTCTGTGTTTTACTTGTATGCAGTGTACCCTTTATGTGAGTGTCCAGTTTTAAAAGGAAATTCCTTCCCATTTTGGGTTTCACCTTTTCAGTGTTTGTCACAGGTTTATGGCCTATAAAAGGTGGGATTGGGGTTATCACGACACAGGCCCCAGGGGACGGGTCATGAAAAAAATTATTCATATATACATTAAAACTAGAATGATCATTTTACCCTTTTATAAATTTTTTATAAATCATTTTTGGTAAATTCTATAGGGATTTTTTTATAAAATCACCCTCTAGATATGAATTCAGGTGTATATATTGTTTTTTTTCTATTTTCAATTTCAAGCGAAATAATATTTTTTTCAAGGTATTGGTTATCGATGGGATAGTCTACACGCTTGTATACTTATGATTGTTCAGCGGTGTTCTATGGAAGATGTCAACCAATATAACACCCTGAGATTTTATGATATATTTATCTTCAAATAAATTTAGTTTCTTTAATAACCTATGTACTGAAAATTAAATATTTATTAAAATAATCCAACCATATGGATCAACTCTCAATTCACAGGGGATTTAAATGATGGATTCCCAGGTAATATCCCATTATAATAAGATTATAATCATTAGGAAGATATCCATAAACGGTGTGTAATATAGTTCTCTCTCATGGACTTCTATTACTGGATAGGTAGTTTTTTGCAAAGTTTCCTTCCCTCCAAGTCTAACTAACATTTATTCCCTGGTAGAAAAAAATTCTACAGTTACTATGTAATGAAATAAAAATTTATAAATTAAATTCCCCTTATGATTTAATTGATTGAGGTTATATGTATTATAGATATAGAAAATCATTCAATTAATTCGTTTTATTATATCCTATCAAATTTAAAATTCCTCTGAGTATATTTACTATTAATAATATATCTATTGAATAATGATCAAATAATTAGCATGAATTTATGGTTTTAAAAAATATAATTAACACAGACAAAGGAAGTGATGTCCTCATCCAATAGGTCCATAACCTATGAAACCCATTTACTAAAGATTTTGATGATGATATAATCACTAGGATTTACCCTTGACCACGATCAAAATGATATCCAACTACTTAAGCCTGAATGAAACTATTTATGAGATAATTTCAATCTCATCGTGATCATGAATCAAACCATGCCCGCCGAACTACCCCGTAAAAACCTCACTATCATGAACCTTACTCTTAGGGAGTTTTCTGGTGTATTAATGATATATGTATAAATAACCTAATGATATTAATATGTATACAATATTGAATAATGAATATATTTTAACATTTTTTGTTATTGTCACATTATAAATGATTTTTGATTTTGATACAATAAAACACGAATTATATTTTTGGGTAATATTGAAATTCAATTAATGAATTTACTAATTAATGTATTTTTTAAATATATAATATATTATTAAAATATTATTATAAAATAATTTTTAGTAAATATAAATGATATTATAATTTTTATGAATTCAAATGTAATATTTATAAGGGTTTGAAAACTATTTTAAAAAAAACCAAATAATTTCTCAATAAATATAAATTCTTATTTTAAAATTATAAATTCACATAATTGTAAAATTATTTCGTTAAAATGAATATTAATTTTTGAATCATAACATTTAAATTATCCAATGCTTAATTTTCATTATTTTCTAAGATAGTTGAATTTTCTGGTAAAAATTAAATATGGTTAAAATATACTGTGTGTATTGTGACATCATAATACCACAAAAGTGATGTCATAAATACTATAAATATTATCCATTACCAAATATGTGTATTCCCTTTAATATAATGTGATTTTGTGTTTATTTTATTATTTTTATAATGATTTTATGAATCCTCCAAAACCTATAATATATTTTAAGGTTTAAAAACCATTTCTTTGAGGACATGACTAGCATCCACACCAGCCAGGGTATTATATTAAATAGTTAATCACTTAGCCTAATAAAATAACTTAACCGACTCCCATTTTTAGAAACTATGTTGAAAACCATTAGAAGGTGTTTTTGATTTCTTTATCTTATACAGTTCATTACGTACGTTTGAGAAATAAAAAATAATTCCCCACTCATTTCCTTTATAAACTCACCCAAGATCGGATTTATTTATACTAAAAAACAAGAAGCATGCATTTATTCTATCCTACCCTCTCTAGATTCCTCCCAAGGTTCCACCAAGCTTTCAAGAAGCTCATCCCAAGCATTTAAAATCACCCTCTCAACGTAAGGGATCATTTCCTTCTCTTCATTATACAAGATTCTCCATTATCTTATGCCTTCTATTTAAAATACATTGTGTTTTGAAAAGATAATCCATATACCTATTACTATATATATATTTTAAATGATGAGATACCCTTTTTCTCTAATTAAACCTTTTTCTATGTTTTTAACTAACACTATAATGCTTCCAAAATTTCACTGTGATTTTCCATGCCAAACAAATGTGTTGTGATTACACATACCATTTTTCATATAATGGGTGTCCAAATTTATTAACATATAATTATTTTATTATGGACAAAATGATATTTATTCTACTTTACATGATCATTGAATAAAATGTGTTGATAAATGATTCAATGTTTTATGATCTATGTGGAACACATAAGCATGATAATGAAATGAATGTTATGGGTGACCCAATTCATTGGCTTTTGTTTTAGTCCAATGAGATTCCATATATGAGATTAGAGAGTGACCATAATATATCATGGGACTTTTTTATCATTATTTCTTGGATGTTAGCCTTGAACTATTTTTTATGATGCAATGTTTTATGTTTTTTCCAAATTTCTCATGTTTCCTTTAGGTTATCATGCTATACCATGCCTCATTGTCTATGTTAATGATTCTCATCCCATATCTGTATCATTTATATGCCTATTTTCTAAAACATATTATTTTCTTAATTTCATTCCAGGTTTAATCCATTCTTTGTCATTACAGCTCACCCCTTTCTTATGTATGTCCCCATTTTATGCCATGCCGTTTTATGTTCCATGGAATATTATGATAATTTTAATGATGTTTTAAATAATGGTGACATGTTCCCAATTTCAATTTTTTATGTAATGATCATAATTCCCAAACACACTAGAATTATCAATCATTGGCATTGTATTTTTTGTACTCTTATGTAATAAATGACTAATTAATGTGTAATAAAGACAATTGTTTCCTTTTTTGGTAACAAAGGAATCATTTATAAATTTTGGGTATTAAGATTATAAAACTCTAGTAAAATACTTAAGGATAAAACTAAGTGTAAAAAATATCCCAAAATTTTGGTGAAGTATTGAGTAATATTTTTCTCTAGAAAATACATACCTATATAGATACTATAAGTGTATGTGGCTCTGGAATATATGTACATAGGGGTAAGACCCGAAAACACTGTGTCGATCTAGACACAATTGGGAAGTCCTTCATGAAAATTATCCTTACCGCACACCTGGTTTGAGACTCTTGAGGGATCATTAGTGAAATATTGAGTTTAATTCTGGCGTGGAATGGAATTAACTGTTCATCCCTTAGTGCATTGTTCATTACTTAAACTACAAGGAATCTAGGTACATTGTAAACTAATACACTAATCCAAGGGTTTTAATAGACAACCAACATCCTCCAAGGCATTAATGGAGAGGATTTTACATAACAACTGCTGAGGTGGATCCCAACAAGGATATGGTGGTAAGTAGGCTAGTTATTCATTCAAGAATAGTGAATATACCTTTTTATTATAGTTATATGAATTCCATCACATAACACATGTTTATTAGAACTATTCAAACAACACCATAAAGCATGGTAGTTGAGTTGTCTACGAAAACGGAAAATGGGGTAATTTTTGCATCCCATTTATATGACTCCTCCCCTATAAATTTTGTGTGTTGTAATTCCAAGAAAACCTTGTGATAATCCCTTTATAGTGGTTCTATGAAATTATGGGTGTGGATTGGCTTTCCCTATATAAATCCAACTTAAATGTCTGTGACAAGGAAATCACTCTCCATATTCTGAATCATACACCAATTCTATACAAGTGTAAGGAGGAAAATGAATTTTCTTTAGAATTTTCAACTCATTTATGGATATTGTTTATATATAAGAAGGCTTATCTAGATTAAATTGTCAAGTCTATGGAAAATATCATCCTCAAAGGCATTCCCATTTTGAGGGAATACACTGATGTGTTTCATGAAGAATTGTTTTGTCTTCCTCCTAACCAGAAGATTTATTTTTTAATTGATATTATTTTGTGTGTGTTTTCATTATCTAAGATTCCATGTATAATGGTAGTTGTGGAAATTGAGGAGTTGAGGAAAAAAATAGGAGAATTGAGATAAAGGGTTCATACACCAAATTTCTTTATCTTAGTGTACACCAGTCCTCTTTGTGAATAAGAAGTATGGGTAAATGCACATTTTAATTAATTATCATGAGCTCAACAGTATTAAAATGAAGAAAAAGTATCATATTCCATGAATTTATGAATTTCTTGTTCAGATACATAGAGAAAAATACTTCTCTGAGTTAGATATTCAGTCAGGATATTATTAAGGCTGAAGAAGGAGGATATCCCCAAGACTAAATTCCATACAAGGAATTAGCCCAATGAGTTCAAATTAATTCCATTCAGACTCACTAATGCTCCATAAATATTTAAGGACTTGATTATTTGAGTATTTAGATATTACCTCAACAAATTTATGGTAATATTTGTAGATGATATTCTAATATACTCTAAAAGAACGGAAGATCATGAGGATCATCTGCGTATTGTGATAAAAACCATACAAAAATAGAATATTTATGTAAAGTAAATAAAATTCATATATTGTTTAAATTAAGTCTCATTATTGGGGAATATCATCCCAAGAAATGGGATATCTGTGGACCCTTCAATAACAAGAAGCAATTAAACAATGTTCTAGCCCAATATCTGTGATAGATATCTGTAGTTTCCTTCGATAATCTAGTTACTATCAATGATTTGTGAGGACTTTATCATGATTTTAAAACTATATAACCAATATAATTAAGAATGGAGTCAAGTTTTCTTGGAATTATTAATGGGAAGATATGTTCATGGAGTTAAAAAAATAGGCATCTCTGTGAACCTGTACTCAAACAACCCACAAGTAGAGAAACTTTGTGGTATTCTTCAATGCTTCAAAGAAGGTATTAGGTTTTTTGTTAATGTGAAATTATAAAGTGATAGAATATTAATCAAGGAAATTAAATTTTTATGAGAATAACTACCCAACACATGATCTAGAATTGTCCATAGTGATCATCATGTTGAAAATGAGGTTGCATTATCTATTTGGGGAGCAGTGTGATATATACACGGAATAAAAAAAGGATCAAGTATATATTCACATATAAAGACTTGATTATGAACAAATGAAGATGGTTATATTTGATCAAGGACCATGACAACTCAATTCACTACCATCATAGGAAATTAAATAAAGTAAAAGATTCTCTTAGTGGAAAGAATCTACAAATTTCATCATTGATAATAATTGAGAAGGATATGATATTATTATATTTATATAGGGTATAAATGGGAATGATAAAGGGATGAACATCGTAAAGAATTTCATAAATTATTTCCCAACCATCCCTTCTAGAGAGGAAAAATGATTCTCAAAGATTTTATGTGGTAATTCAAAAGAATGTGGAAGCTATAAGAAAATAAAAATCCTCAGAGTTTAATGTTAATAGATAAGGAGATGTAAGATTTGGGTCACGACTTTGTATACCATCAAATCACAAGTTAAAAACGTTTTTGTTGGATGATGCATAAATTTTGACTTTATCCATCCATCTTGAAAGCACAAATATGTATTGATATTTTAGAGATCATTGTTTATGAGACAATATAAAAAATAATATTGTGGAATATACATCAATATGTCTTGCATGTTAGAACTTTAAGGAGGGAAGGAGAAAACCAATGGGATAATGAAACCATTACCCATACCTACATGGAATCAGAAAATAAATCACCAGGGAATTTGTCACTTTTTTTGGGGAAATCAATAGGAAATAATGTTATATGAGCTATAGTGTACTGTTGTACTTAAAAGGATCACTTCATTTCAATTTTAGAAGATTTCTCAGTTGATCAAATCTAAAGGATATGCATTAGAGAAGTGGTGATGATTCATGGAACCCAATTAGATATTTTATCTCATAGGGACCCATGATTTACCTCTAATTTATATATGAGTCTCCAATAATACATTAATACTGAGTTGAATTTCAACATGACTTATCGCCGTAAAATTAATAGACAATATAAGATAACTATCCCGATACTCTAGGACATGTTGAGAGTATGCTGAATTGACTTCAAATAAGGATGAAACCAACATCTTCCTTTAGTAGAGTTATCATACAATAATAGTTTCTGCTCAAGCATCAAAATGACAACTTATAATGACCTTTATGGGAATAGGTGAAGAACACCCGCATTCTGTGATGAAGTTGGGGGACACAAACTGCTAGGTTCATAATTTTTTGGGAAATTGTGGAAAAGTTCAAGAGTATTCAATAGCACATAATGGAAACTCTAAGTTAATAAAATATCTATGCTAACAATAATTGTAGATATATAGATTTTGAGGTTGGATAAATGTTATTCATACACATATTTCTAAGGAAGAAATATATGAGATTTTGGGAGAAGAAAAATCTTCTTCCACGATACATCAGTCCCTTTGAGGTCATTGATCTAATTAGAGTGGTGACCTATCTAATAGAACTCCCACCTGACTTATCTTATGTACATAATGTGTTCCAAACATCACTCTTGAGGAAGTAAATACCAGACTCCTCACATGTACTCAATATGGAGGTGGTACAGTTACAGAATGATCTTTCCTATGATGAGAATCCAATGATGATCTTAGATCATAGACACATAGTTCCATAAAATAAGAAAATGCACCTGGTCAAAGTGATATAGAGACACCATAAGTTTGAAGAATAAAATTGGGAACTAGAGGAGGTGATGTAATAAATTTACCCGCATCAATTTTATTATGTGAAATGAAAATCTATAGGGATAAATTTCTAAAGGGGTGGGATTGTAATGGCCTAAAAATTTATAAATAAAATTCCCATTATTATTTAATTAAATGAATTACTATATATTAGGGGTATTGAAGACACATTCACTTTGTTAGTTTTATTATATCATATCTGTCTCAAAAGAATATTATGTCGGATTACTATTGATAACATAACCTTTGAATAGTGATCATATAATTAGTATAAACATAGGGTTTTAACAAATCCAATTGACATAGACAAAGGATGTGATGGCCTCAACCAGAAGGATCATACCATTGAATCCCATTTATCAAAGACTCTAAGGGAGATATCATCACTTGGATTTTCACTTGACCAATCACAAACTAATATCCAATAACTTAATCATGATTGAAACCATTTACGAGAGAAGTTCAAGCTCATTAAGATCACAGACCAAACCATGTATGCTGAACCACCCCATTAAAGTCTCACCATTTCAAACCATAATCCTTGGGTTTTTTGGGTGTATTAAATGGATATATATAAATAGCCTAATAATTTAATATTTATATTCAATATAATAATGAATATAATTTAACTTTCTTTTACATTTATCACTTTATAATTGTTTTTATTTTCATAGAATAAATTTTTTTTGGGTATTATTAAAATTCAATTTATGAATTTAGGAATTCATTGATTTTTTTTAAATAGATAAAGTTTTATTAAAATTTTATTATTAAATATTTTCTATTAACTATAAATGATCATATATTTTTTTATGTAGTCCAATATAATTTTTATAAGCGTTCAAAAATAGTTATTGTTAAACAACCCAACATTTCTCGATAAATGTCGATTCTTATTTTTAAAGTGGAAAATCACATATTTAAAAAATTATTTTGACAAAAATGAATATTATTTTTTGAATCATAACATTGAAATCATAAAATTGTGATTATTCATAATTTTCATAGGCAGATGAATATTCGGGTAAACAATAAATATGTTATAAATATACTGCGTGTATTATGAAATCATAATTCCCCAAAAGTAATGTAATAAATACTATAAATGGTATAGAAGAACATATATATGTTTCTACTTTAAAATAATGTTTTTTTAAATTTATTTTATTAATTTTATAAATCCTTTATGAGTCCTTCAAAACCTATAATATATTTTAAGGTTTGAAAATCATTTCATTATGGACATGAATCACTTCCACATAAAGGAAGGTATCATTTAGTAAATTCATCCATTTTAATAATAAAATAATTAAAATAAATCTCATTTGGTAGAAAACATATCCAAAAACTATGGGAAGGTTTTTGTTTTTTATTACGTTATTATATAGATTACAAAACCTATGTTTGAGAAATAATAAATCATTTCCCACTCCTTTACTATATAAACCCACCCACACTCCCATTTATATTCACTAAAAAACATTGTATAACATACCTCTCCTTCCCTCCCCTATCTAGAGTACTCCGAATGTTCCCCCAATATTTCAATAAGCTCCTTCGAGGAATTTGGGATCACCCTCACAAAGTAAGGGATCATTTCCATCTCTTCTTTTTTAAAGCTTATTAATTATATTATTCCTTTTAATTCTAATCAGTAATGTTGGGATATGATTTTGTATGTCCTTATTACTGTCCATTTTATTTCATAATGATTATAGACCAATTTATCTCTCATCAAATCATTTTATGAATTTTTATGTAACGCTGTTGGGATGCCAAAATTTCACCATGATTTTCCATGACAAACAAATGTTTAGTTAATACCCATACCCCTTTTCCTATTAAGGGTGTTCACCTTTATGCTCATAAAATTTATTTATTATATAATTAAATGAATTTATTTCACACTCCAAAATCCTGTAATTAATCTTTATGATAAATGAATCAATTTGTTATGATCTATCTCAGACATATAAGTGTGATAACAAAAATAATATGACAGGTGTGTCAAAATTATATAACACTCCAATGCATTGGGTATTGTTTAATCTCAAGAGAAATAATTAAATGTTTTAGAGAGTGAACCCAATACATCATGAGACTTTTTCCGTCATGATTTCTTCATAGTTATCCTTTACCTATGTTTATGATTTAGTTTTTTATGTTTTTTCCACATTTCATATGTTGAATTTATTTTATCATGTTGTATGATGCCTCATTGTCCATGTTCATGATTCTCACACATTTTATCGCTCATTGATATGCCTATTGTCCAGCATGTAATATTTTCTTTATGTTATTACTTGTTAATTCCCTTACAGAGATTTATATCTCACCCCTTTCTTATATGTGTCCCCAAGTTATCCCATGTAGTTTTATGTTCGATGGAATATTATTATTATTTCAAGGATTTCTTCAATAATGGTGAAGCATTACTTATTTTAAGTTGTTATGTAATGTACCTATTTCCCAAATACACTATATTTATTAATCACACAGTTTTTATAATGTATACTCTTAAGTAATAAATCATGAAATAATGTGTAAAAAAGGGATGAGTTGACATATCCTTACAAAATAATCCATCTCCAATGGATAAATATTTTTCCATTGAATAAACCCAAACTAAAAGGCAGAGTCTAATTAGGCTTCAAAAATATAAAAATTATAATATATACACAACAAAATTACAGTAACCATATCTCTTAACTCTACTCCAATAGAGTAACATTTACCAGGAAATAAACTAAAGAATAGAATTACTAAACCCCTATTGTCTCTCACAAGACCACCCCCTCTCATTTCCAAAATAATACATGATCCACCCATGTTTAATTTCATCCCCATATTGGGAGGACTCTATTTTACCCATTTTCCCTAGATACCCTAATCAACTTCAGTAGTTCTAAAAATCCTTGGTATAAGACTATATAACACCATAGAGGGATCCATTTCATTTATTAGTGCCCCAAGATTAGTAACAAGATACTTCACCCACACCTCTCAGAAAATAATGGAATATCATTGACATTCTCTTACTTTAATCATATCCTCCCAAAGAACCCATCACACGACCAAAAATCTATTACACGAGTAAGACATGAAAATATCTTCTAAAACCCTTCTCATTCCTCCTAATCTCCCCATAACATTCTACCATGAACATCATCCATAAAGAGTCTCCTTCAATGATGGCACACACCAATCTCTCATGCATGGTATATATTGCTTCTGAAGCACTACATAGTACTATACCACCATTATCTATCAGAATTTAAAATCATTTTATGTATTCTCAATGGCATCATCCCACCCAGTTTCCATACTATATTAAATTATTCATTATATTTTCACAAATTTTGATTGTTCCCTTCAGTGGCTTGATGATGCATAATATGTGCATTGGTAGAAATTTAATCACACTTTTAATCAAAGTAATCCCCCCTCTAAAAAATAGAAATTTTTTATTACAATTAAAAATAATGTCCATATTCTAGATGATGATTCACTATAATGAGGAAAATTTAACATTTCATTTAAAATAGGGGCTCTAAGATACTCCCTTGAATGTTTCTCCTCTGCATGCCAAATTTTTCCTAAATTGGGATGCTATGGTTTCTTGAACATTTATTATAAATTAAAAAACTACTCTTACTTTGGTTAATACACATGCTACTCAACTTCTGATAATTTTTAATGATTTTCATGATCCTCCTAATTGATCATTTCCTTCCATTAAAAAAATAAAATTATATCCTCAAATATAATATGAGAAAAATTTCTACTTCTAAACCACTTAATATAGAGAATAATGCTTCCCTCCTCCAATCCTTACAGTACATTCCATATAATAGCCACTATATCGAGAATAAATAAACTAGGGTTCATGGTGTCTATATTAATTAAATCATTTATGGTTTTGAATAAAACAAATATCTTTCCCAATAAAGAGATGGTAAGCCACAAAGAAGCATAAAATCTGAAGAAAATATCATAAAACCAATATCAAAATCAAAAATTAATCATGAATATTATAATGAAACTCCATTATAACCAATAAAATTCCCTATCCATGTCCACTTTGATAATTAAATTATATTCAACAATCCTTTTATTCAAATACTACACCATTTATTGGTCAATACCAATAGCTTCTTAGACACTTCTACTATTAATAAAACCATGATGATAAACTGATATCAATCTTAGAATAACATGGATTATTATTCTATTAAAAATATTAGAAAAAATTTTATAAGAAATTTTGTGCATTAAAATTAGCCTATAATGACTCTGCTATGTATAATCTTCCACCTTTGGGATAATAACCACTTTGGAGGTGCACACAAACCTGATCAACTCTCCTCCTCTAAAAAAGTCCCACATCACATCCCCTACCTGGGATTTGATGATATCCAATGCTCCCATGATCAAATCACCTAGAAACCCATTATGTCCTAGGGAAATTTCTTACTTTTTTCTTAACATGGTCTCTTTGATCTCCTCTTAACTCAAAATTCCTTCTAGTACACAATTACCTCTATCCTCGACTAGTCTAGGCATGCATCCCATGAAGAGATCTTCTTCATTTATGTTTCCACTTATTCCTCTATTGGGGGTATACATACGATATAGAAGACCCTAAAAATACTCTAATACCCTTTTAAATGATACATAAACATCATGGGTGAAGGTTCCATTATCATTTTTTCAGTTAATTATTATGGAAACTTTCTTCTTCTTCCAAAATTCTCGAAAAAAAATTGGTATTCTAATCCATTGATTTGAGCCACAGAGCTCTATAATTTTTCATACAGACAAAAAAACTCACATACAAACACACACACTCTATCTCTAGGAGTTTATTTCCCAGAAGATTTTTCTTCTCTATCAAAAATACAAATAGATCACCATTTCAACTAATTGAATGACTTTCCTCAAGTATTTCAATATCGTCTAGGATCCTATCCAGTCTAAAATCCTCATCCATTATCTTTATAAAACAATATAGTTCATCTATTTCTAGATGATTTAGTCACTACATAATCCCCACCCATGTAGTACCCCTCTTTGGTTTCTACCATGACTCCCTAACGATCTGCAAAAAAACAATCCATTTGGTGCTAGTTGGTCGAATAATAATTACCATTGTACCTCTAATACTCATTTTTCAGAACCACTAATAGTAGAGAGTGATCTAAATGTGATATGGTGATATGGGTAACCATTTCATGCCTGAAAGAATCAAGCCCTTGGATATTAGATATACATTAGACAAGTCTACTCCAAAATCTCCAATTTCCTTTTCCATTGTTACACCATGTCCATTTACTCTTGGGAAAACACATATCAATGAGGCCATTAAATTAAATGAAATCTCTGAAATATTTTATTTCATTGATCATGATGTCCCCTATAATATCTTTAAATTTCTATGTATTATTTGTAAAAAATATTTTATTTAATTTTGAGATTAGGTGCTGAGATGACATGCGATTCAGAGACTCGGTGTGTCCGGAATAAATTTTTGAAATATGTTAAAATATTTTACAGCACAAAAATATGTTTTTCCATAAAATAATTAATAAATACTAAATAGAAGACCAGATCATAAATATAAGGGCACTGTTGAGTTAACAATGGTGGTCGTAACCTAGGTGCAACCTAATATCGGTCAGTGCGGGCAATTAGAGAAAAAAGTTATAACAGACATAAAATGAATAAAGTTATTTTAATTTATTGTGTTGATGCATCAATTTAAATTTCTTTATATAAATCTTTATTTTATAATTCTTGTATTAGTTATATAAACATGTAAACTCTGGAGGATTATTTGAGAGAACCCCTGGAGGATTATCTCGAACAAATGACGACAAAGTTGCGGATCGTGAATCAATCAGTCAACGCAACCTCCGATTCGACGGATCTAACCAACAAACACAACACAAAGACCTTCATTCATTTTCTATAGAATATAATTGAAGTTGGGTGTGTTATTGGTTTTTATTTTCACCTATCTTGAATTTTATGATGAATACAGACAAGTCAATGAATTGATTGATCTATAGTTCAATAGTATTTATAGGATGGTTTAATTTTTAGTGTTTCGATGAGAGATTAATCTTTGTGATTATTTTTTTAAGATTTTCATTGTAAGGGGTATAGATCAAGATTTAAATGAACATTGATCGAGGTTTGTTCCTCTCATTTTTTCTTGTTCTTCTCCACTGTTCATCCTTCATCGTGGGCATTCTTTGTTGGTCCCGCGACTCGACACATCCGGATCAATCGATCATTGCACACCCGATTCTTAGTACATTGATTTGATAACATAGATATAGCATCAATATGGCATGATAGATTTTAAATGATAGATATGGATAGATTTAGATGATGGTGGATCCCCGAATTCACGTTCTTCATCATTTTTAGAAACAAAATGAAGAATGAAGATTTAATCTATTTTTTTGATGAGATGAAAACAATAAATGTGTCGATTTGTTAATGGAATGAATCAATGGCTTTGGATCTTGAGTATATAGGTGAAAAAATCATTGGAATGGATGCTGGAGGATCGATTGGTGCGGGTATGTTGAAGAAGAGGAGTTCTGGAAAAACCCAATACACAAGGCATGTAGTCCTCGACTACTTGGCTTGTAGTACCCTTCGATGGACTTGATGTGTAACTTAAGGAGTACATGGATACTGGATGGAGTAAAAGGGTTTCTTATACAACATTTACCCCCAACCCCACCCATGGAACGACCTGGATCATGTACATGGGCTACACCATGTATTGGTACACAGGAACTGATACATGAGGTGACGCTGTGTACTAGCACATGACTGGAGTACACGGGAAAACCCCAAATACAGGGAAATGGCATGTAATAGTTCCACATGTTGTATAATCTTCTAAAACAACATTGGTTGATGACATGATCCATTTACATGGGTAGTACCCAGAGTCGAGGGACCAGGCGTGTACCCATACGACACGTCGTTGACCCCATTCTACATGGATTAGATCTCTTTTCTTCTGTATCATGGACATGTTTTGTAATCCCCTTGAGAGCCCTATGGTGGGTTCCCTTTTTATCATCGTGACCTAGGTGGATTTCATGGCATCGACGTGACTAATCCTACTGTGCATCGATCCTCCACATAGCAGGTTGATCTGGATGTAGTTTTTGGTATCTGCCCATGGACCTGGATGTGATCCTCATCAATTGTATCATATTATCATCATATTTATCAATGTGTTTCTCACATGAAGGTTCCTCATGAGAAGTTCCTATCAGATGGTAATCATTAGTTCTATCAGGCTCAAGAGTGTGTTCTCCCCGGAGAGTGCTTTGTGGAATCTTTGAACTGAAATCCTTGGGATGGTATACTATGGTTGTGGTTTTCCTCTAGACTATGTGTCTTGAATTGAGTATATCTGGACATTCTTTATATATTTTTTGTAGACATATACCTATGTAGAACAAACTGTAATTTCCTTAATTGTATTGATTTTTGGTTTCAGGGTTTCCTACTGAGTATTTTTATTCTCACCCAAACATGGGATTTTCCTACACATGTCATGTATTGTGCAGATGATCAACCATTTTGAGAGAGTCCTAGATGTACCTGGGACAAACGATGCTTAGTGAGACTGGATAGACTGAGGTGTGTTCTTGCAGATTTCAGAAAGCAGGCCTAGTACCTTTTTCATAGAAATTGGACTTTTGTTATAGACTCTTTGTGGTGGGATTGTAATTGGTCCTATTTTTCATTAATTTACTTATTTCTATACTCTATTTGTATGATATATATGTATGCATGTATTTGTTACATAGTGGTTTTTACATTTCAGCATTTGTGGGTTTGGAGATGTGTGTGTGTCCAGGTACTTAGTAAATGCCTCTCATGTTAGTGATATGCCTACTCGGTACTAGTCACTAGCCCATGGCCTATTGGAGGGAGTCTTGGGGAGTCACGGCATGGGCCGCACTAGGATGGGTCATGAAATAGTTGTATCAAAGCGATCAGTTTTACTTTAGGAATGGGAGTATACGACAGTGGATTCGGGAAATATTGTGAAGTGTTTAGAGTTCAACTTTTTGGATAGGGTCACTTGTGTTGGTGTGGTAGCTGATGTATCCATATATCAGTACTCAGATCACATTATTTCTTACTCAATACCTGAGAAAACTTATTTCATGGAAAATAATGGTACATAAATCATATAGAAATGGGTTTTGGTTTCTATTTCATTCTCGAGTTTTCTCTCCAGATATACTCATTGACCACTGTAGATATTTCTTACTTACAGGATGCCTATGTGACATATGTCATCTAGGATTCAGCAACTTGATATTGGGGATAACACCCTCTGTCAAGAGGATTCGATATAGGGACTAGTTCACATGATGTTACCTACATGTGGTTCGCCAGACATATTTCCTCCTATAATGAATCATGTGGCTTATGTATTAATAGCAGATAAGTTGCATAGGTTGAGATTTCTTCCTGAGTTTCAGAAAAAAAGGCCCCCGGGTTCTGAGGTGATCCCCACCCATAGGCAGCTAAGGATTAGCTTGAGGTGGTGAATCATGTTTTCCATCTAGTTAGGAAACCAATAGATAATATGGTGGTCCTAGGGGAGATCCTTCATCATCGAAAAATAAGATGATGGTGGGGGTTTAGTTACCCTATCTTATGATGGGAATAATCATTCATGGGTAGAGTCCGAGAAACTTTTTAGAGAGGATTTATCACCTTATAAGCTTAGGGGTACATGTATCTAAGAGATTTTGCTGCTCGGATAGGAGAACATGTCAGTGTCTGAGTATTCATCAAGGTATTCCAACCTCTGTATGTACCTGATAAATTTGGTACATGACCAGTTCATTAGGTCTTAGAACATAGAGTAAGATCTACAAAGAGACATGTGTGATAGTTTTATGCCTTTGTGCACTCCTACCAATGCTGAGGTTCTAGTTCGAGCCTTGGTGGTTGAGAGTTCCTTGGCTGAGAAGATAAAATCAGTGGTTATCAATAGTGAGAATAAAAGAGTATAAAACTCGATAATAGTGAGATTAAATTAGTCTTAGGGACTTGTACACATGAAAAATTTTATGAGGAGGTCCAAGTATAGGGCTCTGCTGTTTAGGGCTCACCATGTGGGTCTAGTCAGCCTAGAGAGAGGCGGTGCTACTCTTGTGTCATCAGGGGACATCTCATTCAAGATTTTCTAAACTGACATACAACTGATAGAGATAATATTGATAGAACACTAAGGCAGAGATAGCGGAAGGATTAGACATATCTGATGGACATAGGTGTTTCCTATTCCTTTCTAGCCACATACCTTATAAAAGACTTAGAGATTTTTGTTGAATCGTTGACTCAACCCTTACACGTGGAGACTCCTACTATAGAATCCTCAGTTATCACACACAAATGTTAACATTGTGATCAGACCCTTGGAGGTGGGGGTTTTAGTTGGAACCTCTTGGAAACAACATTTAGGCCTTACAACATAACTCTTGGTATGGATTGGTTCTACATTCCTTGCATAGTTTGACTATTTTAAGAGAAGGGTATGGTGTATTCATAGTGTCGTAACTAGGTTTTTCATAATCATGGGAATAGAAATTTAGTTAACGTAGGATGGAATCATACATATGAGGGTTTATTTGATTACTCATCCATTGGATAGTCTAATCCTTGGTGCATCAGACATTGTGAGTTCCCAGTTTCCTACAGTGGTGGCAAAATACAAGGATATCTTTTCTGATGATTTTCTAGGTTTACCTCCCCGCCAAGAGATGTACATCAACAATAATCTACACCCTTGGATGACACTAATATCTCCACCAACATATCTTATCACTCCTTCCATGTTCTATGATTATAGGGGGAAGCTTGAGGACTTATAGATGAAGGGATTCAATAGACCTAGTGTTTCGCCATGCGAAGACCTAGTTCTTCTTTTCTAGATGGAAATCGATAACTTGAGGTTGTGTGTTGACTACCAGAACTTGAACCATGTTTCCATGAAGAAAAAGTATCCAATATCAAGGATTGAAAATCTCTTTGATTATTTGAGGGGGTAACGATGGTTCTCAAAGGGTTACCTCATATGAGGCTATCACCAACTGCGAGTACGGGATGTGGATATTCTGAATATGACATTCCGATGTCTCAATGGTCACTATGAGTACTTTTTGATTCCCATTGGAATGATGAACACACCAAAAGTTTTTATGAGACTCATGAACTGAATATTTCATCCTTACAAAGACCATTTCATGGTGGTGTTCATTGATGAAATCCTTATGTACTCGACATCTGAGGAGGAGCACATGAGACACTTAAGGATAGTTATGGACAAACTCTGAGAGAACCATATTTTTGAAATTCTCTTGAAATTACAGTTCTGGATTCAGGTGGTCAACTTTCTATGAAATTTTATCTCAACAGATGGAGTGGATGTGGACCCAGCCATGGTTGAGGTAGTGTTATCATGAGAGCCAACTAATAGAAAGATAGTGCAGCGGAGATTCCTTGGGTTGGCAGGCTATTATCAGAGATTCATACCTGATATCTCCATGTTATTATCACCCATGATATCTTTAACTAAAAAGGGGCATCCTTTCATTTGTAAAGAAATGTTCCAATAGTCTTTTCAATGGTTGGGTAAGATTTTGATGAGTGCTCCCATCATGAAATTTATGAAGGAAGGTGCCAATTACACAGTGTTCTGCAATGCATCAGGAACTAGCCTTGGTTGTGTTTGTACGAATAGGTTAGTGGTGATTTACTATGGTTCACAACAGTTGAGACCACATGAGTACTACTACACGACCCATGATCTTGAGTTTGTAGTGGTAGTATTCTCATTATATATGTGGTGAAACTACCTTATGGGAGAGATGTTTATCATCTACTTCAATTACAAGAGTCTCAAGTATAACTTCTCTCAGAATCATTTAAACTTGAGATAAAAGAAATTGATATAGTTTCCTCTATAACTATGACATAGATATTTTATATACTCTTAGAGAG
Organism: Viscum album; assembly: GCA_963277665.1. NCBI lineage: Eukaryota > Viridiplantae > Streptophyta > Magnoliopsida > Santalales > Viscaceae > Viscum > Viscum album. Next base: position 1,511,439,846 of record OY728153.1, on the reverse strand, counting down.
AGATCTTGGTAGCAGATCCTCTTAGTGGCAAATCTAGTTCATATTTGTTGAATGAGGAATCAGAGTAGTTGAACTTGTTACAGTTATCCTTTTTGGATAGAGATGGATCATCTTACCTCTAGTCGATGGTTTTCACCCCACCAATATTAAAGTGAGTCATGGAGGCATATCTTTGTGATACCAACCGTGGGACCCTACGTGCTCGTATATCTATAGGTCATTCTCTTGATGGATATTTTAAAGGTGGGAAGCACATCATTATTTTTAGAGGATTCACGATGGTACCGGTGACGTTATGGGAAGAGGTTCTAAGGGATTTTCATACACCTCCTTTGCAAGAACATTTGGGAGTGGAAATTATGTACCAGTACATTTGATATCAATTCTGGTGGATAGGGATGAAGAATTAAGTTTCATAGTTTATCTCTTGATGCCTTATTTTTCAGCAAGTGATGGTTTAACACCAAGTTCCAATGGGTTTAGCTCAACCCCTTGAGGATCTAAAATGAATGTGGGATGGGATATCTATCGACTTCAGGATGGTATTACCACATACATTCAGGGAAAAAATTCCATCTGTGTGATCATTAACCAACTCACCATGTCTTCCCACTTCCTAGCTATTTGAGAGAAGAGTTCAGTAAATAGATTGGGAAGCCTCTATATCAAAGAGATAGATCAACACCATCGAGTTCAAGGAAGGAGACCATGCGTTCCAACAAGTTTCACCTCAATGGGAATTATAGAGTTTTGGCTGAGGGAACAAGTTATATCTATGTTTCATCAGTCCTTTTTAGATACTATGTAGAGTTGGTGAGGTGGTGTACCTCTTAACTCTACCTCCATAGTTAGACAGTGCACATTACTTCTTCCACTTTCCGTAACTGAGGAGGTATGTGCAAGAACCATCACAGGTTATCCACCAGGGTTAGTTAGACATCAAGGATTGAGAAAATATTGTTCAGTACCATGTAGATATTGAGGATCAGAAGAAGAGGATCCTTTGTGGGTAATCAATTCTTTAGGAGTATGTTTGAGGGATGCATGAGAATATCTAGGAGAGAACTTAAAGAAGTGACACAAATTCATGAACAGTGCCCACATATTTTTGAGTATTATTTTTTATATTTAGGGGAATAAATCCTCAATGTGGGGAAAATGAAATTTATCATATTTTCCATGTATTATTTTTAAATATCATATGGATTAATTTTGTGACCAAGTGCTAAGATAGTGTGTAATTCTGAGACTCGGTGTCTCTATAATAAATGATAGAAATATATTAACATATTTTATAACTAAAATGGTTGGTTTTTATGAAAAGTTGGAATAACTCCTAAAAAGTGTGCATATTAGAAATATGACAGCAAATTTGAGTTAAAAGTTGTATCTTTACCCTTGGCATGACCTAACATTGATTGGCATGGTCCGTTTACAAAAACAATACATCATGGGTGTAAAATGAATAAAATAATATAATAAAATTATTTAAATCAATTATGTTGATGTAAAAATTTGAATTTCTTTAAATAAATCCTTGTATCAAAATTCTAGGGTGAGCCACATAACTCTGGAACCATTAGAAGATCATTAGAGACATGCCCTCGAGAATACTCTCTAACGAACTACAATGAAATTGAGGTTCGCGGATCAATCGATCTGGTCAGCCTCAGATTCAATGGATATTTCCAATGAACACAAAAAAATGATAGTTCTTCATCCATTATTGAACTGAAATGAGGTATGGTGGGTTATTTGATTTTTTACCCACTCTTGAATTACAAGATGAATGAAGACCAATCAATGAACAGATTGGTCTGTGGTTCAATCATATTTGTAGGATGGGTTATTTTTTTGGTGTTTTGATGAGAGATTAATCATTTTGATTATTTTTTTTATTTGATTACCAATCTAATAGAGAAGGATTACGATCTACATGATCATAGTTTGAGGTTCATTCCACCATTTGGTTCTTGTGTTTTCTCCCCCTATTCATCATTCTCACCGGGAATTCTTATCTTATCCCACGACTCAACACATCCCGACCAATCGATCATTTTCCCCCTAATTCTTAGTGAAATGTTCCAATATTGCAGATCTGGGATGGAAAAACCCTGAAAAATGTGTGACAAGAAAGGAATAAAAATTCAAGATATGGTGGATCCCCAAATGTATTGTCTTTGGAATAGAACTAAGAACAATTATTTAATCCAGCTTGCAACCATATCAGAAGATGAAACATTTCGATTTGGAGATTGCATGACTCAATGACCACTCATCTTGAGTTTTGAGGTGAACCGATCCTAGAAACAGAGACTGGAGTATCAAATGGTTGGAGCGGGAGGAAGAAAACATGTTCTGGGAAAACCCGATACACAGGGCATGTAGCCAATGACTACATTTCGTTTAGTCCCATTAGATGAACTCGACATGTTCCTAAAGGAGTAAGCGGACATTGGATAGAGTACAGGAGTTTCTTGCACAGTGTTTATTCCCCCACACGGTATGGTCTAGATCATGTACACAGGGTACGCTGAGTACTGGTACACTTGCAGAAATACATGGGCTAACGCCGTGTACTGGCACACTGCTAGAGTATACATATAGACCCTAGATACAGGGACATGATGTGTAATAGTTCCACATACTGTGTACTCTTCTAACACGAGATGAGATGATGACATGAGTTGTTTACATGGGCAGAACCCTGAGTCAAGGGACATGACGTATACCCTTACTGCACACTGTTTTCCCCTTTCCACATGGATTAGTTCTTTTATACCCAATATATATGAAAAGTATAGTTTTGGTTTATCCACCTTATTGTTTCCATAGAGGTAGGTGTGAATTGTCTCCAACTCCTAGTAATACAATCCCTTCAGTTGGGAATTTCTAAATAGAGTGGTTGGAATCCACCCAAGATGCCTGGAGTGAGATCCTCTATTCATAATCAAGCCCTAGGTGGAGTTTTTAACATCGGTGTGACCTATCCTACCAGGCATTGATCCTCTACATAACAAGTTAATCTAGATGGAGTTATTGGTATCACCCCATGGCCCTGACTCTGATCGTGACCTGTTGTTATCATATAATCTAAATATATATTAGTGTATATCTCACATGATAGTTATTAATGAGCAGTACCTCTCAGACTGACGTCATCAATGCTATCAGACTTTGTAGTGTGTTCTCCTGAATGAGTGCTTTGTAGAATCATCAAACTGAATTCCTAGGGTGGGTATACTATGGTTGTGGTTTTTCATTAAACTTTTTATCTTATATTGAGATAATTTGTTTATTATTGTTATATATGTTATAGGAATAAACCTATATAGAGATGAATATACTTTCCTTTTTTGTATTTCTTTATGGTTTCAGCGTGATATACTGAGTATTATTATACTCACTGCTACATGGGATTTTCTCACACGTGTTGTGGCCTATGTAGATAATTGACCCTATTGATAGGGTCCAAGATAGACTAGGACCAAAGGGTTCTTAGTGATACCATAAAGGTTTAGGTGTATTCATGTAGATTTAAGACAACATTCCTAGTACCTTTTTCTTTCAAGTTGGACTTGCATTATAGTATCATTATGGTAGGATTGTATTTTCCTGTATTTTACTATACATTACTTCCGGTCATACTCTATTTGTGGGGTATAGATGTATGCATGCATTGGTTAGATAGAAGTTTTTATATTTAATCATTTTGGGGGATTTGATATGTTTGTGTGCATATAATTACTTAGGCATTGCCTCCCATATCATTGATATTTATACTCAAGGCCAATCACCATCCCCAGGCCTATTGGAGGTGGGATTGGGGAGTCACAGCATGGTCCCCACTTGGACGGGTCGTTAAAACCCCTCCTGCTCACTTCTCTGAAAGATAGAAAATTGTACTAAATTCACCAACTATAAACCAAGGAAATGTGACTTACTAAAATATGGAATGGTAATACCATAATACCTTTCTACAAGAAGCATCACATTTTACATATGCCATGAAGAATAAAAACTCATTGCTCCCTTCATTTATTCTAGTAGTAATATGATGTAATAAAGCATCAATATACTCAACCAAAATTACTTATTTCTAGAAAACCTAGATTCTCATATTTCATGGGCTTTCTTGCATGTATCCTACAAAGTCCATGCTATAATAAAATATGGAAATGTTATCAATACTCTTTAAGGGTTCCAAAAGAATTATGATAGAAGAATGAAGATGTCAAGACTCGGTGGCAAGAATTTATAAAGTTTAATTGTATTATAAAATTGTTTTAAGAGTAAAATTAGGTCATTTATATTATTAATTATCAATTTAATGTCATTATAATTAACATTATGGTGTATTTTTGTAAAATAATTATATGTTTGAAAACAATTTATTTAATAAAAAAAATATTCTCACAGTGTTTTCAAGGTTTATTTTAAATTAAATTCTTAAAATGATATGAATTTAATTAGAGAAAATGGATTAAATAATTTGAATAATCTTATAAATAGTTCTTTATTGAGTCCACTTACATTTACTATCATAACTAATTGTGAAAAACAATTAAAATGTACCACTGTAGTTAAGGGTAAAATGAGTTTACTTGGGGGGGGGTGGTTAACTGAAGAGATAATGGTATGTTTTCCCATTCAACCCTTCTAAATCCAATTTAATGGTTATGTTTCAACCAAATCAAATCCCACTTCTAAAAATTTTCCATTTTGAATCATTAGGATTTGGTGTGAAATTATAATATTAAAGTATTTTAATAAATTCTATGTGTGTCCTCTCTGCCACTTATAAATGAACACCCCTCATTTATCTTCTTTAGACCACATTGAGCCATATAGTTTGATCAAACCATATTTAGTTATCTTATAAAATTACCTATACTCTAATTAGAGGTTTGTTTATTCCTAAAATACCATTATAGGGTCCTTAATAGAGGATATAAACAAGGGTAATTAAAGGAGAGGTAAATATCCTACCCGGCCACCTATAAATTATTTCTTCTTTTAACTTCTATAAATATATGTTATTCATCATAAAATTATATATTAAGTATTATTAATATAATAAAATGTAATTATGATTATGGAACAACCTTAATTCACCCTATTTTTAAATAAATGGGATGTGAACGTTTCACTCGTTCGTATGTGTGGTCTACTTCCTCTACAAAGCGATACAATTTATTTTCCATAACCATTTTTCATAGATGGTTATTTTGAGGGGTTTAAACATTACATATGATATTTATGAAATAATTATTCTTTTGGAAATAAAATATCATATCTAACTTCTTACTTTCGAATCCATTAAAAAACAAAACTATACTCATGTGTACGTGTGAACTACCTCCTCCACTAAGCTATATAATTCGTTTTTCATTTACAATTTACATAGTTGTTAATAAGAATATATTTAATGAATATGTATAATATATATGATATATTTGATTTAAATATTATTATTTAAATAGTTATTATTATTTCATTTATTTTGGAATATCTTATTTAATGTTAGACAATATTCATTCGTATATACGGCTTAATGTATACATGAATGATGTAAATCATATTTCTATCTCTTCATTTATTGGATGATTAAATATATATATATATATATAATGAATATATGTTATTTTTATGTCATGATTAATAATTTGTAGATTATGGAACCATCATCAAAGTACAAGGACTGAAACCACTAAACTGAAATTCTCATGAAACATGAAACAGTTAAGACCCATAAAAGATGATTCTAACAATGAATTATTAATAATTGTGTGTTAAAATATTATAAGTGGATAATATATGATATTATAAGTGTATAAATGATTTTTTATATAATTATAATAAATTTAAATTTATTATATAGTAGATTATATTTCTTTTGATGCAATTCAATCTTGAGGTAAGGTATTTTCATCTCAATTTTAGTTTTGTGAGACACATTCTATATTCCCTTGTTGTTTATATTATTTGCTTTATATAATTACGAGGAATTCCATTTATGATGATTTTCATAATTATTTTTTGTATTTACATATCCTTATATGGTTATCTCTTTCATGAGGTTTTAATTAAAAAGTTTTCAAAGTGGTAAATGATTCATGTTTCAATCTTAGGTTAATAAAGTTTTTTTAATATTGAATTTCATTTGAAGGAATATATATGATACTTTTATGATAAATCCATTTTTTATTATACTATGGTTATTTATATATACTACAAATTTTTATTTCTATTTTTCTCTCTTTATATAATCAAGAGAAAAAAATAATGTTTTTAAATAAAAAACATTGATTTACTATTTAGTTGAGAATATTTCTCTTCAATTAACATGTTCTTTAAAATTTATAAAATAATGTTTTTAATAATATTAACTTATTTTTAAAGTAATATTTACCCATTATTGATTTTTTGAGAAAAATGGTCTGAATGGAATCTTCTTTCCATTTTCAAAATGAGACCATTTTGACTTTTTACCAAAAAAATATGAATGGAATCTTGGTTTTATCAAAAATGAATTCAATATAATGGGAGATAATGGCCCCTGGTTCCTACCATCAATAGGCCTAGAATTGAATACTAGCACCAAATGTATATATATAATCTCACATATGGAAGTAATTATTCACAATAAATAACATAGGATTCTGATATAGGGAATTTAACACAAAAAAACTTCAATGAATAATGTAAAATAAATAAATCCAAGAATTGCCATATTGCACATATATTGATAACAAAATAATTAATATGAACACTAAAATCCATGAAAACTATGAAATATATCCATGATATTTAAATAATACCTTCATATAAACCGATATAACTTTCAAACGCTAGAAATATATTGTCGGGTGATAACTTAGGAGTACTCAGTAGGATCATCCCTATAAAAAATCAACATTTTTTCACAATAAATATATAATAATTAGAAGTGAAACAAACCAAGAGAACTGTAAAACATAACAAAAAATGAAATGAGGGATTAAAAATAAACTAAAGTCTATAATCATAAAAATAAGAAAGAAATATCAATCTAACTATAGAAACCATTTTTTCCATTCCTATGTCACATCAGCAACCAAACATAACTTTCATAACCCACCAAAACAATTAGTCCATAATCATCACCACTACACTTCCTCCTCTAGGATCAGATCTTACCCATCTCATATTGAACCTCTCACCTAGGGGTTCTTTGACTCAAACTATTAGCAATCTAGTCAGATCAACCTATCATAAGCATAGGGACATGAGTATGGATTAATACTAGAAATAAATCATCAACAATCATTCCATACATCCACACCTACATCCCCAAAATCTCACATTTCTATATATTGAACCAAATTTCCCCATTCACCATAATTACAACATGTCCAATCAATCCATCAGATGGGTAATGCAAAAAATAGAGGACATCAACCTCATCCTCTCCTCCTACAATGTATATTCCCCATCGACTATACTATAATCTCAATTATACGGTATTGTGAATATATAAATGGTGAACATTGTGCCATCCCACTACCAAACACAAAACCCACTATAAACTTCCACATCGCCTCATTATCATCACCACTAGTTCACTTTTGACTTTTAGATACCACAACGAATGCATATATAACATCCTTGATCCATCATATCCCTTATAAATTTTCTATCTACCTCGATACATTATAACACATGATATATTTCACCATATCTTTCGTTTATCCACACCTCTTCCAAAATTTCCTACCACAACATAATACCCAGACATAAAAAATGTAACACCCTAAGATTTTATGAGAAATATTTTTTTATGTCTTATGTTATATGAAACACCAAAGGAATCTTTCACAACACACAATACAGACTTGGCTTGCATTACACACAATCACGACCTTCCTCGATATCGTGTGTAGTACGCAATACCGGGTTTCACTAAACAACGATATATTATAATGGACTAGCCGTTATGAAAATTATTAACTACTTTTTTAATTTTATAACATTATTATTCATCTTACATAATTTCTAGAACTTTGTAAGAGAACAAAATAAATTTTTCGGGTAAAATAAGTATTTTTCAAAAAATGCAGTTTTGCCGCCTTTTGATGGCGCACCTACATTAAATCCAGTTTTTGACATGTTTATAAGTTCAATTTGACAAAATAAAATTCTTCTTTTGAATCAGGATATAAAAATTTACTTTGGATAAATTTTTGATATTTTTCTGAAAACTTTCTTATTTTGATGAATAGTAAAAATAAGCTAAATTTTTAATTAAAAACAACTTTTTTAATTGAGATAATTTATATGGTTAAATTATAATATTGAATGGTTTTAAAGTATAAATAGAATATATTTTTTTCATTTAATATAATGTATGTCATTATCATTAATTTCACATTGAATTCATATGTAAAAACATTTCAATCTTTGGCAATGTTTTAACTTCCAAAACATGTTTTCTTAACAAAAGGATTTATTTTAAATTAATTACAACAACTTATTTGTTTTGAATTTGGAAAAATGGATTCCATATTTGGAATCATTGGGTCGAAATTATTTTAATAGGTTACTTTTTATTTTGGGGCATTATGGATAGTAACTACGGTAAATTTTATTAACCATAGTTAAAGGAAAATCTGGTAATTAAGGGTAAATATAAGATTATAAAATTACCCTAAAACCTGACCAAATCATATTGGATGACTAAAATTAGATCCATATTACCTATGAGTCATATTAGATTCATTAAATGGACTTTTTTCCATGAAAATAATTTAATTATTATTAAAACCAAAAAATGTGACAACATGTAACTTTCTTAAATCTTATAAGTATAATAATTTTAATTTAGTGAGAAACTTAATGAAACTTTAAACATGAATAGTATCCAGAAATATAATAAAATTATATATATCATAGGAATTTATTTATAATTTCTAGGCATTAAATAAGTATCATTAATTATGACACAATAGTGATGTTGAAATTATTTTATTAATTAAAATATCAAATAAATTGTTTAAAAAATATTAAAATAAATATTATATAAACTATTTAATGTGATCAACTAATTTTTTAGAAACATATGACATTTTATGAATCTATTAAAGCTTTTATTTCGAACATATCTTCTGTATATATTTTATTTAAATTCAAATAAATGAATAGTGTCAAAATTGACACTATTGTTATTTTATTAAAATAACATATTATAAAATTGTTTAAAAATCACAAAAATATTTAAAAATTTAAATTAACATTTATATGGTCTAAAATTTTATAAAGTGTCAAATTATTGAAAATTCACAACACATATGTAATTATTTATAATAATTTAAAATTTAGAATATTATTACGACAAATAAAATTAAATTGATAAATAAGGATAAATCAAGTTGATAATGTTTAAAATAAATTCCTAACAAGTATAAATTTTATTTTTTTATGATATTACAACCCTATCACATCTAATCTTCGGATATGAGCCATTTTGGTTGTTTTTATGTGGGGTTGGGATTTAATATAAACTAATATTTCTTATATTTCCAAAGATGCCCCTCTCCTCCCTTATAAAAGTGAACCTCCTCCCTCTCCTACTCACACCCATTTTAGCATTCAAGCTCGGAAAAACCCTGCCCATTTCACTTTCCCACTTACCTATAAACATTATATAGGTCTTTATCTTATTCAAAGACCAATTTTAGTGCCCTAAGAGGAGGTCTCAAAGAGGTGCTTCAAAGAAGAGGTAATGTCCGTTAACGATTCTTTCAACTTTAATTCTTATTCTACTTATTATTATTTAGTTGTTTCATTATGAATTAATAAAATCAGTATTACTCATATACTGATATGTTATTATAAGAATGAAATAACCCTATTTCATTATCTATCCATCCTACAGAAAACGATATCATCCCTCGTGCGTACGTACAGATTACCGTCTCCACGACGCGATGAGATTCATTTTCCATGTTAACAATTCAAGAATGATTATGAAGTATATATAATAATTAATAATGAAATATATGAAATAATAATGCTACTGGATTTATGTATATAGATATGTATGTCATATACTTAATTCCATTCAATTCAATAAGGAAATGAAAACAATGTTCATGCGTACGTACGACCTACCTTCTCCATGAACGGTGTATTTCCTTCCATTTATCGATCTATTATATATATGTATATTCTAAATATATATTATATATTAATCATAGTTTACATTCTGGATGTATGTAATCATGATCTAAGTAATCATATGAATAATTACAAGTTAAAACACGAACGACAAATGAAACGGTTTTACCCAAAATGCTACTTTAACATGAATTTACTAAAAGAATGTGTAATATAACTTATAAGTGAACCATATATGATATAATAACAATGAATATGATTCTAAAATAAGTCAATGAAATTATTTAAATCATTATACAAGAGGTTTGGATCCATACGAAGCATATGAGACCTAAGGTTAGGGACAATTTTGCAAATCTCATTTTTATCCGTGATTGCTTATACGTAAGTATTTACTGGGGTTATTGTTATCATCCATGTAAATGTTTTCTAAAAGTGTTTTTATGTATGTTTACTTTCATTTTTACCCATTTTTACTTTTACTACATGATATGTAAGGAATCTTTCTTTTGTTTACTTTACGTGGTACTTTTTGACTTTTCTGGAAAAAGTACGAGAAACATGTTTTTTTAACTTATACGGCATGAAAGGATTTTTACGGTTTTATAAAGCCTTATTTTCATGAAGCTTCCTCCAAAAGATTTCATGACTATTTTCAAAAAAATCATTTTCTTTTAAAATTTCCTGACATTTTGTGAAAATAAAATGATTTTGAAGAAGAAAGGATATTTTCCTCAAGAATTCATTTCAAATGTTTTATCAAAAGCATTTTCCATCTAGGATGACATTATTTCATAAGTGTATGTTTCATGTTTAATGTCTCAATGATTTACATGGTTTCAATTATCCTATGATGAATTGATATCCATTTTTTTGGTATGAATTATGTTATGATGGGATGATGTTTATGAAACCCATTTTATAATTTGGGTAGTGATGAATGATTTATGTTCATCTTGTGGCACAAGTAAGAATGATTTCATTATGAGATGGGTGGGACCTATATCTCCCTCTAATAAATTGGGTAAAGATTTATATCTCATGAGATAGACATGGATGGAACAGTATTTTAATCCGGTTCAGTGTTAACAGGACTGAAACAAGGAGTGAACTCGATTCAGAAAGGGACTTTGTCCACTAAGATGGTCTTGGAAGCAATGCCTTGGCTACAATGAAAATCATAACAAGTACTGAATAGCTGCCACAATTACATGTTTTATTCCCATGATATTTTATCATTATTTATGTTCTTTTAAGATATATTCCTTACATACTTCCAAGATTTATATCATTGCTCAAAGTTTTAATGTTTAGATTTCATGTTCACGTTTTTGCTTTCAAATGTTTATGGACTGTTTTATGTTCTCTATGTTTTCCCTTATTGAGCATTTGATCTCACCCTTTTGTATGTTTTCTTTCCCCAGGTCTGGAAGATGGTTATTATGTAAGATATTCAAAAATGGACAATAGATATGATGAAATAAATGGGATACATTGTAGATGCTTTATGAACCAGTTGTTTATGTTTCCCAGTTTCTAAAGACACTATACCTATACGGTCCTTTCATGGTTTTTTTATATGTTGTAATAAGTATGCTTCAATTTTGAAGTATTAACCATGTATGTAAAGTATGGGTCACTATATTTGGTATCAGAGGAAAGGTATAGTCAACCTTTGGAAACTAGGATGAGAAAGCCTTAGTAAGAAACCTAAGGATATGTCTAATCATAGCCATGCTCACAAAACTTTCTCAAGCTATGAATCATGTAGGACTTCCAAATGAGAAAAGGAAGGAGCAACATTCTATTGAATCCTTCATGAGGCAGCGTCCACCTTCATTCAGTGGGTCTTCGGATCTATTAGTGGCTGAACAATGGATCAGTACCACGAAAAAGATATTTTTAGTTCTTTAATTTTCTTAACATGATAAAGTCATCTTAGCAGTGTATCATTTGGAAGGTGATGCTGATCGATGGTGGAATCTTATTAAGAATACGAGGCAAAGGGATGAAATTGAGTCCATGGAATGGGATGAGTTCAAGAACTTATTTTTCAATAAGTATTTCCCTCATATTCTTTGAACAAAGATGGAGAAGGAGTTTCTTGAACTGAAGCAAAAGGACGATGAATCCATTGGTACCTATGAAGTAAATTTTACAAGGCATGCAAGGTAGGCTTCTCGAATTATTATCCAACCTAAGAGTATGATCGATCAATTCCATAGTGGATTAAAACCAAGTCTTCGAAGGGTGTTAGCCATAAGGGACTTCAATAGCTATGAGGAAATTGTTCGATGTGCTCTCAAGGTTGAGATGGAGACTGGTGTAACCCATCAGTCACATGGGTTTGATAGGAAGAGGAAAATGGAATTCAAAGGAAAATCTAAATACCACACTGAAAGGAAGATGAGTTTTCTCTTATGCTCAAAGTGTGGAAAGAAACATGGAGGAAATTGTCTTAAGGGGACAAGCAAATGTTATAAGTGTGGAATAGAAGGTCATCGGGCAATTGAATGTCGAAATAATGGGAAGAAGATGCCTACTGATTCAAACAAAGGAAAGGATACACAGAATGAACCTACTACACTTCAATGTTTCTAGTGCAAGGAGATGGGGCATTATGCCAATCAATGCCCAAATACAGGGGTTGATGATGATGATTGACATCAAAAAACTCTTAAGGCCAAAGACAAAGGAAAGTAAAATGCAATTACTATCGGCGATGTGGAGTACGACAACGAAGTGGTGAGAGGTACACTTACCATCCACTCTAAAGTAGCAAATGTTTTATTTGGTTATGGATCCACCCACTCTTTTTATTTCTGAATAATTTTCTAAGGGTATCGCCGTATTACCTCAAAAATTAGATGTTGAGTTGGCTGTGACAACTCCTAATGGCACAACAGTCGCACCAAAAGTTTACAATTCTTCTCCGATTAAAGTTTGTGGGAAAGTGCTTCCTGCAAATCATGCAATCCTTCTTATAGTGGAATTTGATTTGATTCTTGTCATTGATTGGCTTTCTTTATATGGAGCTCATAATAATGGCCAAAGAAGGGAAGTCACATTTCATATTCTAGATCAATCTATGATCGTCTATCGATGCAAGGATGAACATAACCTTCTAGTGTGAATTTCTTCTTTCATATGGGTCTTGATTCCACTAAATGAATGTTATTTATCTCAAATGGTTGGAGAGAAATTCATGATTAATAATATGCCCATTGTACGGTAATTTGATGATGTCTTTCCAAAGGAATTTCCTGGTCTTCCACCAAATCGTGAATTTGAGTTTTCAATAGAACTCGTATCGGGTGCTTTGCCTATTTCAAGGACACCTTATAGAATGGCCCCAATTGAGTTGTAGGATTTGAAGAAGAAACTCCAAGAGAATCTTGATAAAGGATTCATATTCCCTAGTGCGTCAGCTTGGGGAGCACCTGTTCTGTTTTTTAATAAGAAAGATGGATCAATGAGACTCTGCATTGATTATCGAGAACTTAACAAGATCACTATCAAGAACAAATATCCTCTCCCATGCATTGATGACAGAGCTCAATAAATTTCCAAGATTAATCTTTGTTTAGAGTATCATCAATTAAGGATCAAAAGGGAGGATATACCAAAGAAGACTTTCCGTACATAGTATAGACACTATGAATTTATAGTGATGCGATTTGGTTTTACTAATTCCCCGTCTATGTTCATGGATCTAATGAATAGAGTCTTTAGAGACTATCTTGATCAGTTTGTGGTAGTCTTTATAGATAATATTCTAGTCTATTCAAAGAGCAAGGAAGAACATGAAGATCACTTGAGAATTGTATTAAAGACCCTAAGAAAGGAGAAGCTTTTTCCAAATTTACCAAGTGTTAATTTTGGCTTCAAAAAGTAGCATTTCTGGGTCACATAATCTCAAAAGAGGGGATATCTGTGGATCCATCAAAAACAAGGTTATCGAAATATGATCGAGAACAGCAACAGTAACTGAGATCCGAATTTTTCTTGGTCTGGCTGGATATTATCGATGTTTGGTGAATGTTTTTTCACAATTATCTAATCCACTCACCAAGTTGACTCAGAAAGGAGTTATGTTTTTTTGGACGGAGGAATGTGAAGATAATTTCAAGGAGTTGAAAAGAAGGTTATCCAGTGCACATGTACTCACACTTCCTTGTAGTGGATATAGGTTTGTGATCTATAGTGATGCATCCAAGAAGGGACTGGGGTGTGTTCTCATGAAAAATGATATGGTGATAGCTTATGCCTCATGACAGTTGAAAATCCATGAGAAAAATTACCCAAATCATGATTTGGAGTTAGCTGTGGTAATCTTTGCATTAAAGATTCGGAGGCATTACATTTATAGTGAAAGGTGGGATATTTATACTGATCATAAAAGTTTAAAGTATATTTTCACAGAAAAGGAGCTGAATATGTGTTAAAGAAGATGGTTGGAGCTGATTAAGGATTACGACTACTCAATTAATTACCACTCTGGGAAACCAAACATGGTAGCAGATGCATTAAGTCAACAAGACCATTCTAGCTTATCCACGATGAGGATCACAAAAGATCCAATATTTATGGATTTACAAAGGATGGATCTTGGAATTTTAATGGAAGGGGAGAAATATTATCTTTCTTAAATGAATGTTCAACCATCTATACATGTGAAGATTAAAGAGGCACAGAATGAAGATGTTGAGTTACAAAAGAAGGTGAGAAATGTTCCTGAATTCAACCTTGATTGTAATGGGATAATAAAGTTCCTGAATCGGGTTTGTGTTCCTCCCATCCAATAATTAAAGAATGAGATACTGGATATGTCTCATATTTCATCATTCTCTATTCATCCTGGAAGCACGAAGATGTATAAGGACCTGAAAGAGTACTTCTGGTGGGATGGCATGAAAAGGGATGTAACTGAATATGTCTCTTGAAGCTTGGTTTTTTAGTAAGTTAAAGCTGAGAGACAGAAGTTTAAGGGGATGTTACAACCATTACCCATACCAGAATGGAAATTGGAAAACGTCACTATGGAATTTTTCACTAGACTCCCTAAAACATCCAAAAGCAATAATGCTATTTGCGTCATAATTGATCGTCTTACAAAGTCTGCACACTTCATTTCTATTAGCGAGGATTTCTCTCTAGATCAGCTTTCCAGGATATATGTAAAGGAAGTGGTAAGATTGCATGGAGTACCACTTTCCATTATATCTGATCAGGATCCGAGGTTTACCTCGAAGTTCGGGCGAAGTCTTCAGCATATGCTGGATACAAAGTTGATTTTCAGCACTGCTTATCATCCTCAGACAGATGGTCAGTCAGAGAGGACAATTAAAACTCTATAAGATATGTTGAGAGCTATCTATATGGATTTCAAAGGTGGTTGGGATCAACATCTACCTTTGGAGGAAGTTTCTTATAATAATAGCTTTCACTCAAGTATTCAGATGGCTCCTTATGAAGCTCTCTATGGAAAGAAATGCAGGACACCAACTTGCTGGGATGAAGTTGGGGAAAGAAAGCTATTAGGACCTGATCTTGTTGATGAGATGGCAGAAAAGGTCAGATCTATTCAAAAACACAGTAGAGTAGATTAGAGTTGACAAAAATGTTATGCCGACAACCGAAGAAAAGACTTAGAGTTTGAAGTGGGTGATAAAGTGTTCTTACGAATATCTCCCTGGAAGAGGGTCATGAGATTTGGAATGAAGGGAAAGTTGAGCCCTAGATATATCGGTCCTTTTGAAATTCTGGATCGTGTTGGGAAGGTAGATTACCGATTGGTGCTTCCACCGAATCTCTCTCAAGTTCACGATATGTTCCATGTATCTCTCCTGAGAAAGTACATACCTGATCCTTCACATATACTCAGCTCAAAAGTTGTACCGCTGAAGCAAGATCTATTTTATGAAGAACAACCTATAGGGATTCTGGACCGTTGAGAAAAAGTCCTACGGAACAAGACCACTCTCTTGGTGAATGTTTTATGGAGGAACCACCAATTAGAAAAAGCTACATGGGAACTTGAGGATATGATGAGGGAGAGGTATCCTCATCTGTTTGTAATGAAGTGACGAATTTCATGGGAGAAATTCATTTTAAGTGGGGTAGAATGTAACACCCTAAAATTTTATGAGAAATATTGTTTTATGTCTTATGTTATATGCAACACCAAAGGAATCTTTCACAACACACAATACGGACTTGGCTTGCAATACATGCAATCACGACCTTCCTCGATAGCGTCTGTAGTACGCAATACTGGGTTTCACTAAACCACAATATATTTTTATAGACTAGCCATTATGAATAGTATTAACTACATTAGGAATTTTATAACATTATTATTCATTTTACACATTTTTTAGAACATGGTAATAGAACAAAATAAATTTTTCGGGTAAAATAAGTATTTTTCAAAAAATGCAGTTTTGCCGCCTTTTGATGGCGCACCCACATTAAATCTATATTTTGACATTTTTATAAGTTCAATTTGACAAAATAAAATTATTCTTTTAAATCATGATATTAAAATTTACTTTAGATAAATTTTTTATATTTTTCTGATAACTTTCATATTTTGATGAATAGTAAAAACATGCTAAATGTTTAATTAAAACCAACTTTTTTCATTGAGATAATTTATATGGTTAAATTATAATATTGAATGGTTTTAAAGTATAAATAGAATATATTTTTACCATTTAATATAATGTACGTCATTAGCATTAATTTCACATTGAATTCATAAGTAAAAACATTTGAATATTTGGCAATGTTTTAACTTCCAAAACCCGTTTTCATAACAAAATGATTTATTTTAAATTTATTACTACAACTTATTTGTTTTGAATTTTGAAAAATGGATTCTAAATTTAGAATCAGTGTGTCCAAATTATGTTAATAGGCTAATTTTTTTGGGCATTATGAATAGTAACTACGGTAAATTTTATTTACCATAGTTAAAGGTAAATCGTGTAATTAAGGGTAAATATTAGATTATAAAATTACCCTAACACTGGCCAAAATCCTATTGGATGACTAAAAGTCAACCCATATCACCTAAGGGTCGGATTATAGTCATTTAATGGACTTTATTCCATGAAAATGATTTAATTATTTTTAAAACCAAAGAATGTGACAACATGTCACTTTCTTAAATCTTATAAGTATAATAATTTTAATTTAGTGATAAAATTAATGAAACTTCGAAAAAGAATATTATCCAGAAATCTAATACAATTATATAAATCATAGGAATTTATTTATATTTTTTAGGGATTAAATAATTATCATTAATTATGACACAATAGTGATGTTCAAATTATTTTATTAATTAAAATATCATATAAATGGGTTTAAAAATATTAAAATAAATATTATATAAAATATTTAATGTTCTCTACTAATTTTATAGATAAATATGAAATTTTATGAATATATTAATTCTTTTAGTTAGAACATATCTTCTATATATATTTTATTTAAATTCAAATAAATGAATAGTGTCAAAATTGACACTATAGTTTTTTTATAAAAATAACATATTATAAAATTGTCTAAAAATCACAAAAAAATTTAAAAATTATAAATTAAAATTTATATAGTCTAAAATTTCATAATGTGTAAAATTATAGAAAATTCAAAACACATATATTATTATATATAATAATTTAAAATTTAGAATATTATTACCACAAATAAAATTAAATTGATAAATAAGGATAATTAAAGATGATAATGTTTAAAATAAATTCCTAACATGTCTAAATTTTATTGGTTGATGATATTACAACCCTATATCATATAATATTTGGATATGAGTCATTTTGGATGTTTTTATGTGGGGTTGGGATTTAATATAAACTAATATTTCTTATATTTCCAAAGGTGCCCCTCTCCTCCCATATAAAGGGAACCTCATCCCTCTCCTCCTTACACCAATTTTAGCCTTCAAGCTCAGCCAAACCCTGACCATTTAGGTTACCCACTTACCTAGAAACATCCTTGAGGTCCTGGTCTTCTTCAAAGACCAATTTTAGTGCCCTAAGAGGAGGTCTCAAAGAGGCGCTTCAAAGAATAGGTAATGTATGTTACCGATTCTTTCAACTTTCTTTCTTCTTCTACTTCTTCTTCTTTAGTTGTTTAATTATGAGTTAATAAAATAAGCTTCACTCATATACTGATATGTTATTATAACTATTAAACCACCCTATTTCACCATCTATCCATCCTACAGAAAACGATTTCATCGCTCGTGCGTACGTACGGATTACAGTCTCCACGATGCGATGAGATTCATTTTCCATGTTAACAATTCAAGAATGATTATAAAGTATATATAATAAGTAATAATTAAATATATGACATAATAATGCTACTAAATATATATATATATATGTCATATACTTAATTCCATTCAATTCAATAAGGAAACGAAAACAACGTTCATGCGTACAAACGGCCTACCGTCTCCATGAACGATGTATTTCATTCCATTTATCGATCTATTATATATATGTATACTCTAAATATATATTATATATAAATCATGTTTTACATTCTGGATGTAAGTAATCATGATCTATGTAATCATATGAATAATTACAAGTTAAAACACGAATGACAAATGAAACGATTTTACCCAAAATGCTACTTTAACATGAATTTACAAAAGAACGGGTAATATAAAGTCATAAGTGAACCATATATGATATAATAACAATGAATATGATTCTGTAATAAGTCAATGACATTATTTAATTTATTATACAAGAGGTTTGAATCCATACGAAGCATATCAGACCTAAAGTAAGGGACAATTTTGCAAATCTCATTTTCATCTGAGATTGCTTATACGTAAGTATTTACTGGGGTAATTATTATCATCCATGTAAATGTTTTACAAAAGTGTTTTTATGTATGTGTAATTTCCTTTTTACCCATTTTAACTTTTAATACATGATATGTAAGGTATCATTCTTTTTTTACGTTTTGAGATACTTTTTGACTTTTCTGGCAAAAGTATGAGAAGAATGTTTTTTTAACTTATACGGCATGAAAGGATTTTTACGGTTTTATAAAGCCTTATTTTCAAGAAGCTTCCTCCAAAAGATTTCATGACTATATTCTACAAAATCCTTTTCTTTTAAAATTGCATGATATTTTGTGAAAATAAATTTTTTTTGATGAAGAAAGGATATTTGCTTCACGAATTCATTTCAAATGTTTCATCAAAACCATTTTCCATCTAGGATGACATTATTTCATAAGTGTATGTTACATGTTTAATGTATCAATGATTTAAATTGTTTCACTTTTCTTATGATGAATTGATATCCATTTTTTGGTATGGATTATGTTATGATGCGATGATGTTTATGAAACCCATTTTATAATTTGGGTAATGATGAATGATTTATGTTCATGTTGTGGAACAAGTAAGAATGATTTCATTTTGAGATGGGTGGGAACTATATCTCCCTCCAATGCATTGGGTAAATATTTATCTCTCATGAGATTGACATGGATGGAATGAAAAGATAATCTGGTTCAGTGTTATAGGACTGAAACGAGGAGTGAACTCGATTCAGAAAGGGACTTTGTCCACTAAGATGGTCTTGGCAGCAATGCCTTGGCTACTATGCAAATCATAACAAGTTCTGAATGGTTGCCACAATTACATGTTTTATTCCCATTCTATTTTATTGTGATTGATGTTCGTTTATGATATATGCCTTACGTACTTCCAAGATTTATGTCTTTGCTCAAAGTTTAAATGTTTAGATTTCATGTTCATGTTTTTACTTTCAAATGTTTATGTATTGTTTTATGTTCTCTATGTTTTCCCTTACTGAGCATTTGAGCTCACCCTTTTTATGTTTTATTTTCCCCAGGAAATAAAGAAAGGTTTTAGGTAAGGAAACAAAAATGGGAAGATCGTTATGGGTGATGTTGAAGATCTTTCAACATGATTTGATGTTTATATTCCGAGTTTCCAAAGACACTAAAATATTACGGTCCGTGTGTTTCTATGTTTGTTATGTATTAAGTATTCTGGAAAAGTAATGTAATTTCCATGTACTTTAAGCATTGGGTCTCTAAAAAAACAGATAAAAAGGTAATGAAAACAACATCACAAACAATACTAATAAAATAAGTGTATAATAAAACATGTTTCTTGAACCATTTCATTCAATTTTCCACTCTTCCACTAATTCCTAATAATATTTACATTTTTTTATTTATCCATTCCCAACCATTCAACCTTACATATCATGTTATAGAGTCATCTATTTGTTACACATCATGTTTATTTAGTCCATAAAAATTCATTACTTTTATGAAAAAAATCATCCTTAGCCCACATCCCTTCGTGGGTTCATATTCATAATTCCCATCACCATTTTATATACTAGTTTTATCCAAATTCAAGGAAGTTATAATAAACGTAAACATCACTCCCACAATTTTTCATCAGGAAATAATCAACAATGAAATTATACTAAAACAATAATTTCTTTAAAATATTTCATATTTGAAATTCTATAATTTCCCCATCATGGTTTCCTTCTTTAATTGATTATTCATTTTTCGGTTTATGGTACATTAAAAATATCAATAAACACATAATTAAACATCAATAAAATTCATCATTACAACAATCATAATTTTAAACATGAATCATATTGGTTCAAAAATAAAAACAACATTGGAAACATAAGGCACCAATAACAACCCTCTTTCCGCATTAAATTTTTCTTCTTACCATGTTTATTCTCCTAATTAATTTCTTACTTAGTTTATAGTGATACTTGAAATTATTGCCTTTACTATAAAACTAAACACAGTAATGAATTATCAAAATATAACTGGAAGGAAATCACAAAAGGTATATTCATTCATATTAATTAAATAATATATTGGATAATTATATAGATTCCTTGCCTAGACATTTCATTTAAAATTGATAAACCCAAAAAAGAGGAGAGAGGGAGATAGATAAAGAAATTGGCCTTCCCTAAATTGGATTTCATGAACAAATTTGTATCATACTGGATGAAGAAAACTCACAAGACGCCAAGGAAGATGTTTGATCAACCAAACATAAGATAATTCTATGGTAATTTAGAGGGGGAGGTTTAGGTCTGTTTAAAATTATATTACCAACATGCTATGAAAGTTAGAAGTATAGAGAATTGAATCATCAATTTAATTACAAAAATGATTTGGTATAACTTAAATATTAAATGTGGAGTTTTTAAAATATTTATAAATATTTTATTTAATGGAAAGGAGTTAAAATAGTTACTTTCCATGATTTTAAGAGTTGAAAATTATTCAAATGAAGGCCACAAGGGTTGAAAATTGATTTGATGAAGAAACACATGATGATGGTTCCCAGTCATTATTCAAGTATCACTGAGAAGATGATAATGTAAATTAATGATATATTTTTCTTATATGTTTCCTTAATAATGAAAAAAATTCACCTCTTGATAATGATTTATTTCCCTTCTGAACACAATTCTAACAAACACTTATAGGCACACAAGAATTTACAAGGTTCACTACTCAAAAATAGTAGCTACGTCCATTGTATAGTTTAGAAGAAATCCAAAACAAAAAAACCCTAAAAAATATTATTTGTGTGGAATAAAATTATTATGATATAACCTTACACTCATGTAGAAATTTGAATAAAAATATAATAGTGTATGTGCTTCTTTTAGAAAAAATGTTTCAATACAATGTTATAGAGCCTCTTGATCTTATTTTCACAAATTTGATCTTCCAAAATAAGACATATCTTTCATACTGCGAATCTAGTTGGAAATTCATTCAGTACTTCATGAACTGTCCTGCTTCCTCCATTAACTGCCTGTATCCTCTGTGAACTATGTTACACCATGTGGAGAGAGTGCTTTACAGACCAAATCTTCTTCCACAAACCATATATGATCTGCATATGGCTAATGCCTTTCAGACCAACTTTTGTACGCTGTCTATTTTTCTTTTTTAGGCTATCGAGTCCCTAAAAACTTCTTTTAAATATTGTACCCATTAAATGTCTCCATCATAAAAATCTTCCCTCTTCAAACTGCCATCCTTCTGGAAATTCTTCTCCATGAACAACTAGAAACTTCTACAAATTCTTCTTGCAGTGATGATGACTTATTGAAAAATTCAATATTTCATAATGATTGGATTGGGGTCATTTATATAGGGGAAAAAAGCTAAAATCCCCCTAATCCAATTAAACAAAAACTATGATGTGGGAAAACCTTCATCGTGGACTATGCGCCGTCCAAGAACTATTTTCCCTTTGTGGTTCATGTAGCACCTTTTCCTTCCACATGGAGGCCATTTCCATTCACAAACATATCACTGCCTAATAGCCGAAAATGACAGAGATTACGTGAACTATTGGTCTTCTACGTACAACATCCACTCTAGGAACTATGACCCTCCTACAAACCATTTTCCTTATGTGGTCTGCATATTCCACTTTGCAGTCTTCATAACACTACTATGTAAAAATTCATCCTATGCCGATTTTCCGTCTTTGTTCCGCAAATCTCCCATGAAGTCATATTATTTTCCTTCATGGTCTGAAAACTATGCTTCGGAAAAACCAACCAACCATATTTTTTTCCATAAACTTTTATCACGTACCTTATCTATCCTGATTTTGAACCCTTGATCAATCACCTTTAGCATCGTTCAATTTATCAAGGAACATATTGTAACTTCATTATCTTCAAGAAATATATTTATTTCCAATAAAACATGAATATGATTGGAAACAACTTCACTCCCCGTTTCCTTCCTAAATATTGCATCACAAGTTCTCCCAACAACATATGATATTTTTGAAAAAAAAAACAAAAAGCATCATCATATTTATTAATACCTTTTTCAAAGTTAATTGATTTATGCTTTTTTTAGAAAAAAAAGAAAACACTCTTAAAAAAACTGGCATATTTTACATCAAAAAAATTTCATCAGACAACTAGGTTCCAACACATGAAAATATATGTAAAGACATTACAAATATGTGAGAGAATAGTTCTGCGTAAGGGGAATTTTTTTTAACACTACACAGTGGCATAAATATGATACCCATATGTAACTCACACACACTACTTTAGGAGCACAATATTTTACCCTTATGTAGCATGATACCTTTACATGGGCTTTATCAAATTTATCATACCCTTATGTGAGGTATGGAAAAATTAATTGACTCTTACACAGGCTTTGGGTGGACACTTACATGAGTAGGGTGTCCCATTATGCAAGGTTCAAATTAACATTATAATGTGCTTTAAATCAGCAAAATACCATTATGTAAAGATAATCTGACCCTTACATTGGAATTGGGAAACATTTTTGACCCTTATGTGAGATGGTAATGTCCTTTACACTATGAATATGAAGGGGCCAACTACCCTTATGAAATCCATAGAAAAACAAGCTTACCTTTACACATTCTTTTAAAAACCACCATTAACCTTACGTAAAGTTTTAAAAATAATATTTACCCTTAAATAGTGGAATGTCCATGTGTAAGGGTATGAATAACCTTTAAAATTATTAAATTCAAAATGGAAAAGTGAGGATTCCAATTAACTAACCATTGAGATACCTCTCAGAAATCTTGTTAAGGATAGAATGTGTATACCACCATAACACACTCATAAATGATATTTGAAATATTACTAACCCATTATCAATATTCTCTATAATATCTTAAACACAATCCTCATAGAAAAAAATCACTGGGAAACCCTCAAGACAATGGGAGATACCTTTCAAATTGGATGCAAATGTGGTACCATCCTCATCACTTGTGGCTTACTATTTTGAACTAATCCATCCTTGTTAACCATGTTTTCTAATAAAATAACCACGATAAACAATTTTCTCATCCTAACTAATAATATTTAATTCAATTTGAAAAGTTATGATTTTAAAATTTTATGAAAAAAATTCAATTTTAAATAATCCAAACAACTCAACATAGTTTTTCAAAAAAACATCAATACAAACCCACTATAAGGATTCAATGAAAGGAGTAGGACTAAAACAATATTCCAATCCTTTATTAAGTCACCACCAAAGACTAAGAAAGATGTTGAAACTTAGCATTGTCTTACAAAATATTCCCCCAATCATCAATTTTGAAAGAAATAAATTTTCCCAAAATAGGAAACCTAAAACCACTCAACACTAAATCACCAAGCCATGTCCTAGGCTTAAAAAATTACAACAGTCTCTTCCCTAATAAACCCCAAACCATAGAACTCATCGAATTAAATTCCACTTTATTAACCACTCGAGACATATCTTCATCCAAAATTTCCTTCATTAACAACCCTTTATTTATGATCTCTACATGATCTCTCACTACATACCAATATGATAAATCAATGTGTATGATAGATCCATGAATATCTATCCTCAAATAGGATTAACAATTTTTTTGGTATCCTCTCTCCTCAAGAAGGAAATATGGGTACTGAATAATCTATTCCATAAAAAATATCCCAATGATACCCAGACTCTATTCCCTTTGAAAAAGCTCTTAAATCTCTTTCAAAATATAACACATTTGCACTTGGAAAAGGAATCACCTCTTGAACAACCCAAGGATGGTCCCCCAAGATAATTCTCCCAAATAAACACACTTCATATCCCACAAATTTCATGTTTCTTTAAAAACACACCAACTGCTTGAGAAATTCAATATTTATCTAGAGTTCTCACCATCACAAAATAAACCATACCCCTTCAAACCAATCCACAATGTTAGGGTTGGAGACCCATTAATGAACTCCATCATTTCACTCCTTTTTAATTTCAATAATGCCTTATCCCAATACCTATATTACTCTATCTCTCAACCCAATCCTTGATAGAATATCAGTGATATATCGTTTAACTTGGAAATAAAAAGGTTAAAACAAATCACAAAATCAGTAAAATAAATAATAAATGGGAATCATCATGTCACAAGAATAAAATCAGACCAATAAAACATTCCCACAAAACACCCCTCACAACCACGCCCTTAACATTCATCTAGAATTTCATAGTGACATCACACATTAGGAGAAAACCACTTCTCTTACAATAAAATAACCATTCTACAATTTTATCCTCATTAGTTCCCATGCCAAAAACCACAAAAAACCACACAACACCTCCTCAAACCGTATAAATATCAAAACAATCATTGTGACACCCATAAAAATTAGTAGGGATCAATAACCACATCAAGATACTAGATGATTTGGGTTGAACTAACTTAACTAAAATGTTTTAGAATGTTTCATGGATAAAATATCCTAACGGGGAATGGTTTTCCCTATCTTTGAATACTTCAAACCACAACTAATATTAATAGTATATGTTTGACCAAAAAATTCCAAAAAATGATATAACAAATTTAGGTGTGTCCAGTAGATTCATATTGATTAATTTTGAATATTTTCCCAACAACATTTCTATTACTGATGTTCTGTGGTTAGAATTTATTAAGTGGTATGTGACCCTAACAATGAAACTGCAACACAACACCTAATCCTAATATGAATATAGGTTCACATCACTAAGAATAAAAGATCACACAATTTCTAAGAAATATAAATGTTTCATAGATTACAGTTCATTTTGAGACATATTCTTCATAAAAAGGCTTTATTTTTTGTATAATTTTGAATTATTTTTCCATGAATTCATACCAATTATTTAATTCAAAAATTAATAAAAAATTAAACCATAAAAAACCTAACATTTCCAAGTCATTTTTTATGAATCATCGTGCCTTTAACTTAAATAATTCTATCACATGTCTAGGATAAAGATATAAAACTAAAATATTTTATAATATAAAATGTTCAAGTAAATTTAAATTAAGAATTATACCTTAATGGGAACACACTTTTAGTGAAAAAAAACCACCCACACATAATTCTATACATCCTCTTATCCTTATTTAATCCAACCATTTGTTAGAAATTTTATCTTTTCAACAATATGGCTTCATATTTTGAAACAAAACATTCTTTTAGAATATTAGAAAATATGGCAAAATTTCATATTATAGGATTTAAATTTTTCATAATGTATTACTACACATCACAATTGACATGATTGATCCAAATAGTCTTTAAGTAGTTCATCAATAAAAAAACATTCAGTTCATTGAAATAAGGAATAAATGACATAAGAAACACATAACAGGATTTTATAATCCAAATACAATATATTAAACATCTATAAATCTTGATAATTACATGCCCTTAATTTCTATAACTATCCCCACAAAGTTTTTCAAATTTTAGTTATGTTTTCCATACAACATTTAATAACAAGATTCCTTGCATTTCAACACTTAATAGTAGAATAATACTTATGACTTAACATGGAATGAATAATTATTTATGTATATTGAATTTCATCAATCTTGAAAGGATAAGTTTAATTTGGAAAAATAGTTTCATAATTCAATATGTTACTGTAAAATCATGAATATAATTTTACAAGATTTGAATATAAAAAAGGTAATAAAATAACACCGATAATGACAAACAAATTTTAATTTTTTGTATCATAAATAATTATTTATAATAATTATTTTAACATTACATTGGAAAATGGGATATATTTATTAATTTGTAAAACAATAAAATTGTCAGCGGTTGTCCCTGAGTATGTTTGTAAACATTCCAAAATATTTAAATAAAATACACTAAAATTGAAGCCTTTTATGAATTTCTACCAATATCATTTAACATATACTATAATTACTACTATAAAATGTAGTTATAAAAAAAGAAAGGGGAAATTCAACCATGTTAAGTTCTAAAATTTAAACAGATTATCAATAAACATGTTAGTCATTTCTAGGGATTCTAGAATTTAAATTTTTAAAACAACGTATCATAATAAAACACTACCACATAACCATAATAAATTATAAGATGGAAAAAATTAATTATATATCAATCTGAAAAGAATTAATTATTCTTATAAGAATATTTTCAAAATAATCAATTTTAGCATCCTGCTTTGACTCCCACATATGTTAACATGTTTTATAAGATTTTTCAAAATTGAACAAATAAGTATAATGAATTACATTAAGCATGCTGGGATAATAACTCTATTAATTAAAATAACATGATAACATGTTATGAACATAACTTTGAAAAACAATTTCAAGGAAAAATATATAATAAAAATAATGTGAAAGAATATTCAATTTCTTGCAAGATGTTTAATTAAAGAGTGTATTCTAATTAATTATCACTAAAATGTCTTTTTAACTTGTATGGTTATGATATAAATTTAAAAAAATATAAAGATACTACAAACTATAGCATAGAATTAGTTTCACATTATCACATATCATATTCAAATTGTGTTGCAACTAATGATCATGATGCATATATATCCTTGTGATTTCCACCCTGTAATAGTTTCATTTTCACCTAATCATTTCAGTTGGTTTTTGAAATTTCTTGAATCTTATCATAGGGGGGCCTGAAATATCATTGAACTAGCCTCTCTCCTTGGTCTACATCACATTTTAGGATCAAGTTTCACCACTTCACTACCAAACCTATGCAAGATCACCTATGCTAAATACAAATCTCTAGCGTATGTCTCAACCAAAACCTTCGATACCACTCTATCATTACCCCTCCCTCTAAAGGTATCCATCATAAAAAAATAATGGAGAATGGGGGATAATGTCTTCTGAGTCCTACATTTTGTAGGCCTCAGGTTGGATACTAGCATTGAGGGTATATATATAATCTCACTCGTGGATCGAATAACACTATGTATATAAGATATGATTAGTTGATAGGGAATCAACCACTAGGAGACTCCATCATATAATATAAAATATAAGAACCCAAACCATCGCATAATACAAGAACTAATTTAACATACCAATTAAAAGAACCTCTAATCTCGAACACAACTACCAATTCTATCCAAGTAGCCCACACAATAGATTCTACTTTGATTATCTAACCTGAAAACCATAGAAAGATATGGTGGGGTGTGAACATGGGAGTATTCAAGGACCCTCCATCTAAACATATCAACATCCATGTGTATTAAATATATAATAATAAAAAGTGAAACCAACAAAAAAAATGATCAAACATCATCATCAAAAATAAGAGAGGAGGGAATAAAAATAAACCCAAGGCCATGATATCCTAAATAATCAATAAAACTGAATTAAACCATAATCACAATTATGTTTCCATTCCTCCACCACACCCACAACCAAATCTACCTTTTTTAACCAACCCAAACCACCAGACTATAAGCATCACAATAATGTTTTCTTATATGGGCCCAGATTATACTCATTTCCGATCCAACCTATCACCTAGGGTCTCTTCCACTCAAACTGGTAGTGACCCGGTATTATCATCCTATCATAAGTTCATGGACATGGGTATGAGTCAACACCCTTATCATATCATCACTTATAATTCCATACACGCGTAACTGTATCCTCAAAATACCACATATCCACGTCCTCACCCACATTACCATAATAAATATAATTACATCACATCTCACCCATTCATTTTTAGCATAATGTAAACATTATGGACATCAACCTTATATCAATCTCCTTCTAAACACATTCCATGCCAACTCCATTTTATTCTTAATAATATGGAGTCATGAACATTAAGAGCATCAACATAATTCCATACCCCTACCATGAAAAACCCCCACAATGAAACACCATATCCTATCATTAATATCAGTATTAATGAATTTTTTTCTTTTAGACATCAAATAAAATTCATATATATTGACGTTGAGCAATTATATCCCATAGTAGTATTTAACCACGTTGATCCATTATGGCTATTTGAATATTTTTAATGTAACACCAGGAGATTCATTTGAAACAATTTTTTAAAATAAATTTATTCTTTTTAATATTTTTCTGTACATAAAAACACTACTTTTATATTTTTCTACTTGAAATATCAATTTTATCTTTCCTTATACACAACAACGAGTTTAAACGAAATTTGACATACTATTAAAATACTATTATTTTGTTTGGATTTTCTCACCTAGTCTTTGGAATAAAGATTATGAATAATATGAATGAAATTATAAAAATATATACAATATATATGTATATAAAATGAATTATTTTGTGAAAATTTAATTATAAATGAAAATAAAAACCATTTAAAAATAAAGAATATATTTTTCAGAAAAAAAGTTCTAATACGCACAATGTGTTTTACATAAATAAATTAAACAAATCACTTATGTATAATTTTATTAACGAAATTTATATATTATATCTTAAATCTAATATATAATATTCATATTATGTTTTTTCTGGGATGAGAATATAAAATCCAATTTTATGCTAAAAAATATATTTCTGTAAAAAGCCATTTTGTCTCATTTTGCACACTGATTTAAATTTTTTTATTAAATTTTATGATTTATATTTGATAAAAATAAATAATTTTTTGAAATCATAATGTCAGAATTATATTAGGGTTAATTGTTTTATAATTTTATAAGAAGATAATATTTTTTATGAATAGGGAAAAAATATTGGTTTTTATTAAGAAATGTCATTTATTTAAAATCATTTAAAAACATAAAACCTGTTTAAATATGGGTTTAAAAGAAACATTAGTTTAATAATATATATATTAATCCAATTTAGGGTATTTTGATCAATTTCATATTGAATTCGTATATAAATCTTTTTAAATTTTTGGACATTTTCTCTTTGAAAAACTGTTTTCTCGTCGCATCTACAGGATTAATTTTATATTAATTTTTTCTATTTATATTAGTTTAATTTAGAAATAATTCATTAAATATTTAAAATAAAAATTATTTATATTCTATAATATGGTAAAATAAATTTTTAACTATAATAAACCGTAAAAATTGTAATACTTATTTAGTATAGTTCAGGTTAAAATGGGTTTACTAATCAGTTAAACTAGAATAATAAGGGTTATAAATGGCTCCAAACTTTTCCAAATACCATTTCATACCCATATATTGAAGTTATATATTTAGTTTCTAGAATTTACCAATTTGTATCCTTTTATCATGGGTAAAAGTAGGTTACACATTTTTCTTTTTAGAAATTTCAAGTGTGTTACTCACCTCACTTATAAAATGCCACCCACTCAACTATAAAATTAAAACCTAAAAAACATTTTTTTAGAAAATATCTAACCAAATATATTATTTTATTTACTCATAAAATCTTGGAATCCTTAGGTTTTTCATAAATCCAACGTATGAATTCTTTTGGTGCAAACCAAAAGGAAGTTTCCTAAAGCAAAGGTATCATCCACAACCATGCATTTTATTTTATTTCATCTTACAATTCATTAAATTATTATTAAAACATTATGATACAATATCCTAGGTATATTAAATATACTATTATGTTATAATTTTAATGAAATAACCTAAATCATTCTCATATTAAATAAAATATGGCACAAAATCATCATTCGTGTGTACGTCAGACTGCTGCCTCGTGAACTGGGGTTATTCATTTTCCATCACCACCTCTCATGGAAATATATAATGAAAGAATTATTTTATATATATTATATTTATGATATTTTTATACCTATTTAATTATATTAACACATCTACCTTCTAACCTTCAAACCCATTGGAAAATAATAATGTCGCTCATGTGTACTGTGGACCCCCACCACACAAGCCAATGTGATGTTTTTTCATTTCTATTTTTCATGGATGGTAATAAATACATATTATATATATATATATATATATATTACACTGGAAGGATATTTATGCTTTTTAAATTATAATATCACATATACCTATTTAATTTCCATTTTCTGGGAATATGATAAAGTCAATCGTGTGTACGGAGGACTACCATCACACGAAACGATGTGATTCATTCTTCAGATATGATTTACATTGAATGTTATATAGATAAGTTTAAATAAAAATATGTTACATATCTAACATAAAAATTATTTTGGAATGGTAAAAAAATTATCTTTTTTTATTTCAATCTATCAATAAAATGGAAAAAATATTTATGCATACGTACGACCTACCGTCTCCATGAATGGTGTATTTCATTTTCTATCTATAACAATTATTGATTAATATATATAAAAATATACTGAATATGTATGATATTTAAATCATGGTAAAAATTCTATAAATTTGGAAACCTGGTGAAATTTATATCACTAAATATTAAAAATAGAACATACATGAGAAACAAAGTGACTATTAACCAAATAGTGAATTTAACATGGAATTGTTAATAAACAGGTAATAAAAGGATACAAGTAAATCATATATGGTATTATATATGTAATTATAATTATTAAATATGTTTTAAATAAACTTATATTTATTTTACATGTTCCTTGAACATTTATGAATGATGTTGAGACTTAAGGTAAGGGGTTTATGTCTTAATTTTTACATATGCGAGACACATGCCATATTCACCACCTATTTCATTTATTTGATGTATATACATACCATTAATGTATTTTATGATTATTAAACTAGAAATTATTTTCATTTACAAATCCGTTTTAACTCTATTTCATGGGGTTTGTAGATCAAATGTACCAAAGTAGTAAGAGATTTGTGTCTCAAAATGAGTTCTTTGTGTCTCTATTCAGTGGGAAATCCTTTTTCTTCGAAAACCATGTTTTCTAGAAGTTTTTTCAAAACTGTTTTTAAAATTATAAAAATTATTTATTAAATGATTTTCACCCATGTTTCAATTTTTACAAAAAACAAAAAAGAACAATTATGTAATTTTCTAAATAATTAAAATTTTTATTTTACCAAAAATGTGAACGGAAGCATTGTTTTAATGTTTAAAACATGTATATAATTTCCCTCCATCATGAACACACAATGTTTTGAAGCGTTAATTATATGTTTAAAATTATTTTTTCAAAGAAAATTATTTCCAAAATGTTTTATAAATTTTTTTCTTGAAATATGAATTGAAAAATTGAAAGGATATTTTCCTTAAGAATTTTTTCAAATGATTTTTAATTAATCGTTTATAAGTTTTAGAGGTTATTTCTAAAGAAATTCATTTTGAAAACGTTTTTCATTTTAATTTTTTTTCAATGCATAAAGTCTATTTATCTTTAGAAATTTTCAAAGTGATATTTCAATATCATTTTCCATCAACGATTCCATCATATGATTCTACTTATGCTATACTAGGAATTTAATCTAAGGATACCATTATTTATCTTTCTAAAATGGTTTATGTTTATGATGAAAATATTTTAATACAAATAATTTACTTTACATGGGTTATACCATGATTAAATTCTTACAAAACACACTTCTATTTCTAAGGGTTATTATTTGATGAAATGATTAAATTATTGTGAAACCTTTTAATTTTACAGAGGCTATATTATGGTTAAATTAATATAAAACACATTTATTTGCATAATATATTGATTTTTATGACACTTTGTCACACATATATATTATTTGCATTAAGTTATATTGATTATGCTATAAAAAGGAAGGTGTTTACATTATAAACTAGGACGATGGTTATGTTATGACCAAGATGGGTGGGAGCTAGATCTCCTTCCCATGTATAGGGTAAAGAATGATATCTTATGAGATAAATAATACTAGAATGGGGAGTGAACCTAGTTCATTAAGGGACTTTTTCCACTATGATAGTGTTGGGAGTGAACCCTAAATACTACAACGGTTTATAGAGCAAAACCATTCTGCAATGATATTATTTTAAATGATCCTTGAAATACTGTGGAATTTATTTTCTATACAT
Organism: Viscum album; assembly: GCA_963277665.1. Lineage (NCBI taxonomy): Eukaryota > Viridiplantae > Streptophyta > Magnoliopsida > Santalales > Viscaceae > Viscum > Viscum album. The sequence continues at coordinate 1,511,406,803 of OY728153.1, read as the reverse complement.
ATGTGTGATCCAAAAATCAATGTCTTGTTCTAATTTTATATTCACATGGTTCATGATCCATGATTCAGTTATGATTCACATCTTATGAAAAATCAATATTTATTCCATGAGTGATGTTTATGATCTATGATATAAAAGGCATGGTTTTTTAATTTTAGCCTCATATTATCATACTGTAATTCTAATGATATGTTGATATCTATCTGGTTTAGCCTTACTAAGCATCTGAGATCAACATTTCTTATGTTTTCTTTCCCCATGCTATAAATAATGTTATTATGTATGATATATATAAGAATGGTTCTAGTTATGATGAACATATGGTGGGGGATGATGTAGCTAACTTATAGACTATTGGTTTATTTTTCCTTGTTTTTAAAGGAAGATTAACTTTATGATATTCCAAAATGTGTCTATGTATTGTAGAAAATATTAATCTTAAAATAATTAATATTTATGTATGCAAATTTTTGGTCTCTATGATTGGTTGTATATGATAGGTTTGATTAGTCTTTGGAAACTAGGCTGTGAAAAAATTAGTGAGGTCCCCAAGGACATTCCTAATGATATGTCTAAGGATTTGTCTAAGGATAAGTATGAGGATTATCAAATGTGTAGGAAAATGTCTAGTAATTTTATTAAATGATAGAGAAAGTGGTTTCCAAGAAATTACATCCTTATCGAGATACTATAAGTGGATGTTTCTCTAGAACCTTGGTATATATGGGTAATATCTTTGAAAAGGTCTCACTGAGATGGATATGATCTTTTCATGGTACATGAAAATGGTCTTTATTTCATGCCTGGTTTGACACTCCTGAGGATATTATTTGGAAATAAATAAACTATTTATGAACCATCATGAAATATTTAAATATATGATGACTATTAATATCCTAGGACAACCTAAGGAAACATAGATTTAACTGTTGGTTTTACAGTTTATATATCTTATAAGTAATTTTTCATTATTATGCGGTTTCAAACTATGAATATTATTAATCACATTATGATTTTTGGATATAGTGAAGGGAGGGGACCTGAAGGAACAAGATTACAATCAAAATTAATATAGATTTTTTTGAGTAAAAACCATATCAGATGATGAGTATAGTGAAGGAAATTATGATTATTCATATTCAGTTCTCACAACATATGACTAAAATATCACCTCAACAAACTCTTGGACTCACCAAAAATTATAAGGATAGATTTCATTAAATGTTCATTTAGTGGAGACCATGGAGGAAATAAGATTTAGTTTCTTATATCCCTAGAATGTGTTAAGAATATCTATTGGGAATGTATCAATGGAATGAAAATATGTTTTATGTGTGGAGAAGAAGGTAACAAAGTAAGTTATTTCTAAGGTAAAATAAAAAGTCCAATTACCCCAATGTATTAGAAGAATGGTTTCCTTATAGCACTACAAATGGTCGATTGTTATAAATTTGGAATGTGTAGATATTTTATGAATCGATGTCATTAGTGTAAAAATCGTGAATAAAATTACGAAGGTTGTATGGGTAATGGTTATAATACTAATGATAAAGAGACTATGAGACTAATATAAAAGGCTTGGGTTGTTCTAATATTATTTTTGGAATTAAATGTAAGAATCATAATTAAATTGAGGTTAATGACAATTAAGACATAACTTATATCTCAGGTTATCGGAAAGAGGTATTAATAAATAAGATCACGAATACCAGTTAATGGTTTGAGAGGGAATTGGGATGATTGAAGTGTTAATATATTTGAATTCAAGAATTATGTTATATAAATATTTATGTATATGGATTGTTTTTTATATATTTTTATTAAGTATTTCAAGAATATCTTGAATGGGTATGATGACCTAGAAATGTGATTTAATATAAAGGTGTTATTTTAGGAAAAAGGTGATTAAGAAAATATAACCTCTAATATATTTATGATGCTAAAGTAATGATGTTGGGATAAAGAGATGATGTATATTAATAAAGTACATTAGATAGTAATGATAACCTTTGAACTGATTTGTGATTTGTGGACAAAGTGGTTTATGTTATCATTGATTATGCTTAGAACATTATTTTATTAGGGGAGTATATTTAATAATCTATGGGTCTGTTATGTAATAATGATGAATGCATGTTTTCATTAAGGATTTATGGTAATTCTAGATATAAAAATGAATCAAGAAAATATATTCAAAAAATTAGTCATATATTTGTAATTTAACAATAAATAAATACTTTCTGATATTTATGGGATTAATGTTAAGTTATTTTTGAGAAATTTAGTGAACTTATTTATAAATATTTAATTTTTGAAGGGTTATCAGGTTACAATTTTTTGGAGTGGAATATGTTCAAATTTGGACTTTGTTTTAGAGATTAATTTATTATTTCCCCATATATAGATTTATACATTTGGATAACCTTTGTTAACTATTTGGTTTTTGATAAAAAATAGCAATAAAAGGAATGAATTATGATTATTTTATGGATTTCATTATCCATTAGTGACTCAAACTAAAAACATTCATATCATTAAGTAAGAGGTGAAGTGTAAATTTATCAAGGAACAATAAAAGTATGATATTTTACTTATGAATTGAATTTAAATTTAGTATGTATATCATCTAATGAAAATTTATTATCTTTAAGAAAAGGATCTTGAAGTAAATTATTATAAATTTACCATATTTTTATGATATCAATGGCCCTTTTCATGCCTCTTTGATTCATTTGTTCATGGTTTTTACTTTTAAAAGATTATTAAACTTCTTGTGATCAATGATCTCTATCACTCTCCTCATTATTTAGATATTAAACATTTCTTCTGTGTCCAAATTTTCACTTCTCGCCTATGTTCTCATATTTGGAAACATAATATGTGTTATTCATGATAACATCCTCACATTAATTTCTCTATTTTCATGATTAAGTTTGATTAACCCTTTTTATGATGTGGGTTTCCTACAAAGATATTTTCAAATTTTGAACACTTGTTTAACGAGAACATGTTCAAATTGTGAGAATGTAATTTATTTAAGGGGGTATAATGTAACACCCAGAGAATTTTTGAAATATTTTATTGAGATAATATTTAATTTTTTGGTTTTTTTGTTACAAACAACTCATAGTTTTTCTCGAATTTCATGCAACTTTGAGTCTATATTGTGTTACACAAGACACCTAGTTTAAATGAAATGTAACACACTATTAAAATATTATTATTTAATATGAAATTTATCACCTAGACATTACAATGGATGGTATGAATAAGATTAACTAAATTATGAATGTATATTATTTACACATGTATATAAAATGAATTCATTGGTTCCCAATTAATTATAAATGAAAAGAAGAACCATTAAAAATAATGGAATTATTTTTTGGAAATACTATTTTTATGATCATGAGTATGTTTTTTATAAACAAATAAATTTTAATGAATGGTATTAGTTAACTTTATATAATATATATTAATTATAATAATTAACATTAATTTTTTTTTCTAGGAATGAGAAAAAATAAATCAAATTTTACACTTAAAAGTTATTTTTCTAAAAACATTTTTGTCACTTTTTTTCTCACCAATTTTAAAATTAATTGTTTACCAATTATTAAAAATTATTTATTAAAAAATAAATTAATTTTTAAATAAACATGTAAAAATTATCTTAGTGTTATTGTTTTATAATTTTTTAATAAGATAATTGTTTTGATGAATGGTGAAAAATACTAGTTTTTTTATGATTTATTTTTTTTAAAGAATTTAAAATAATAAAATTTGATTAAATGTGGTTTTAAAAGTGAAATTAGTTTAATTATATATATTAATACAATTTATGTCATTGGAATAAATTTAATATTAAATTTTGATATAACAGATTTTTAAACTTTTGTACATTTTCCCTTTGAATAACCACTTTCTCGTCGCATCTGTGAGATTAATTTCAAATTAAAATTTTACACTTCCACGAGTGTAAACTGGAAAAATGGATTCCATATTTTTAATCATAATAATATACAATATATAATAAGTTAAAATTAATTTTTTATCATAATAAGTAGTAAAAACATTAAAAATCATTTACAATGGTTAAAGTAAAAATGGGTTTACTAGGAGGTGAAACTAAAAAGACAAGGAATAAAAATGACCAAAAACTTTTTAAACCCCACTGAGATGGAAATATTTAGATTTAATTTATTTTACTTTCTATAATGGCCCAATTTAGAGTCTTTTATAATATGAAAAACTTGGGTACACATTTTTCTTTGCGAAAATTACTTCTGTACTAGTCGCCTCACTTATAAAAGGTCATCCACTCTCCTCTCCTATTTACGCATAGAAAACCCTTTAGTTTTTCTAATAAATTTCATAATAAAATAATTAATTCCCTAATATTATCTGATAAGACTTATTTTTGTCATCAATACGACCTAAAAATACTTTTGGTGCAACTCAAAATTAGTTGTTCGAAGAACAGGTAACTTCCCAAATCGAGCATTTTATTTTATTTATCCTCACACATCCTTAAATTTTGATTAAAACATGATGATATAAAAATATAATTACCTTAAATATATTTATATGTTATTATGTTTATGAAATAATCTAAATTATTATCTTCTTTCATCAAATTGGGTATGCAATCATCATTCTTGTGTACGGTGGATGACCGCCTCAAGAGCTGATGTTATTCATTTTCTATCACCACCTATCATGGATGGATATAATGATGTATTTAATGTTGATATTTTATATTTATAATATTATTAAAACTCTATAATTATAATACCACATCTACCTTCTTACATCCAATCATTTTGAAAGAAAATAATGTTCTTACTTTGTACCGCAAACTACGACCTCATGAAACAATGTGATGTGTTTTTTTCATTTCTATTTTAACTAGATTATAATATTGATATATTAAATAAATATAAAATATATGTTCAAATATATTTATAATTACTTTATTATTATATCACAAATACCTCATTACATTACATTCTGTGAGAATATGATAAAGTCGCTCTTGTGTACGACAGACTACTACCTCACAAAGAGATCTGATTAATTCTTCACGTTCTCTTTACATGGTAGGTGATTAAAATATGTTTAAATAAACATATTATATATATATATATATATATATATATTATAAAAATTGTTTTTTAATGATAATATATTATTTGAATTTCCTTCTTTCAATCAGTCAATAAAATGGACAGAGCGTTAATGCGTACGTATAACCTACCATCTACATGGAATGTGTTTTTCATTTTCAATTTTACTAATATTATTTATTACCATAAATATACTTATATAGAATATATATAATAATTATATCTGGTTTAAATCTATTTATTTGATTTAATTATGATCAAATTTATGGGACCAAAAATAAAAAAAATCAATACATGCTTGGAAAACAAAGGTGTTATTACTCGAAATATGATTTTAAAAAGGAATTGTTAATAATGGGTAAAAAAGGTCATAAATAAAACAAATATTTTGTTATATATATAATAATTTTTGTAAAATAGATATATAATAACCTTATATTTATTAAGTAATATCTTTTAAAGTGTATAAATGATGTCGAGACTTACGTTAATGGATTTCTGTCTTATTTTTTGCATATGTGAGACACATGCCATATTCAACACCTATTTCTTTTTTTGTGGTGTAGATATTACCCCTTATTTTTTATGATTATTTATCTAAAAAATTATTTTTATTTTTCATATCCATTATAGTATCTCCATTTCACGTGGTTTACATTTCAAAGTTACCAATGAATTAAGTAATTTTCGTCTCAATTTTCCTTCTTTAAGAGATATGTTATGTTATACACTTATCTTATTTTATTGTGAGTATATACATACCATTTGACATATAATTTCAGAAATTTATTTATTATTGTGATATTTTATGTTTCATTTTTTTTATTCTTTCTTGGGCCTTATGATATAATATTACCAAAGTGGTAATGGTTTTACGATACAATCTCATCGTTTATTGAGATTGAATCTGTTAATGCTTCCAATGATGAAATGTTATGATCCATATCTAAAAACTAATTAATTTTCTTATCATCCAGTTATTACATGACAATACATGTTCTCCCATAATTTTCCTCTCTTTATTTACTCAATATCCAAGAATAGTATTTCTAAATTAAACAGACTTTATTTCTCTCTTCATTCGAAAATAATTTTTCTTCAGAACTCATTTCTTTATACAAATGAACTAGAAATATTTTTAAAATTATCAAAATTATTTATTAAAAACATATTTACCAATGATTTAATTTTTTAAAAATGATTTGAAATTATTCTTCATGTCATTTTTCAAAAAACTATCATTTGTATTTTACTGATAATTTGAAAGGAATCATTGTTTTAAAATTTATGAAATAAATGTAATTTCCCACTGTAATGACCAAAAAATGTCCTAAATATTCCTTTATAAGTTTCAATTTTTATTTTCTGATAAAATTATTTCCCAAATTTTTTATGAATTTTTTGTTTCAAAAAGTAATTTTATTAATTGATATCATATTTTCCTCAAGACATGTTTTAATGGATTTTTAAATATTCCTTTAAAATTATAAATAGTTACTTTTATAGAAGATGATTTATAAATTATATAATGTTTTAAAATTTTTCTTCTTAAGTGTAAATGATATTTTCATCAAGAAATGTTCTAATTGATCTTCCAAAATCATTTCCCATCTAAGATGACATCCTATGATGTTACTTATTCTATACTGGGATTATGATCCAATGATAACATTCTTATTATTATTTTGGATGTTTTATTTCAATGATAAAAAGATATTCATGAAACCCCTTTACCCTTAATGGGTTCTTAAATGATAAAATAATTATGAAATCTTATTATTTTTATAGGGGTTATTATTTTATGAAACGATGAAACTATTGGGAAACCATTTTCTTTTCGAGAGGTTATATTATGATGAAATGTTAATAAAATCCATTTATTTCTATTGGTTCTGATATGATGAATGTTTTATGATCTTATGGAATAAAAATGCATGATTTTCATTATGTAATGGTGTTTATGTTATCAAAATGGATGGTGGTTGTGTTATTACCAATGATAGTGTTTATGTTATAACCAAGATAGGTTGGACCTATATCTCCATCCAACGAACTAGGTAAAGATTGATATCTCATGAGATATACAAGTCTATAATAGGTAGTTATCCTAGTTTAGTTATGTACTTTTTCCACTATGATAGTCTTGGGAGTGAACTGTGAATACAATGATGGTTTGGGGAGTAAACCCAGTTCACTATGACAGTTTTATCAATTAACCTTGGACTACTAAGGAAAGGGTTTTTATACTTATCTATATACCCAAAATCTATGTCTTATGCCAATGTTTTGTTCTTATTGTTCATTTAATTTGATTATATTATGATTCATGTCTGGTGAACTGTCAAGATTTATGAATTGACATAAGATTATGGTCAAAGATATGCAGGTTAAGGTTTTCAAATATCAGTCTCATGTTCTCATGACCTTGTGCTTGCGATATATTAATATCTAAATGGTTTACCCTTACTGGGCATATGATCTCACCCATTCTTATGTTTTCATTTCCCAAGTTTTGATTAATGTAATTATATAGGATATGTATAATATGGGTGATAGTTATGAAGGATGTAGAGGGAGATTGAATAACTTACTTAAGGACCCTTAGTTCTTATGTTGAATTCCCCAAAGGCACTATAAAATTAAAATTCTCTAGCATGGGTTTGTGTAAAATAGTTAATATTCATCTAGAAATATGTAATATCTATGTATGAAATGTTTGGGTATCTATATGTTACCACCGCAATCCATTATAGCCCATGAAACAATCTTCCACATATTTCCTTCTTATAAGCCACTTCATGAACTTTTATCCACAACATAATACTCACACACTAAACAAAAAAAAGAATAAGAAGGAAAGAAAAACAAAATCACAACTAATAGTAATATATGGGTCATATACAACAATTTTCCCTATCCATTTAATTCCATTTTAACTTATGTCACTAGTTCCTAATAATATTAAAATTTTCATTTATTCATCGATTCATTACTAACTATTCATCCATTCATATCCCCTTATAGATTCATCTATTCATTACTCAACATGTTTATTCAAGATATAAAAATTAATTACTTTCATTAACTCTTCATCCAACACCCATTCCCTTTTTAGTTTCTCATTCACAATTCCCATTTCCATTTCAAAGACATGTTTTTTTCAAATTTAAGGAAGATATAATAAATGTAAATATTACCACACACAATTTTTTTGAAAAATGATAAAAAAGTAATTGTAATGAATTTTTTATATGATATAGTTTATATTTCAACTTCTATAATTTGTACATATTAGTTTCTATATTTATGTAATTTTTCATTTTCGGACTCCAAGATCCATAAAAAATATCTGAAAATATATCATTAAATATCAATAGAATTCATTATTATAAAATTGACAATATTAAACAATGTTTCATGGGTTCAAAAAGGGTTATAACAAGGGAAACCTATGTCACAAACAACACCGCTCCTCCCCCATTTAATTTCCCTTTTGAATTTGTTTATTCTCAAAATAAATTTCTTCCTTTCTTTAGGGAGTTACATGTAATCCTTTCTTTGCACATAAATCAGAGAACCTAAAATATTCACAAAAAAATAATTGGAAGAAAAAAATAATAATATTCAAGAATATTAATTAAAGAATATGACATATAAATCTATATATCCCCTGCATGGATTTTGTTTCAAATTTCTAAAATAATAGAGGAGATAGAGAGAAAGAGAGAGAGAGAGAGGAAACACATCCTTCTAAGATATTTAATTCATTACTAAAGGTGTCAATTAGTCGAGGGAAAAAACTTGTAAAACTCTAATTAAAATGTTTTATCATCTGAAATTACGAGAATATGAATGTAACTGAGTGGGGGAGTTTTTTGTATGTTTAAAATAATAGACTAATCATGTTTGAGAGGTCATAAATACATAGAATTGAATCATTGATTTAATTCCTAAATGTTTTTATATAACATACATATTCATTATAGAGTATTTAAAATCATCATTAATATTTGTTTTAAAGGAATCAAAATTATTAATTCCCATGATATTAGTTGTTAATCATATAAATAGGATCCATCGGTGTTTCAAATTGAGAGGAGGAAAAAAACCTAAAAATCATGGTAAATAAGTAATCAATACATGAAAGCATAGATTTCATTAAGGTTTACCTATTTTACTATTACACTGCAGTAGAAATTTAATATACATATGAATATCACAAACACTATTTAAGGTAACATGTTTGTAACTATATACAACCAGATACCATTACACGTGCTTTTGAAAAGCCCGGTTTCCCATACGCGGGGTTTGGAAAACTCAATAGACCCTTATGTAGACTCCAAGAGGACCCATACCCAATAAGGGTGGACCATTATTAAAGGTTCACATTATCTTTACGAAACACTTGATATTTGTAACTTACCCATACAAAAACCTAATATTACCCTTCTGATGGTATTTAGAAACCCGGTCTTCCCAAACATAGGATGGGAATGGAAATTAAAAAATTCATAGAAGGTCTAAGTTATGCATAGAAAATACTTATAAAAAATAATATTACCATTTTTAATGCTATTAAAAACCACCAATACCATTATGTAACCCTTTAAAAACACTATTTACCATTATAGGCATAGTTAAGAATAGTCTTTAGAATTACCTTAGAAACTGTTAATTTCCATTTACAAAAACCTATAAATAATTAAAAAAATGTTTTATTATCACATTATGAACATAAAAAAACTTCTAAAACATTATAACCACTTTGAAAACATGTATATTAAAATGTATAATTAAAAATCATTATAATCACTTTTAAAATGTTACATTACCTACAAAAACATTTTAAAACATCTTTATAATTTATAAAATTATTTTAAATAACTACTAAAATTTATCAAACTACTCTCAAACCACTGAAAACCATATAATGATAAAGGAATGATATAGAATATTTTATACCTTTACATGATCCAAAGATACCAGCCTTACTCATAATCTTAATGATTTATTATTCTAATGATGATATTTTTATGAAACCCATTTATTTTCCATAGGTTATGCTATAATAAGTTTTTGAAATATTTAGAAAAAAATTTATCTTCCAAGGGTTATGTAAAATGATGTTTTTTTATGATCTTGTGGTAAACATATGAATTGATTAGTATCATGTGATGGGTGATCCTAGAATTGTATAATCTTTTAATGAATTGGGTAAAGATGGATATCTTAGGAGATAATAAAGACTGAAATGAGGAGTGTTCTCATTTTAGTAAGGCTCTTTTTCCAGTATGATAGTATTTGGTGTGAACGTTGAAAATGGATATAATAGAATTTGGAATGAAAATAATCCATTATTAAAGTCTTTCCATTGATCCTTGACTAAGTTGATGATTTTCTATGACTTTGTATTCCACAAACTTATGTCTTATGCCAATGTTATGCTTCCATGGATAATGTTATTTGATTTATTTATGATTACTGACTTATAAACTAAAACAATTTATACCATGACTCAATATTATGATCTTTTACAAGATATTTCTAGTTTTAAAATGATATGCTAATGTTCTTATACCATTATGATCATTTTCTGCTTAATTAATCATTGATATCTCCTCTTTTTCCCTAAGTGAGCATCAGAGATCACCTTTTCTAATTTTTTCTATCCCCATATTTGGAATAAAGTTTTAAATTATTATATTTATAATATGTTTGTAACCCCTTGATATTTTAAAATAATAAAATTTTGTTCGACAGCGTATAAAACATTCAACACCTAGCTTAAAGGAACCATAAAAATATTAATATTTAAATATGACTATTATAACCAAGATGTTAAATTGGAAATTTGGAATATTATAAAAACAATTATGAAATATAAATAATGTACCTACTCAAAACATATGTATTTACTCATTTTTGTTAAATTAGTACTCAATTTTTTGTAATGTTATGCTATGATTCAGAACTATCGTTTCTTCAAAAATGTTTTTTAATTATTCTTATGAGAAAAAATTATAATAAATTTATGGAACATATATAAGTTTTAGTTTATAAAAATAATATGAATTTTGAAATTATATAATGAAATATATCTTATCTTGAATTTTGGACATTTTTTGGAAATTTTTTGATTTTCAGTAAATAGTGAACGGTTCTACATTTTTTTTTGAAAACTGTATCTTTGTATCAGGAATTTACAGAGATAAATTTTATTAAAAAAATGTTTTAATGTAAACTTATTTCAATAAAATTATTTTTAATACAAATATTTTCATTATAATATATTTAATAAATTAATTTGGTTAAAAATCATTTTTATACGTAAAAGGAATTTTTCTGAAAAAAACTATTTTTTTCATTGTTTTTTTATTTTGATTTTAAAGTAAATTTTACCACTTATAAGTATCTAATATTATAAAATTGTTTTAATATTTTTCATTTAGAGATTAAAATTTGGTAAATAATTACATTTTATTTTTTGTGAATATGAGGTGTAATTGTTGAAAATTTTATCACTAGGGTAATGGTAAATTGGGTAAATCTAGGCTAAAACAAAATGACAAGCTCATTTTATTTCAAATTATTTTATATTGGATGAAGTGAATTAGACCCTTATGAACATAAGATAATTATTTATATGTTTAATTTACACATTTTGATGAATGTTTTCAATATAATATTTAAATCAATGAAATTTACAAAAATGTCACGCTCTTAGTTTTAAATATCTATTATGTGTCCACATATGGAAATAAATAAAGTTAGGAATGAATATATATATATATATTTAAATTTTGAGTAAAATTAAATTATATTCATGATGATAATTTATTTATAATTTGAGTTATTATATTGTTACTTTAAAATAAATGTGAAATGCTAATACAATATTTATTCAATTAATAGAAAAATAAAATAAATGATATTAAAAATAGTAAAAGTGATATAATTTGTGTGATTTATAGGGTTACCCGAATTTTTTAGATTAATATGATATATTAATGTCATGTAAATGAATTACATTATAAATCAAACTTTTTTATTGATGTATTTGAAGTCAAATTTTATTGAATAAATTTATAATTAATGTTAATGAAAATTTATCAAAATAATATTTTCTGAAATTCATTATAAATCATAATGATATTGGAAGAGGAGAATGTGGGGTAATATATGGTCTAAAATTTCATCACATACCCTTGTATTAGTCAATATATATCTTATATGTTATATTGTAACCCTTTAAGAGGTAAATATACATTACTGTATTTAATGTTAAAATAAGTTTACTAAATGGTTAAATCGAATAATAAGGTTTAAAAAAACTAATATCATCCAAATTGTATTGTTTGATGATATTCCAACCATACAATACCATTTTTTTGAATCCCTATTCATTTGGTTTTATTTTTCTTGAGAATGACGTTCTTATAATTTAATGTTTTTATGAAATTCCAAAAGTTCCCCTCATCTCAATTATAAACGGACACATCCCCCCTAACTTCTTTAAACCACATTGAAAATTATATCTCAACCAAAAACTGAAAAAATACCTTTTGAACTTCCATATCCATATTCTATAGATTCATTTAATCCCACTATACAAACCCTAATACCCTTATGTGAATATTTAAAGGATTTGTTTCAAAGAAGAGGTAACACCTTTAATAATAAATTTATTTTTAATTATACATTGTCTCATATAATTATATTATATTTTTAATAAAATAAAAAACCATTGAATTAAATATAATTAAATGTTATTATGATTATGAAATCACCATTATCTACCCTCTTTCCCATAAAATGTTATGCGAGTGTATCGCTCATGCATTTGTATGTATTACTGTCTCCACATAGTGATACAATACATCTTCCACACCCATATTTCATGGAGGGTTATTATTATGGTTTTTTATTTTTATATATTATACATATGAAATAATAATACTTCTGTAATTATAATATCATATCTACCTTCTTACCTTCCAATTCATTGAAATATAATAATGTTGCACGTGTATACATGTGGACTACCACCTCTACGATGTGATGTGATTTTTTATTTATATTTTACATGGAAAATAATAAGAGTGGATTATCTGAATATTTATAATGTATAAAATATATTAATGATTCTATAAATTATAATTATTATTTACCTTTCTATTGTTCCACCTATCAAAAATATGAAAACATCAATCAAGCGTACGTACGACCTACCATCTCCATGAATGGTGAAATTAATTTTTCTATATATAAAATTTATGGATGATACTAAATATGAATATAATGAATATATATGATATTTTTATCATTATTGACATTATAGTTATGATAAAACCATTATGAAAGTAAAAATACTGAAAATACTAAAGAATTACATACATAAAAATGACGTAGTTACAACCCAAGAAAATTGATCTAAAAAAAGAATAATTAATTAGTGGATAATAAAAGGTTATAAGTAAATAATATGAAGAAATATACATATCATTATGCTTCTAAAATATATTTATAATAAATGTAAAATTTTTACAAAGGAGGTTCAGTTGCATATGGAGGAAGACAAACTTGAGGTAAGGGTTTTTGGTCTCACTTTTACTTCTGTGGGAGATATTCCATATTCAAAACTTATTTGTTTTGTGTGGTGTATATATTAAACCTTTGATATGTTATATCATTAATAAATTTATCTTCATGGTTTTTAATGTTTCATTTTAATTTAGTCATATCCTGGGGTTTGTGGTATAAAAATTACCAATGCGATAATGGTTTATTTCATAATGTCATCATTGTTCATGATTTTTCTTGTTTAGTTCTCACCTGGGAGAATTTTTTGATATTTATATATTGATACCAATCCATTTTATTATACTCTAGTTATTCAATACATTTTCATGTAATAGTACCATTTCCCACTATTTGGTATGTAAAATTATTGAGAAAGTGTTTTTTAGAAAAAATTAGTTCATTTCTCTCTTTGGTCGAACATCCATTTTCTTCATTATACATGTTTTTAGAAAAAATATAGAAGTTTTTCAAAAATACACTAGTGGTTTATTACATTTATTTTTACACAAGTTTTAATTTTAACAAAATGGATTTAAATGGATTTTTCTTTTCATTTTCTAAACAATGAAATTTTATTATTTTACCAAAAATTTGAAAATAATCTTTCCATTAATGTATACGAAATGAACATAATTTCCAACCATTATGACCATTTATTGATTTTAATATTCCTTTACAAATTTTCGTGATTTTTTTTAAATAAAATATTAGTCATATAATTTTAGAAATTTATCACATTTAAAAGTGATTTTCAAACATAAAATTGCATTTTTCTTAAGAATTTGTGTAATTAAAATTTTACAGTATTTCTTTTCATCAAAGCCAACAATAATTATTTTAATTATCCTCCAATAGGGATATTTTTTAATGATACTATCCTCATTGTTTTTATGGATGTTTTAATATGAATTTTAATGGGGATGGACTACATTGATTGAATTATCTATATTACTCAAGATGGTTTATGATTAGAGAAAAATATCAACATTTTTATGACATGTTTTCAATACTAATGTTTACATTGATTATGATTCAATACTTTTGTATTTATTTTTTATTTTTTATTATGGGATCTCTCTATATCCTCTTGATTCATCTTTAGGTACAACGAGACAAACTATATTGGGTTTTGTATGAGACCCTACCCATTTATGTAGATTTCATGGAACAAGGCCTTGATGGTATTTTTATATTTATTGGAGGAGGCCTTTATGTTAAGTTTTAGGTTTTTTCACTATTTATTCCATCATTATGAAAAACGTTTTTGATTTCCATGTAAATATTTGTATTTTTATTATATTCATAGATAGTTTTATAGCTCATGAGATTAATTTTATGGTATTATTTGATCTTTATTTATTCTTCTCATATTCTTTATGCCTTATTTGGAATCTTTTGTATGCATAAACTTATTGAGCATATGATATCACATTTTTTATTCCATTATCTAGGAAACTAAGAAGAGTTTTATGATTGATATGTAGGGATATGAAAAAAGGAACTATAGTGTTATTAAGAAAACACTATTTTGTATTTTATGTTTTCAAATGTAATATAAAACATGAGAATACATTTCGTTTTCCCAAATTAATAAACTATTTGGAATTTTGTATGTGATCACTTGAATCTAATCAGAATATAATAAAGTAACCACCAGATCTGGGATACAGGGGTCTTGGTCTTTACAGTATGAATTAGCTCATGTTTAGTATAATCCTTGGGTGAAATATTAAAAAAACATATATTTTGGAATGTAACCCAATAAAAAACTTTGAGAATATTGCCAAATATACCAAGCATAAGAATTATATATTAATTAAACATAAATTTTCATTTAATGTTAAGAGTTTCACTAATATCTAATTTATAATTTTTTAATCATAATTTTATGATCTAATCTAGTGTAAGACTTTGGTTGGAAATAAAACCTTGTAGATGGAATGAAAATCTTAACAATGAAGAGAATCCATTTTGGGATTCCACTCCTAGGAAATATAATGAATCATTGGCCAGATTTAAACAAATTATAAATATTTTGGGGTATTTGAATTAGTTTATGACCATAAAATTTTCCTATATAAAGTACACTACTAATCCACTATGTGGGGTCATAAAGTTATACAACTTCATATGTAATAAACATCCATCATTAAATAGAACTAAAAATCCATTTATAACTGAAAAAAGGATAAATCCATTATATAATATATTTACAAGTTTATAAAGTAATAAAATGAAGAAGGTCTTAATGGTAGTTTATTGTCTTCGATAGGATACATATCCAGGGTTGTTATTGACTTAAAACACCGAGGATGCGAATGAAATAACAAACATGGAATGGGAGGACTTTAAGTAATGTTTTTGGGGAAAATACTTCCCTTTCAAACAATATGGTGATATGGAGAGAAAATTCTTTAGTATAGGAAAAAAGGATGTGAAACATTCTTCTAAGAATGAATATAACATTGCAAGGATATAAAGGAATATTTCTGATTATATACATAATCCAAAGATTAAGATTAATTGTTTCTTTTAAGGGATAAATCCAATACTAAGAAGGGAACTAACATCTCAAACATTTTCATCATATGAGGATATAATTTAAGGTTCTATAAAGAGAGAGAAATAATTCTCCATGTATTATGGTTCTACAGAAAAAAAAGATAACCATAGTATGGAAGAGAAACTATTTAAATATGGCGAAGAAGAGAAATATGGATTGTCACATTAGTGATAATTTTCGACTGACTAAAAATTAACTTTTTTGTTAAGAAAAAATTTTAAGGATAAAGTGTCAAACCAAGAAACATGACTTCAATGACTTAGGACACCTAACAGTTCTCCAGTGTTCCAAAATTCAAAAAACATGGTCAATGAATAAAGAAGGTACCCTTTCTTGCATAAACAACATTAAGTCCAGCTTCCACCATTCCAACTTGCACGACAAGCTGTTCCGTACAAAGAAGGGGTGGTAGTAATGGGCAAGGCCATACCCTCTCAATCATCCAAAACTGAAACACAATGTCTGGTGAAAAATTTGAGATCTAAACCTCATCTGGAGTAGTCAATAAAATATTGTACAATCAAGAACCTTTGAAAAGCATATCACCAGAAAACAACAATCACAGTGAGTAGAAACTCCCAGACATAATTCCACCATCATTTCAAGGCAATCAACACAATAATCATAGATAGGTGAATAAACACCCAAGGAATTCATGAAATCCACCACCATTTATCTGTTATCAACACCACATGATAAATAATCTAAAGGAAAAATTGATAGGAGAGCCGCACGACATAGGAAGCCCAAAATAGGATACCCCCCCTCCACACAACATTGGGGCCAACAGAAAGCCACGCCCAAAACATATCTATCACAGCTAAAACCATCACCCACTGACACCAAACCAAGTTACAAAGAAAAATAATGCCTATAACTCACCGATCTGGATAGGTGAGGCCATAACCACATTTCCAAAGCCTTCACAAGGGAAGACAAAGCTGGGCTTGATATGCCATCGATAAAACAGTTCTGGAAGCCAAAACCAAAGCATCGTCTTAACCCTCTCCGAGCCGACATGGTCGAATAGATCCCCATCATCCATCACTGTAGCCCACCGATGTGAATCTGATGAAATCATCACCAACCTGCACAGAGCCACGTAGAAGGAGGGGAGGGAACATTACCAGAAAATAAACCATAGCGAGTGAGACGGAAGTGGCATGACCATTCAGAGGCCCAAAAATTTTCCTTACTTATAATTGTGGAAGGAAATATCAAGGTACATTATTTAGGGCACAAGATTTTACTTTGTGTGTTGAGAGAAATTATATTAGGAAAATTAATGAATGGTTAAGAAATAAACACTTAATGTTCAATGTATCAAATGTAAGGAAATGGGCTGCAATAAAAATGAATTCCCCAAGGATCTAGGGGGCATACCTTAAATGAAACTAAGGAATCAAAGTCATTCTTATACTATTATTGCTGAAAAAGTGGAATGATTAATTTCCTTGGCTAATTAGATTCAATAATTATGTTGTAAAATTATTTTTTTCAATGATATTATATTTATAAGAGTCTTGAAATTTTTAATGATTATATAGTAGTATTAATTCTTTAAAGATTTCAAAGCTTGTGTTGAATGGTACTCATAACCCTGAAATGTGATTTAGTTTTAAGGTGATATTTTTATAAAAATAAATGAATAACAGAAAGGTAACCCTTAATATGTTTCTGATGTTGATTTAATAATGTTTAGTTAGGCTAAAGAGAAGATTTAAAATGAAGAGAAAAAAGGGATAATATTGGTGACCTTAAAAATGATTTGTTATTTGATGAAAGGGTAATTGATGATAATGTTTACTACATCAATATATTAGTATTCAATAATAATAAATTTTATTTAAGGAATTAGGAGAGGGTTAATTTTTGGAAGCATGATTTCTTTCTTTATGGTATTACGGTTGTTCAAGTTATTTCTATATGATCATGGTATTTACATGTGACATTTAGAGTCACCTTATGAGGGATTAATGTTAAGTTGAGTTTTGAAATTTAGTGACCTTATCTTATTTTTTTAATTTGGTTAGACATATTTTTGATGAGTATTAAGGTTAACTAATTATGGACTAGATTGAGTTGAACATTGTAAATTATTATTTGAGATTAATGTATGATTAATCATTTTGGATAAACCGTGATAACAATGTTGGTTTTGGTAAATGTATAGAGGTTGAAGGAATGAATTACAGATCTTATGATTCATTATAAAAATTAGTGACTCGTGCATCAAAAAATTCATCTCAAATATCCATTTCTAGGCCTAAGAGATGAATTGGAAAATGATCAAAACACACCCAAAGGATGAGAGTGTTTTAATTACATAGAAAGAAATAATGTAAGTTTATTTTATCAAATTCTTTATCAAAATAGTAAAATAATACATTGATTTTTGGAAAACTACCTTTAAATAAAAATGTTATTTTTCTTTCTACTCATAATGATAAATCATTCTTATTTTAAAAAATCATAGATTTATAGTTTTTTTATGGTTAACATTATCATGACCAAGTTATATATCACACATTACTAGTCCTTTGGTGTTATCTTTCTCTTACATGTCCATATTTTAACTTATTAATAATTCTATCCAATTTTCAGACCTAGTTATGTGTTATTCCAGAGGACCTTTGTATTTCTATTTCCCTCTTTTGAAAATGATGTTTTACTAACATTTTTTACAATGTGGGTTTACAAAATGTAATTTTAAAATTTCAAACTAAACACAAGTTTGAATTATGATAATCTAGTTTATTAAATTATGGGGGGATAATGTAACACCCAAATATTATCAATGAATAAAATTATGTTTGATAACATATAAAACACACAATAATGATCTTAAATGAACCAAAAAAATATTATTTAACTATTATTGTTATAACCTAGCCATTGAATTTTTAGATTTGAATTGTATTAATATATTAATGAAAAATATATAAAAATATTAATCAAAAAATAATAATTTATCAGTTCTTATTTATCAAGTACATAATTTTTAGTAAAGTAATTTTCTGTTTTAGAAATATATTTTCGTCAAAAATGGTTTTGTAGATTTTTATGAGAAAATGTTATAAATTATTTTTGGAACTTATAAAAATTTTATTTTATAAAAATAATATCATTTTTAAAATCATCATATCAAAATTATATTAGGGGGAATCTTAGGTATTTGTTTCTGAAAAGTTTTATTTCTTAATGAATAGTAAAAAATAATACATTTTGTTGAAAAATATATTTTTTCAAAAATTTATAAGGTTTTATTTTATTTTTAAATGGGTTAAAAGAAAAAATGGTTTTTTTTATAATTTTAATAATTCAATTATTCTAATTTTAATCAATTTTTTTATTCACTTTAGTTTGAAAACATTTTTATAGGTAAAAATACATTTTTTGTAAAACGGATTTTTTATTTCCTTTCAAATTTTGAATTTGAATTAAATTCTTCCACATATAATCATTGAATTTAATAAAATCAGTTAAATATTTTGACTCATGTTGTTAATATTTGGTAAATAATTCCACTTTTTTATCAATATTAATAGTAATTTTGGTTAAATTTATCACCTCAGTAATTGAATCTTGTTAATCTTTGATAAAACTAATTTATAATGTCATAATTGTAACATACCAAGTAAATAAAGAATTTGAAAAATTTTATATTTATTAATATTTATGAATTAAATATTAATTTTACTTTAAATGGGATTCCATGATCGATGGTGTACCCAATATGAAACAACGAGTTTAATTGAAAATACTACATTGAACAATACGTTGGGTCATACTGAAAAATAAAAATATAATATTTTTTTAAATAATAGTTAACACCGAGCCATTGTATTGGTGGGAATGGACATAACTAACGGAAATATGAATATAATTGTTTGTTATATTTTTTTACATTTATCCCATAAATTTTAGAGGTCTAAAATAAGAAAGAATCCAATTTTATGCATAAATACTCTAATATTCATTAATTGGTTGATTTACATCCATTGGATGGAAAACCCTCTATAAATCTATTTTCTGTCACTTTTATATGTTCTATTAAAAAAAAATTCTTATTTAGAATTCGGACATCAAAATTTCATTTGGATAAAGATTTTGTATTAGTCAGATAAAATTCATTTTTAATGAATAATGAAATGTACTATATTTGAATTCTAAATTCCCTTTTAATATAATTTATTTATAAGGATAGATTATATTTTTAATTTGTTTTAAAGTGTAATTATATTATTTTTTTTACTATTTAATCAACTATTGGTTATTGTAAGTAATTTCACTTTGAATAAATATGTGTCAATCTTTTGATAGTTATTATTTCATAAAAACGTTTTTTTTTGTTTTGACATCTAGAATTAATTATAAATTAATTTCTACCACTCATGTGTTTGGAATTTAAAAAAATTTATTCTATATTTGGAATCATGAAGTCCAAATTGTTTAAATAGGTAACTTTTATTTTTATAAATTATGAATACTAACTTCAGTAAATATTTTATTTACCACGGTTAAAGGGTATATATGGTAAATAAGGGTAAAAAATAATATTATAATAACATTAAATAACCCTAATTAATACTATATTTTGATACATTTCCAACCATGGTCACCCTTGGGTTGATTTATGTACCTCATAGATCAACTTGGGAGTGATAAAGACACTTTATATTAATTAATTTAATGTAAAGACAAAAATGACTTAAACAGATATCTTTTAGTAAATAAATTATTAAATGGGGTTATGTAACTTATCTCATCAACTATAAATATTCATTTGAAAGATAAAAATATTTACTACATCTTGATATTTGTTTTATAGTTTTTATAAATCAAATAAAAAAATTCATTATGACAAACTAATGATGTTGTGTTAACCTCATTAATGAATGATTTAAGTAAATAATATTATAATTATTAAAACAATATCCAAGGCCCATAAAATTCTTATTGGATGATTTTATTTCGAACTTGAGTCATCTTAGATTCTAAATTAATGAATTTTGGACCTTTAGAAATAGAAAATTATTCTATAATATAATAATATTTTTAAACATTCCTAAAGAGCCCCTCCTCCCCCTTCTAAAAGCCCTCACTTATAACCCATTCCTTACACTTCTAAAACCCCTTGGATCGTCCAAAATCTACCCAATTAATCTAATTACATCCTTCGACTCCTCATAGATGCATTCCTTTAGGCAGTAGGAAATTCAAGTAAACCTTTGGGTTCAATCCAAAGGGAGATTCTTGATTTAAAGGTAACATCTTCTCTTAAGTTCTGTTGTTTTATTTTCCTTCTCTAACCCCCTAAAATATTTGTATTGATTTTTTTTATAGAAAAATAGTATCCAATATATACAAAGTTGTTTTTATGATAAATATTAAAACTACACTTACACACACCTCCATCTAATGGGTAAAGAACATACTGAATCAGTAGACGATAAACTAACGCCTCACAGAATGATGATTGTTCAATTATATCCTACCACCTCTTATGGTGGCCATTAAGATGTAAAGGTATTTATATGTGATATATATTATATTTATATTGTTTCTATACTTGTTTATTTTTCATTTATAGAATACCTTTATGGTTTCCACAGTGGTTAAATACTATAATTTCATTTGAGGAAGTACGGACTACCACCCCTGAAAGGGATATGACTCATTCATGCCATACATGGAACATATAAAATATAGAGTTAATTAAATTATATATGATATTATACAGGAATTATTATATATCTTTTTATCATTTTGTTTCCAGTCCATTAAATATGAAATAGAAATGAAATAGCGTTCATGCGTACATAGGGCTTACTGTCTCCACGAACAGTGCATTTTATTTCTTATCTCCAAATATTATGTACTATTATAAATACATAATATACTGGATATGTATTATATATATGATATATAAATCATGAATATCATTTTGGAGAAAATGTAATTTTTACCAGAAGAACAATTTATAAATATAATAAGTTCATTTTTATCTCATGTTTTGAATATCGATACAATGTCCGTTATGAACTCAAATAATTAACTAATTGTTACATCAAGGTAATAGTTTATATAAAAGTAATAATAAACATGAATAAGGTTCTTAATCTTGTATAAATTAACCTTTGTTTATTATTCGAGAGATTAAATTATGATTGAGTCATGTCAGACACGAGGTAAGGGACTGCATCTCAATCTCCTTTCATTGAGGAATAGTTTGATCCGTAAAAGAATTTATTTTATATAGTGTGTAAACCAATTTGACTTTTACTTTTTTTCAAAAGGATTATTTTCTTTATGAATAATTTTACTAAACAACAAAAAGAAGTTTTTTTAACATACGTGGTGACAATGTACTTTCCACCCCCGCGAGCGTTATTTGATATTTGTCATCCTTAACAAGATATAATGTTTTTACAAGAAAAATAAATACCATATACTCTTTAACATATTTTGGTATTGAAAATGGTTTTGATAATATATTTGTTATGTCAATATATTTAAATGGTATGTTGTGATTGAAATATGGAAATGTTATCTTTCCTTTATGCTTATGTTCTGTGATATGATTATGTTATGGTTATTAGGCATTTTTTATGTATACAGGTGGTTACATGTTAAACTAAGGGCAGGTGAGCCCAAGATAGCTCTCCAATGAATTGGGTATGTGATAGAGGTAAATGTGAATGTTTCTCCTAAGAGATTTAGAGAATATATTGTGATGCGTATTCTAATATAACTCCCTAATTAGTTGTGATAACTAAATTGTAATTTTGATATAGATGACACAAGTTACCATTATGATTTTTGATTAATTTGTGTTATTCATAAATATTATGATTTCATGGGGAATGCTAAAGTGATTATGATTTGTATGTATTTATGTAATAATTTTCTCTTTCCTTGTTTTATAACCCTTAAAGAGATTTTTATGCTCATCCCATGTTTTGAAATGTTTTTCACAGGACTAAAAGATGAATTTGGTCAAGGATGAGATCAAGGAAAAGTCTTGCTGTCTAAAACATGGAACATGACATGACTCTTTTTTTCAAGAGTTTTTATTTTATAAAAAAATGTAAATTGAGTATAAGTGTCTACTTTGTTATTTTTGATATGTAATGTAATAGTTATAGCCTAATTCTCTAAAACTCTAAACATGAAAATATCCTCAATGTGAATTATTCACTTAATTCATGATTATGTAATGTTTTAAGGCTGGGTCCTTATAGATGGTATCAGAGGTCAGTTTATAAAAAATTAAGAGTTAGGATATTTTTAAATTAATCTCCATTAATTATTTTTAGTTTATGTAATTATTGAAATGATATAGAATTTACATATTACCATGTTGCTTCGCCTAAGATATTTCTATGTTCAGACTGGTTTTCTGTAGAGGAAACAGAGCAACTATGATGAGACAACATTAGGAGGAAGACAACCTTCCAAATCAGCAACATGAGATGGTCAGAATCATAATTGAACAGTTTTTAGCAGTGATAGAATAGTGGAATTAGGATATAAATAGTGGTGGCATCCATGCACGAGATTATCCAAATCAACCACAGAGGAACATGTCAGTTGTGGAGCATTTCATGAGGCATCATTCGCCATTATTCAGAGGATCATCTGACCATGTGCTACCTGAAGGGTGGATTAATGCAATGGAGAAGATTTTCTATGTCATGGGGTGTTCAGAACATCAAAAGGTTAGTCTTGTTGTTTACCATTTTAAAGGTGAAGCTGATCAGTGGTGGTCTATGGTGAAAAATATCTAGGATAGTGAGGAGATTTATGCTCTTGATTGGGATGAATTTCAAGGTATGTTTCATGAGAAATATTTTCCTAAATTGGTTCGTCTTAAGATGGAAAAACTATTCCTAGTATTGAGGCAGAAGGATGACTCAGTGGTTGCTTATGAAGCAAAATTCACTCGACTGGCAAGTTATGCTCCAATTTTATATGAGATCTTAATAGTAAAATTAACCATTTTTACATAATATTAATGAAAAATTATCAAAGGAATTTAGATTCTTTTGAGTTTAAAAGTTATGAAAAACTTGTTTGAGGTCTAGAGAAGGTGGAAATGGAATTTTCCAATGATCGGGTGTTCATTGAAAAACTATAAAATAAGAGGTCGAGGTGGAAGATGAAATGAAATAACTCTTCAAAAAAGTCTGATCGTATGAAAATTAAATTTAATGTTTGTGAAAATTGTCACAAAAAGCATGATGGGGAATGAATTTTGATTGCTGGTAAGTGCTAATGATATGGTAAAATAAGACATAAAGAATGTAATTTTGCTGAAAAAGATTAGGGTAATGGTAAGAAAAAATATGATTTACAGTCAGTAAAATGTTTTAAGTGAAATGAAATGGGTCATTATGAAAATGAGTATCCATTGAAGAAATAAACTGAGGGAAAGAATCCATACTACAAGCAGAAAGTGGTGGTGAAATCCTTTGCAACTACTTCAGTATATTTTGGACTATCAAATGAAGTTGTTTCACGTAAATTGTTTGTTTGTTTAGATTATGCCAATGTGTTGTTTGATTTAGGGTCTACACACTCTTTCATTTCTAAAAATTTTTCTAGTAAATGGGGAATTCAATCTCAAGATATGAATCCTGAACTAATAGTAAAAACACTAGGGAGAAATATTGAGACAAAAATAAAACATAAGAACTTTCCTATCCTTTTGTGCGGAATGAATATACCTGCAAACCTTATGGTTTTACCTCTAGTAGATTTTGATGTTATTTTTGGTATGGATTAGCTTTCCGTTTAACATGCTAAGATTCAATGAAGAGAAAAAGACATATCTTTTCAAGAAGATTCTCAGTTTCTGTACAATAATGAACCCTTACTTTTAATAACATATTACGAAGAAAAGAAACTAGTAAAATATGGAAATGAATGTCACCTTGCATATATTTTTGAAAATAAAGGAACTAATCATATTAATGATGTGATGGTGGTAAAGGAGTACCTTGATGTTTTTCCTGATGAGTTTCCTTGTATTATACCATATCAAAAAGTTGAGTTTACTATTGAATTAGTTCTTGATGCTAAGACAATTTCAAAACCCCCTTACCGAAAGGCGCAAATTGAACTTTTAGAGTTATTGAAGAAATTATTAGAGTTATTAGTTAAAGGTTTCTTTCTACCTAGCACAACACCATGTGGTGTTACTGTCCTGTTTGTTAAAAAGAAATATGGTTCAATGAGACACTGAATTGTTTATAGAGAATTGAATAATATCACTATTAAGAACAAGTATTCTTTTCCTCATATCGATGATTTTTTGATCAGTTCCAGGGAGCTCAGTAATTTTCGAAGAATGATTTGAGGTCGGGGTACCATCAGTTGAAAGTAACAGAAGCTGAAATTTTGAAGAACGTGTTTTGAACTAGATATGGCCTTTATGAATTTGTAGTTATCCCTCACTACAACATAAATCACCTTTTGAGGTGGTTTTTTAGTGGCATTTTACATAAATGCCTCTAAACCTTTCAGTAAAATGGTTTAGAGGCGGTTTATTAAAAACCGCCAAGAAACCTCTTTGAAATTTTATATTGGTGACGGTCCCCCCACCCAACCCGACCCTCTTCCCCAATACCCGTGACCCTTCTCCCTCGATGACCCCAACCCTAGCTCTGCTCCCCTCCCATGCCACCGGTGACCTCACTGCTCATCGCTGCTGACCCCCCTTCTCCCCTGGCACCCGTAATGTCTCCTTCTCCCCCGACCCCATCGAGTTCCTATGCTTGTTCGGCTCCCCTACCCTACCGCTAGTGGATTTCATAGTCATAGGTATTGTTTTTCATATTTTTCTGGAGCTTTCAGTGCATAGGGTTATAGAAATATGCATCCCTTTTGTGTGTATAAACATTTCTTGGAAGAGTTTCATGTTCATTCATGATTCATATATATTCACCTTTGTTGGTTTGGATTTGGATACAAATTATGTTTAATTAGGAACATAGATTGTACCACCAAGTGATGACATGGTTCAAGGGGACAAGTTTCTAAATATGATTTTGGGTTATTAATTGGGTCCCACTCGGATTCGGGATACACTAGGTTAGTTAAATATCTCCCAGAGGAGAAGTTTTATTGTATTTTATGGGTTACTGATTTCATGATCTAGATATGTGCTATAGTGTGAGTTTTTTTCATTGGTTATATGTATCTGATTCACTGGTTTTTATCTTCACTTTTCTTTTATATAAAATGTGAGATAGCTTGTTTTTATTATAGTATCCGGTGTAGGAAGTCTTTGGTTGACTGTCTACTAGGTGTACATACTCACACCCCACATATGCATCTTGGTGCATATGAAGTTAGACATGGTATAGGTAAAGGGAAGAACTCTTAATTCTAGAGAGGAGAACCTTGATTTTGTAGTTATTAGTGATAGATATAGGATATTAGAGATAGTAGTGGTTTGTAGGTTGGTGTTGTGCCATGTTTGGATCCCTATTCTACCCTTATAAGTCTTTTGTATTATAGTCAAATTTGATGATATTTTTTTATTGTATCTATGATTATTATTATTATTTTATATTATTATAGTTTGGATTTCCTTTCACATGCATCATATTTATATTTTAACATTAGACTTATTCCACTTAATGTTATGTATTTTAAGTTTAAATCATCCCCCAGTAATATTCTTAACCCAAGGTGTTTATTTCCAACATTTAGTGTTTGTGGGATATACCTAAGGTTAGTGGAATTCCAATATTATCAAAGGTGATCGGTTGGGGTGGTGATATTACAAATGATATCAGTTTGGTATGATCTATTAGTTAGGAAGGTAGGTATGTATATAGGATGTGTTATGACTTGAAATATAGGGTATAAAAAGGTATATATAACCTTTTATACTAATATTCATGTTACCTAGGTGGTCTGAGTATTAAAAGTGTTTTAAATCACTTCTAGGAGTGTTTTATCCTCATCATCATGGGTTTAGCCAATGAGAGTTGTGTATCAACATTATTAAAGAGACTTATCCCCATAAATTCATCATTTACATGATATTTCATGGGTTGTCACATTGAAAATTTTCCATTTTGAGCTTTCTTTTGTATTATTGCACACTGTAAAACCGTTAACTAATGTGTTGGGTGGAGACTAAGTAAGGATTTTAATAACATCCACTATGGTTGTAGAAAAAAAATACCACTAGTTAGAAGACCTATAAATTAGCAGGTGTGTGATACTTGGAGTCTTCTTATGTATTACCTAGGCACCCCAATCACATAGGGGAAGCTCTGTATCAAACATCTGGATAAAGTGGTGGGGAAAATGTCTTCTCGCATTAAAAAATGGAAAAATCAATTCCTTTCCTTTGGGGGGAGGATCACTCTAGTTAATAACGTGATTACATGAATCCCCATGCATGTCCTCTGGGCTCTTAATGTCACCAAGGCAGTTCTTAAGAATACTGAGTGGATTATGACATCATTCATCTAGGATTCTCATTTTTAGGGTCGGTGCCATTGGGCATCCAGGTCTAAAATGGCCATTCCAACATATGAAGATGGAATAGGTGTGAGAAGTGTTTCTGAAATGATGCATTGCCTACATGTAAGGCTATAATGGGAGGTAGTGGAAGGGATTCCACTATGGGTACAAGTTATAAAGGAGAAGTATGGGCACTACTGGGAACAAATGAGCAACTCCTCCAACCATTGGAGCACTATTCAGGGGCATAAACCTCGCCTTCGTAGCCATTCTAGTTGTATCATCGTCCACAGAGGCATCAGGTTTTGGCATGAAAACTGGTCAGGGGATATTCTCAGATTTCCTGGCTACCCAGTCACTGATATCACTTTCAAGAAAGAAAGTTATAATCCTGAATTCATCCAAGAAGTCCTAAATAAACATCAGTCTAGAATTTCAATCTCATCAAACTCTCGGACGAACCAGATAGGTGCATTTTCAAGGATACCTCTTCAAGCTCCTTTTTTATTAAATCCTACAGGTGGATCCTTCAGGTCTCCCATGCTCAGGATCCATGGGGCCATCTCCTCTGGTGAAAAATTGTTCATCCAAAATATAATTTCCCCACATGGAGGCTTCAACGCCACTCTATATCTAGAGATGAGGAGATCTGCTAGAAAGGGTTTTCAATTGTTTCCAAATGTTTTTGTTGTCGGACCCCCTGTGTCGAGACCACCTCTCATCTATTCTTCAAGAGCGAATGGGATAGAGTTTTATGGGAAGCAGTCGAGGAGTTCTCCAGCCTGTCATCTCCATTAAGTTTAGGTGAAGCCTTCCTACAATAGTGGTTCCATGAAGTATGCTCTAATAACACAGTGAAGCAGGCGAGGGAAATTGTTTTTTCAGCCGGCTGTTCGTGTATCTGGGAGGCGAGGAAAAAAACCGTGTTTTGAAGGATTTGTGTACTCAAAGGCAGGCATGATTGCTTGATCCAAATGGCTAATAGAAGACCTCAAGGTCCTCCTGAAAAATTGGGAAGAATCTCCTTCACTAAGGCAGTTACTTCAGTATAAGGTGAAGGTTACCCTAAACGGTGTCTCGGGGGTCGATGGATTTGCTGGAGACCACCATCCGATGGGATGAAGCTCAATTCTGATGGATCCTGTGCTATAAGAATTATGAGGGGTGGAGGTGTGTTATGTAACTCCAGAGGTAGTGTGGTAACAGCGTACACTTCCTGCTTCGGTAGTGGAGACTCCCAGCAGGTCGAGGCTTGGGAACTCTTGAAAATAATTCAGTTCTGTCTGTCTAATCACCTACTTCTCTCAAAGATCGAAAATGACTCCAAACTCCTCTACGATGCACTGATGGATCACAGCTCGACTCGATGAATCTTATTATACCATATTCAGCCCTGCAAGATTCTCATGGATAGCAGCACCAGGTTACATTATACTTGGCGTGAGGGTAACAAAGTGGGAGAATTTTTTGCATCCCATTATCCTCACGATGTTGATTTTTTCTCCTTCTCATGCTTGGGATCCTTGCCCCCAGAGTGTGCGAGCATTGTATTAGGTGATACCCTTGGACTTCATTATTTTCATCCCCCTTAAGTCAGTCCCCTTCGTGTCTTTATTGTTCTACTTTCATTAACAAAATTTATGGTTTTGGTGTTGAAAGGAAAATCCTTCCAATATTATAGGGTGACTTGGGACCTGAAGATTCAAATTCACGGCTAAGTTAGAGAAATAGAATATTATATATTTTTTAATTAAATATGGGTCTAAATTAAATATATTAGTGTACATACTTAAAGTACTATCATGAAAATGGTGAGACTAAGTCATATATGTTAAGGTTAATCAATACCTTACCTCGGATGGATTTGAGGATTTTTTAACAAAAAATTCTACCTACATACCTTTCAAGTATTAGGAAAAATATATTTTTTATCTTAAACATAGAGATATCTCAGGTATGTAATATAGAGCCCAATTTACTTACCTTCCTCACATTGTACTAGAAGTGGCATCTAGATAATCTATCAAATCATGTGTGTTTGAGTTGGTCCTGTGACATACGAATCACTCTATGGTTTCCATGTTTTTTATTAATAATTTAATTGAGATTGATAATAACATGATTGTAGAAAATTTGTAAATTATAGGGAACATTATTAGAGGGAACACATTTTTCCACATGAGTATAGTTGGAAACTCCGGCAATGGAAATAAGTATAGAAGGAAAAACTATCCATAGGGTAGAAAAGCACCAGATAACCAATCCACGAGGTGAGTTTAATTTTCGCCACATAAAAATAATTAGTTTGGTTAATTCCAATATGTCTATTTGGATCACTTAAAAATGAAATGTATGATAGTCCTTTGAGAATTTCAAAACTATGTACGAATATGACATCTCAAATATTTCTAGGATTATCCTCTGGATTCAAAATGAGGCAATAGTTTTAATCTTACTCAATCCACTCATGATCAACTAGGATGATATCATCACATTATTTTTCATCCATAGTTTTGATTTATTTATAGTGATTCCAAGAACAACCCCAACATCCCAGCAAGCCCCATCTCAGCATGGGGCAGGAATTATCAAAGAGGGGTTGAAGTGTGGCTGAATGTTCAAAAACATCATATTGAGGTTTTGTTAATGTGCCTGCAAATGAAGTTGGGGTATGAAGTCAATTTTTAATTATAATAACATATTAATAGTTTTTACTATGTTATTATATATTGATATTTGATTTATAGGTAAAAATTAAAGAAATATGGGATGAAAATCCCGGGCAGTCCTACTGAGTATCCCAGGATGACCTAGTTGCTAATGTCCTTGGGAAGAAGTATCCTGGTAGAGTGTGCAGGATGGGTTTCAGACCCATTCCATTTGGGGTCTTTGGCATTCCACTAGGGATTATAGTTACATCTACTCCTGGTTATAGTCAGTACATACCCTAACATGCTCAGAGAGAGATTTCTTCTCTTTGAACCATAGTTCATGACCAGGGGGCTCAAATATCCACTTTTCAGAAAGTGATGACTTCTATATATTAGAAGATGAGAAGATATGCCCCCGGTGGTAGTCCATCAACTGGTGGTAAGCAGGTAAATAAATAAATCAAAATCATTTAGTTTTCAATCTTTCATTGGTTTTAAGTTTTAAAATAAATATTCAAAAATATTTAATTTTCAATATAATGTTCTTACAGATGACAGTAGAAAGTGGAGATAGAGGTGGAGTGGGTGATGATACGTGTTCATCATCAGACCGTGAGTAGTTGTGTTTTTGATATGTTGGAAAAATATGGGAATAATAGGTTTGTATATGTATGGTTATATCTTTGTTATTGAGTGTTTGACTCACTTTATGAGATTTTTGGTTTTGGGCATATTTGTCTTATGGATGATCCATCTTGTGTGATATGATTTGAGTTTGGGTGCAATCACGTAGTTTGATCATAGGTGAATTTATTTTGGTTTTCCACCATATAAAAAATAAATCAGGTTCTTATTACATAACATAACTCAAGGTATGGTTTGGGAACAAAGCAGGGTAGTTCAGTTTTTTGACACAATGGAGAAGTGTTTGGTGGATGGAAGTGACACTTTGTGACCTATTATTAAGGGAATAATTTCTAGAGCATTTGTTTTGGTAATTATATTTTCTATCATTATTGTGGGAGGCAGGGATACATGTGGAGACTGTGTGATAGTAATCATGTTGAGTGTCGAGATTGTAGTAGGAAGATCCATCTACAGGATTTTTGTAGATCTTTTCCTATTGTATATAGTTAATGAGTGTCTTCAATTAATTGAGTATTACCTCCAATCATATTGAAAATTTAGACTTATAAAACACATGGGTATCCTTATATGATGTTTATGAATAAGAACATTCACCTACTAATAATGCATTTCTAGTGGTCTTTCTT
This sequence comes from Viscum album, assembly GCA_963277665.1. Taxonomy (NCBI): domain Eukaryota; kingdom Viridiplantae; phylum Streptophyta; class Magnoliopsida; order Santalales; family Viscaceae; genus Viscum; species Viscum album. The sequence goes on along the minus strand of OY728153.1, from coordinate 1,511,375,122 downwards.
AGATAATCCAATTTACAAGAAAACCCACTTTAAGTGGGATATTTTTATATCAATAAATATTATTATAATTCCATTCAAATTTATATTTTACATTATTGTTATATTATTAAAATTTTGGAAAAAACACTAATAGAGTTCACCCTGGATGAAGTTAAGTAATAGACTAAATAAATAGTATATGAAAAAAAAGATGGCCCATTCTTTATCCCCTCCCACCATCAAATATGTATATAAAATCTAAATTAATGGAGCTTTAGTACTCTATCCAAGGATTAATCTATAATTAGTTCGAGCTAAAGAGAGATGGATTGAATATGTTTTGGTAGTGTATGAATAATAACCCACACCAACCTTTATATTTAGGATAAAATTGTGAAACTATCCAACTTTTGACAATAGAAAATACAATACCGCCTTAGGTGTTAAACTATGTTCTATATTCTTTCTTTTATCCCATATTCCATTTATTTTTTTTTTGTTTTGATAAATTTCTTATTTTCTGTTCTTTATTTCTTATGGGGATGCTTTGTAGTATCTCAGTTGAAAGAGAATATGATTGGTAACAAAGAACACAGTAATGGGTGTAGTATATAATTTAATGTAATATTAAATTTGAATGGAACATTTGTAAATGAAATAAAAGGGTAAAAACTCGATTAAAAGTGGGTAATGTATAAATAATTGGTTTTTATTAAATATGAAATCATTTTTAATTATGAATGTAAGATGACTGGTAAATGATAAATCTTTAAAGGGTTAATTGTTCTAAAAAATGATAAATTGTGAGTGATTGTTGTGGCTATTTTTTATAGAAAATTGTTATGGTTTATAATATAATAATAGGCAGCAATGGTGTCATGTGTAAGTGATGATTTAGTACATGTGATGGGCATAACAGTCCTATTCTTTGTTGACCCTTTAGGATGGTATTGTGTGTGGATTTATTATACTTTTATTTTCTTATGATTTATTAGGCACCCCACTCTTGCGGTATAATCTTACCAACACCCAAATGTTTTGGGTTCATAGAGTATTTGAAACATCTCGGTTGATGAGTGAATGGAATGATGAGAAGTCACTCTTCCTAAATATCTGTTCTATATGTATCACTAGTATGATGACTCAATGTATTTATAAGAGTATGGTATATAATGGATTTCAGTACAGTATGTGATGTTTTGGTATACATGAATATGTGGTTGAGATGATAATGTATGGTGGGGGTCATGTATAGTAGGAGGAGGGTATGCAGTTGATTTCCTTCATGATCATGATACCCTACTATAATGAATATGTTGATATGTTGATGGATATGGAGGTGGGTTTTTTATAATGATGATATGATTGTTATATGTACTGTAGCTATGATATGAGATATGATGTGTTGTGATATGACCGAATAAGGGATTAAGATCCCCATGATGTTTTTTATTGGGGTGTGAGAGTGACAAACTAGGGGGAATTGGATGTGGGGTTCATATTGATATATTATATTGTTTTTATTTTATTATACCTAGATGAAATATTGGTTGAGAGAGACATGGTTTGGTTGGGTTAAAGTTTACTGAGTACATTATTGTTGGTTATTTTGTTTATTAATTGAAGTATTGGTGCACTTCTTCAACATTTTCATGGGAGGTCTTAATGAGTATCCCAATAATTTTGTATGTATGATCAACCCTATATATATATAAGCTTTATATGTTTACAAGATGGATTTGGAGATGAATATGAATTTTTCTATCTCATGTATTGAAATTGTGATTATAGTTGTTAACTAGGAATAGTTTGTTTTTCAGGGCACTGGTGCAGTGGATGCACAACTGATATCTTTTTCCCAGATCATCTTTTAGCAGTGGTTTTAACTCTCGCTAAATGAATCAGGTAAAATTTAAGGGTCATTTTTAACTGCCGCTAAATATAGAATATTTTCTTTTAGAGGTAGTTAAAACCGCCACTACAGTGTCCCACCATCGGTGTGTATTCTACGGCAGTTTTGATTATTTTAGTAGCCTTTTTCTGGAGAGGGGGGGGGGTGTTTTTTATTCGTGGTGATTATAACCTCCACGAATAAAAGAGATCCACCGGCCAGAAAACCACCACTGAAAAAACCTAAACTGCCACAAAATGAGTCAACTACGACGATTAATTTAAACCACCACGAAACATATATAATCACCGCTAACAGTTTATTGACGTGCAATTTAGCGGCGGTTTCCTAGAACTTCCGCCAAAACATATAGCAGTGGTTTAAACCGCTGTTACACCCATGAATTGTTGTAGTGCCTTTTGGGTTAACCAATTCACCTGCTGTATTAATGGATCTTATGAATAAAATTTTCAGTCAGTTCTTGGTTAAGTTTGTAGTTGTGTTCATTGTTGATACTTTGGTTTATTCTAAAAGTAAAAAAGAGCATGAAAGTCATTTAAGGGTTTTATTTCAAACCTTAAACGAAATGAAATTGAATGGGAAATTCAGTAAGTGTGAATTTTGGTTACAACAAATTTCTTTCCATGGTCACATTGTTTCATAAAATGGCATAACTGTTGATCCTGATAAAACAAAAGTTGTTTACGAATGGCCCAAACCCACAAATATAATCAAGATTCAGAGTTTTCTTGGTTTGTCAAGTTATTAATAGAGGATTGTTGAAATTTTTGCATGATTATCTATCCCAATGACTAAGTTTACTCGAAAAGGTGTTAAGATCTTTTGAACAGAAGAATGTGATGATTGTTTTTAGGAATTGAAAATAAGATTGGTGAATGGTCCAGTTTTGGTACTGCCTTCTAGAAATGGTGATTTTGTTATCTACAGTGATGCTTCATTGAAAGTACTTGGTTGTGTCCTTCTGAAGAATGATCATTTAATTTATAATACTTCATGTCATTTGAAACCTGATGAGTTAAATTAGCCCACATATGATTTGGAATTAGCTGCTATTATTTTTGCTATAAATATTTGGAGGCATTATCTATATAGAGTAAAATGTGAAATATATACTCACCAAAAAAGTTTGAAGTATATATTCACTCAGAAAGAATTAATCATGAGACAGAGGAGATGGTTGGAATTAATCAAGGATTATGATTGTACAATTCATTACCATCTGTGAAAAGAAAATAAATTGGTTCATGCTTTGAGTCAAAAGAGTAATTCGTCATTAACCATGCAACGTTTGGAACAAGATCCTTTGAATTTTTATTTGATGAAATTTAGCATAGAAGTGGTTGGTGTAGGAAATTTCTTTTTTTTTTGTTTTAGGTGTTAGTGAAATCATCTCTATCATAAAAAATTAAGAACGCATATAAGGAAGATAGTGAGTTGCAGAAAAAGGTAGAGTTAGTTCAGATGTGTAAGTTTCCCAATTTTAAAATTGATAATGATTATGTTTTGAGGTCTAGGAAGAGATTATGTGTTTGTTGTGATTCATAGTTGAAGAATTATTTGTTATGTGAAGTTCATAGTTATCTATTTTCAGTTAATCCTGGAAGTAATAATATGTACAGAAATATTTATGAGTATTAATGGTGGGATGGAATGAAAAGAGATATTTCTGATTTTATATTGAAGTGTTCTACTTGTCAAAAGGTTAAAGTAGAGTGGCAGTTACTGAAAGGGATGCTTCAGTCATTACCGGTGTGGGAGTGGAGATGGGAAAATATATCCATGGTCTTAGTTGTGGGATTACCAAAGACATCTCAATGTAATAATTCAATCTGGTCTATTTTTGATCGATTGACTAAATCTTCTCATTTCATTCCTATTTGGGACACTTTTTTCCAAGATCTATTTTCTCGGTTGTATGTTAAAGAGATAGTCAGGTTTCATGGTGTTCCCCTCTCTATTGTATCTGATCGTTATCATAGGTTTACATTTAACTTTTGGAAAGGCCTTAAAAAGTCGTTGGCTACGGAATTAAATTTTAGTACAACTTTTCGTCCTTAATCAGATGGCCAGTTAGAAAGAAAAATTCAGACCTTGGAGGATATGTTACGTGCTTGATCGATGTATTACCAGGGATGTTGGGAAAAAAATCTTTATTTGGTAGAATATTATTATAATAATATTTTTCATTCAAGTATAAAGATGGATCCATTTGAGGCATTATATGGGAAGCATTGTCAAACTCTAGCATTTTGGGATGAAGTAGGTGAAAGGAAGTTGATGAGACCAGAATTGTTAGAATAGAGGGAAAAAAAGTTTAGTTGATTCAGAAGCACATGAGAACTGTTGAGAGCATGTTGAAAAGTTATGCGGATAATCGGAGGAAGGATCTTTCTTTTGAGGTAGGTGATCATGTGTTTCTAAAATATTCTCCATGGAAATTTGTGATGCGTTTCGGTAATAAGGGAAGGTTGAGTCTGAGGTTCATTAATCCATATGAAATCATAGAGAAAGTTGGATCATTTGTGTATAGAGTGACATTACCTATAATTTCATCCCATTTACACAATGTTTTTCATGTTTCAATTTAGAGAAAGCATATTCCACATCCACCTCATGTTTTGAGCCCAGAGGTAGTTTAGTTGGAAGAGAATCTCTCTTTTAAGGAACAACCAGTCCATATTTTTGACCTAAGAGTGAAAGTGTTGCAGAATAAGGTAATTCATTAGCTAAAGGTTTTGTGGAAAAACCATATGGTTGAAGAGGCAACACGGGAATATGAAAATTCTATGAGGGAAAAATACTCCCACTTATTTGATATGTGAATGAAAATTGCACGGACACAATTTCCAAAATAATGGAAGGATGTAACATCCCAGGTAAATAAAGAATATGAAATTTTTATATTTATTAATATTTATGATTTAAATATTAATTTTAATTAAAAGGGGATTCCATGTTTGATGGCATAGCCGATATGAAACAACGAGTTTTTGAAAATATTACATTGCACACAATATTGGGTCATATTAAAAAATAATAATATAATATTATTTTAAATAGCAGTTAACGCCTAGCCATTGTATTGGAAGGAATGGATAGAACTAACTACAATATAAATATACATGTTTGTTAAATGTTTTAAAATTTATATAAAAAAATTAGAGGCTTAAAATAATATAGAATATTATTGTAAGCATAAATACTATAATATTCATTAAAAGGTCGGTTTACCGCTGAAAGAGCACTGTCGTGGGTGACCTCAAATTATTATTGTGATTTGGAGGTACTTTGGTGCAGCAGAGTGGCTGACCAAGGTCGTCTCTCAAAGGAGGAAGTGAAATAACACAAATATTTAGAGGTATTATAGAAAAAATATAAATGAGAATAAAAACACTACTTGAAAGGATGTGGGTGGTTGTTTATAGTTTATAAAACATGAAGAAGTTTGATAAAAGAAGATTGCATTTTTTTTAATTTTGAAATGAATTTTGATTAAGAAGATGTTTTTTTGAAAATATTTTAAAAGGCGTAATCGATCTAACTCTACCCATTAACTCTATTATTAATCATTATCATTTAAATTAATATTCACTTAATTATTATCCCTTAATTTGTAAAATCGCAAACCCTATGATAATTAACTTTACCACGCTGATGAAGTGAATTTAACCCTAGGCTAACTTCCGAACATGCATTCGCAACGCCCAGCTTTGATTAATTTTCTAAGATTAGATTATAGTCAGTGGTAAATTAAGGCACATATCAATTCTTGAAATGAGGACTAATTGAGTTTAGGGATTATGTTTGAACTCTACAAATTAATCCCATGTGGTTTTGAATTACCGGTAAAGGTTGTGCTCTCACAGATCACATAATTCCCGACCTCACGTGTTTTGTATAACTATTAAATTTCTTTCTTAGTTTAATTTAAATTAAAAACTCAATTAATAGATCATAATATGTGAATTAAAGTAGCTCATTGATTCAATATAAATGAATGAATAAGGTTAGGGGTCAATCGATTACTAAAAAGAACTACTCTTCCATGGGAGGCGTAATAATCGTAGAATCGAATTGCATTTGCAATGGTATATAATGGGTATAACCTGGTAACACTTCAAATCAATAATTCCAGCCCAAATAAGATGATTAATAGAAGATGAAATTTAAAAAAACATAAGAAACGAGAAGAAATAAAATAAGAACAAAGAAGTTTAAAACACAAAGGAAAATATTACAACATGAAGAAGAGAAGGAGGCTTCGATGAGGGTATCCTTGCTTCAAAAGCTACCCCTCCTACAATGGTTGGAGAATTTGGGTGAAACCAATTATCCTCCGCCACCAATTTCCTAATGCACGTCCCAAACCCACCAAATGTGAAAAAAACCAATTTATAGAGTGTTAGGGAGGCTAGGTTCAATGTGGTTTCAAGCGTGAATGGGGAATCTCAGCGAAATATTTTATTCCAACTTTCACCGCCCATTTTACCACAAAACGCATGAATTGGTAAGAATTATAGAAAGGTCATATGTTAGGATATGGGTCCTCTATCTCCTCTAAAACTTTGGGCTCAATACAAGCCGATATGAAGGAGTTATGGCCGAATTACAAAATCTTCTCCATTCTGGTGTGTCCATCCCACCTTTGACTTTATGTCCCAATTACTCCATCCATATGCATTCTTTTTATCTAGTGTACTGAATAAAAGTTGTATCCAATAAAGTAGGTGACGTAGTTACAAAATATTAAGTTCAAATTATTCAAATAAAATTATTTATGATTGAAATACTACAATGATTTTGAAAGAGTAAAACTGGAATTTTCATCAAATATTCAAATGAATTATCTAATCCCAAATACTTTCTAATTGAAAATATTTAACTAAATTTGAGGAAATTATATCATTTATTATCAATAAAATATTCAATAAAATAGTGTTTTATCAACTCCCCCACACTTAACCTTTGGAACTCCTGAGCAAAATCTCATATCAAGTAAACATCAATATCAAAACAAAACCAATTTTAAAACACATGTCCTTGAGATCAAACAATTACACACCAAGAAAAAAAATATATCATGCCTTATAAAAAAAATATTTCAACTTCTTCATTTATATCATTCAATATATTTCCACATTATTTTTCCTCCCATGCACGAAACATTTACCTCGCTTGAATTTTCTCTTATCACACAAATATCAATTTTTTTTGCAATGTCTTTCCCATCCAAACTCATACAAGGGTCACCATAGGCTTGATAAATTCCTACATCGCCACCTGATGTGAGTCAAGGATGTATGTTTATCATGAGGACATTTTAGGGTTGTTCTATGGTTTTTGGTTGGTAGGATTTAGATGTGAAAATATCTTAGGCTGAATGAGGAGGGCTTGACTCTTTTTGAAGCAAAATTGCATTAATCTAATTTTCACTTAAATATGGTCTTCTCCTCAATCCCCATAGTATCAATTCAGCTACATCATCATGAAAAGTAATGAAAATTTTACACCATTCATCATTTCAGGTTAAAAAATTTCAATCTTCTCAAACATGATTTTCTTGAAATCTCCAGATAGGCACAACTTTCCACCTCAATTAGAAACTGCAGAAAAGGAACAGCTTCACTTGGCATGAAATCTCCAGATAGGCACAACTTTCAATATAATTATTTTATTAAGCAGCAAACACATATCTTCGTAATTTAATTTTCCACCCAATTTATCACAAAATTTGGAAGCACAATACAAGATAGATTCCCCCCACACTTAAGCTCAACTAGATTATGCAATTTTACTTAAAGAGTTGGTTGGATAGGGAAAATTGGCTTGAAATGTGGCAAACCTAACAAGATGTGCATGGATTATAAGGGATACAAGGATTAAATATTCAAGTTAGGCCATTATAAAAAAAGATTTTCCATATAGGGGATTTAATACCAAACAAATGCCTCAATAATTTAAACATATGTACCGTAAACCCTCATGTTTTGATAGAAATAGATCAAATTATGGTTAAATCAAGAATGGTTTGGTTCTCTCAAGAAGTGAGGTGAATGTAAATAATATGAAATAATGGTTCAGAAGGCTCACAGGAAAGTGATTTCAAATATAAAGACAGTGAGATGTGGCATGGGATTCAAAATTCAGTGTACTTTTCATGAAATTACTAAATATTTGAACTTGAAAAAAGTCATTTCCGCATTCATTTAAGATTAGTTTCAAGGGATAAATTGTTTCACTCATTGATATGCATTTAAAAATTGTGATGAGAATCATTTTAGCTAAAAAATTTCAAAAACACAAAGAAAATTGAAAAATAAACACCTAAAATTTGAAAAACAGACAATTGTTTTTGTTTTTTTAAACAGGAAAACAATTGAAATTTCTAAACTAAAAGGTTCCCTCCCCCACACTAAAAATATTGAATTGTCCTCAATGTGAACCCATGAGATGATATATGCATATGAAATGCAGAATTTTTAAAGAGTACAAATAATATAAAAGTGAAAGGGTTAGGAATATCCTGACGTGCTCAAGTGATGATGGGGTCATGCAGTATGATAAAATCCACTACATTAGTAGGAAGACCCTCAATGTATCTCTTCAAATGTTTCCCATTGACTGTAAAGCTCTTTCATGTGTCCTCTTATGTGATCTCCACTGCACCATTAGGAAACACATTATTCACAACATAAGGACCTTACCATTTAGAACACAACTTACCAGGCATCATCATCAGTCGTGAACTATAGAGAAGGAATTTCTCTCCAACATGAAACTCCTTTTGTTGGATCATTCTATCATGAGTTGCTTTTCATTTTTCCTTACAGAGCCTTGAGTTCTCATATGAAGACAATTGAATCTCCTCAAGCTCTTAAATTTGTAGCTTTCTTTGGTTTCTAGCTTGGGCCAAATCTATGTTGCATTTCTTTATATCCAAATAAGGCCGATGCTAATCCTCCATGGGGAGATGAAACGCATTCCCAAAAACAATCCAAAATGGGTACATACCAATGGGTGTCTTGTTGTCTATCCTATAAGCCCACAATGCGTCATCCAAGCGCTTGCTCCAATCCTTCCTATTTGGATGCACTGTTATCTCCAAAAAAAATTCAATTCCCTATTTGAAAACTTATCTTGGACATTTTTTTGAGGGTGGTATGGTGTTGATGTTTTGTGTGTCACCCCATACTTCTGAAGAAGGGTAGAAAAATTCTGATTGCGGAAGTGTGTCCCTTGGTCACTGATGATGACCTTTGGTAATCCAAACCTCTAGAAAATTTGAGCCTTGACAAAATCCACTACAACATGAGAATCGCCAGTCCTGGTGGCCGTGGACTCCACCCATTTACTCACATAATCGACAGAAACAAAGATATACAAGAAACCAAATGATCTAGGAAAAGGTCCCATAAAATCAATTCCAGAAACGTCAAAAATCTCTAATAATAAAATGGGCTTTTGGGACATCTCGTGTCTCCTTGAAATGTTTCCAGTGTGTTGGCAATGAGAGCATGACTTACAAAACACAATGGAATCATGGAAGAAGCTAGCCCAATACAATCCAGAGTCTAACAGTTTTCTAGTAGTACATTGGGGTCCCAAGTGTCCACCACAAGAAAGTGTATGAAAAAAATGAAAACAAACTCAAACTCCTGATCAGGAAGGCACCCCCTATTGACTTGGTCACAACACATGCGCCAGAGGAAAGGATCAGCCCACACATAAAACCTAGACACAATTTTGAATTTTTGGACTTGACGATTCTTCAAATTTGCTAGGATTTCAGAGGAAACAATGTAATTAACTAAATCAGAATACCAAGGATGTGTACCTGAGATGGTATAGAGATGCTCATCGGGGAAATAGTCCCAAAGTGGTAACTGGTCCAAGGTGTCACCCTCTGGTGTTTGAGTAAGCTTAATCATGTGTTCTGCCACCATATTTTTTGACTCATTCTTGTCCTTTTCTCAATGTAAAATTCTTGAGGAAGGAGCATCCATCGGATCAGCCTGGTCTTTGCATCTGGCTTCTTCAAGAGGTACCTCAGATCTGCATGGTCAGAAGAAACAACTACTTTAGAGCCCAATAAATATGAAAGGAATTTATCTAAAGCAAATATGACAGCAAGAAACTCCTTTTCTATGGTTGTGTAGTTTGATTGTGCTGAATCCAGTTTCCTCGATGCATAGGCGATAAAATGTAAATGTCCCTCCACCCTTTGAGATAAGACAGCTCCAACCGCGAAGTTGGAGGCGTTACACATAAGCTCAAAAGGAATCTCCCACTATGGGGGCAGTATGATCAGTGGAGTGGTCAGAAACTTCTTTAGCTCATCAAAGGAAGTCCTGCAAGAATCATCAAACACAAAATCAGAATCCTTTTGGATTAATCGTGACATAGTAAGAGCAATATTACTAAAATCTCTGATGAAGCACCGATAAAATCGTGCATTCTATAGGAACTATCTAACACTATGAACACACGAAGGATAGGGTAAGGATGAAATAATGTCTATCATAGATCTATCAACCTCTATCCCATGTTTTGACACTACATGCCCTAAGACAATGCCAAGCTCTACCACATGACCATATTCTTCTTAATACAATGATTAAATAGCTTTCCCAAACTATTTAGACATTCATCAAATGGGGATCCATACACTGTAAAATCATCCATAAATACCTCCATATAGGTCTCAATAAAATCAGAAAAATACTCACCATGCATCTCTAGAAGGTACTTGGGGTGTTGCCATGTCCAAATGGAATCTTCCAGTAGGAAAATGTGCAAAAGGGATAGGTGAATATAGTATTTTCATGATCCACCAGAGCTATAGGAACCTAAAAATATCTAGAAAATCCATCCAAGAAACAATAGTGTGTCTTTCCAGCAAGTCTCTCAAGCATCTGATCAATAAATGGGATTGGGAAATGGTCTTTGCGAGTGGAATGATTTAGTTTCCTATAATAAATACACACACGCCAACTGTTTTTCATCCTCATTGGAACTAACTCATCTTTCTTGTTTTTAACAATAGTAACACCACTTTTCTTAGGCATAACCTGAATAGGACATACCCACTGAGAATCTGAAATGGGATAGATTATACCTTCCTCAAGAAATTTTTCAAACTCTTTTTTAACAACCTCCAGAAGGGTTGGATTGAGTCTCCTTTGTGGTTGCATCACCAGTTTAGCCCCATCCTCCAAAATAATCATATGGATGCAAATGGAGGGGATAATACCTGATATGTCCGCCAAGGTCCACCCGATTGCCCTGATGTTCTCCCTCAATATATTCAAAAGTTTTTCTTCATGTTCAAAAGGGAGATTGTTAGCAATGATAACAGGTAATTTCTCACCACTTAAAATGTATGAGTATTTTAGATTTGGTGGAAATGGCTTGAGTACCAGTGTAGGGGGTGGTTTATGGATGGGTTCATTGAAGGAACTGAAATATCTGAAAAAAAAGAATCAGAATCAGAATATACATCATCAAAATAATAGAGTAAAGCATCAAATCCATCATCATAATCAACAACCATGTCATAATTAGAGTTCAAATGATCAAAATAAGAATATTATTCCATTCCAAAATCAAATCTTTGAGTGTCTTGTTCCTGAGAAATGGGTGTGGAATTAGTCTTAGACATCAAAAAAGAACCAATACTCATAATCTACCAAAGAATAGGACAATCCAATTCCATGGTGTTTTTACTTGGTGGTTCAAAATGGGAGATAAAAAATGCAGAATGACCCTCTGAGGGGTACTTCATGGAATCCATAACATTAATTATCACAAGTTCATCCCCAAATTGCATGGAAATTGTACCCTCATTGACATTTATGATAGTTTTTACAGTTTTGAGGAAGGGCCTACCTAAGATAATGGGGGCATGTGAACTTACCTGATCATCCTCCATTTTGAGCACATAGAAGTCTTCTGGAAAGATCTTGTCTCTTACCCAGACAAGTACATCCTCAAGGACTCCTGCTGGATATGCCGTAGCTCTATTCGCCAATTGCACCACTACTCTCATCTGCTTTAACTCACCAACCTGTAAATAAGATAATACAGAGTGAGGCATCACATTTATTAAAGCTCCAAAATCACAAATAGCATCAGATAAGTGAAACTTCCCTATAGTACATGGGATTGTGAATGTCCCAGGATCCCTGAACTTTGTTGGCATTTCTAGAGTTAGTGTAATGAGTTCTGAAACATTCTTTCCAAGATTGATCCTCTAATTTCCCTTGATCCCTCTTCGATTGTGGCAGAGTTCTTTTAAGAATTTGGCATACCTTGGTATTTGTGTTATGGCTTCAAGTAGAGGGATGTTGATCTCAACACGCTTGAATGTGTCCCAAACCTCCTTTTGAATTGCCTATTCAGCCATCTTCTTGGTTTTAACAACCCTATTTCGAAAAGGAAGAGGTTTAGGAGGAATATCATCAATCTTTTTCTTTCCTTTATCATTCTCCTTGGATTTCTCATCAGTTGGAATGGAATGCTGCTTCTCTAGAGTTGAGGTGAATCCCGGTGGAATGGTAGGTATATATGTATCGTTCATTTGCTTCCCACTTCTCAATTTGATGGAACTGAAATTCCCCTTTGGATTTGGAGTGGGTTTGAAAGGTAGATATCCATAATTCTTACTTACAAGTTCATGGAGGGTAGTGGAAATCTGGCTCATTTGAGTCTTCAACTTTCTCAGCTCCGAACCATGACTTTTCAGCTCATTCTGTTGATTAAGAACAATTTTTTTCAAAAGGTCATCAGTGTAAAAATCTTCCTTGTGTGGGGGATTCCCTTGTTGTTGGCTTGTTGATGCTTGAGATTCAAATCTCCTTTGGGGTTGTTGGAAACCCTGCTGGTAAGGTGGAGGCTACTGGATGTTTTGTTGAAAAGTGGGCCTTTGTGGTTGTCTAGAGCCATACCTAATGTCTGGTTGATCCTTCCACCCTTGGTTGTATGTTGAAGAAAATGAATCAAACTTCTTTTGGGGGTATTTCTGTTTTTGTTCCTGATATGGTCTCCCTAGGAATACTACTACACAATCCTCTGTCTCTTGTAGTTGTGGGAAACAGTCAGTTTGGTGGCTTGTCTCAGTGAAAATGCCACAAGGCCTTGAATTAGTGGGTTGGGATGTCTTTTGAGCCAAATCAATCTTTCTCAGCATAGTGGTAAAATCTTCCAACATGGTATCAATCAAATGACTTTCGAGAGAAGAATGACTTACCTGATGTACTCCCCTAACATGTGGTGTACCTATATCACCAAATTTTTGGGAGTTTTGGGCCATCTTGTCGATAAATGCACGTGCAACTACTACTGTCTTGTCCAACACTGCTCCTCTAACTACAGTATCCCCCATGCTTCTCTCCGTAGGTGTCTGTCCTTCATAGATGTACTGAATGAGGAGTTTCTCACTAATTTGGTGATGTGGGCAGCTCGCACACAACTTCTTGAATCACTCCCAATACTAATAAATTGACTCCCCTTGTTCTTGATCGATCCCCGAGATATCCTTACAAATAGAATTCGTCCTCGATGTTGGAAAAAATCTATGCAAGAAAAGATGTTTCAAATCGTTCCAATAAGTTACATATTCGGGTTATAAATAATACATCTAGTCTTTCGCAACTCCATCAAGTGAGAATGGGAATTCTATTAGTTTGATTTGATCTTCAGAGACATTTATAGGTTTTAGGGTTGAGAAAACCACATTAAACACTTTCAAATTATTATTTGGATCCTCACTAGAGAGGCCATGAAATATTTGAAGTAAGTGAATTAACCCAGATTTTAGTTCAAAGTATGATTTGAGATTTGGGTATACAATACAATTTGGTTGATAGTTAGTATCAGGTGAAGCCAATTCTCAAAGGGTTTTATTTAGCTCATTGTTATTATTTATAGCCATTGGTTCTTTTTTATATTTGAATTTGAATTTCTTCCAATGTCAATGTTTCCAGAAGAGAGTAATTCACAAACTTATTGATTATTGAACCTTCCCGTAGACTGAGAATGTCTGATTCGTTCCCTAAGGCTACGTTCAGTCTCAGGGTCAAGATCTAAGAGATATTTGGGATTAGTTCATGTCATAAATCAATGAAAGATGAAAATAAGGAAAGTGGACAATAGTAAAATAAAAATTAGAAGTTTGAGTAGATGGTCCGAAAATAAGTAGAATTAAATAAAAGAAGAAAAAAAAATCATATTGTGTAAAGAAGGAATAAAGAAGAGAGGAAGAGAATAAAATGTAAAATAAAATAAATACCTATAATTGGTTGAAATAATTACTTACCTCCCTAGAAATGGCGCCAATTTTAAAGATCACTATCTTGGGTGCCCTCAAATTATTAGTGTGATTTTGTGGTACTTAGGTGTAGTAGAGTGGCTAACCAAGGTCGTCTCTCAAAGGAGGAAGTGAATTAAAACAAATTTTTTGAGATATTATAGAAATAAAATAAAAGATAATAAAAACAATTCTTGAATGGATGAGGGTGGTTGTTTATATTTTATAAAACATGAAGAAGTTTGCTGGAAGAAGATTGCATTTTTTTGTTTTTAATTTTGAAATGAAGTTTGATTAAGAAGTTGTTTTTTATGAAAATATTTTAAAATGCATAATAGATATAACTCTACCTCTTCACTCTATTATAAATAATTATCATTTAAAATTACATTTACTTAATTATTATCCCTTAATTTGTTAAATCCCGAACCCAACAAGATTTAACTTTACCACGAAGATGAAGTGAATTTAACCCAAGGCTAACTTCGGAACATGAAATCGCAACACCCTGCTTTGATTGAAGTTCTAAGATTATCTTATAATCAGTGGTAAATTAAGGCACATATACATTCTATAAATGAGTACTAATTGAGTTTAGGGATTATGTTTGAACTCTAAAAATTAATCCCATGTGGTTTTGAATTACCGGTTAAGGTTGCGCTCTCATAGTTCACACAATTACCGACCTCGCGTGTTTTGTGTTAACTATTGAATTTCTCGATTAGTTTCATTTAAATTAAAAAAATAAGTTAATAAATCATAATATTTTATTTACATTATCTCATTGATTCAAAATAAATTAATTAATGAAGATAGAGGTCGATAGATTATTAAAAATAACTACTCTTCCATGGGTGGCGTAATCATCGTAGAAGAGAATTGCATTTGCAAAGGTTTATAATGGGTATAACCCAATAACGCTTCTACTCAGGAATTCCAGACCAAATTGGAAGATTAAGAGAAGAATAAATTTAAACCAAACATAATAAAAGAGATGAAATAAAAAAATAGCAATGAAGCTTAAAACACAAATGATAATATTACAACATGAAGAAGAGAAGGAGGCTTCGATGAGGGGATCCTTGTTTCAAGAGATAAACTTATTACAATGGTTGGATAATTTGGGTGAAACCAATTATCCTCTACCTACAATCTTCTAATGCACATCCCAACCTCTCCAAATGAGAAAAACTCCAATTTATAGAGTGGTGGGAGGCTAGGTTCAAAGTTGTTTCAAGTGTGAATGGAGATTCTCAGCCAAATATTTTATGCCAATTTGCACTGCCCATTTGACCACCAAAACGCGTGAATTAGCCAGCCATCCAGAAGGATTATATCTGAGGATATTGGTGATCTATCTCTTATAATGATTTAGGCACAATCCAAGCCCATATGAAGGAGTTATGGCCAAAATACATAAGCTTCACCATTCTTTCATGTCCATCCAACCTTTAACTTTATGGCCCAATTACTCCAACCATATGCATTCTTGTTATCAAGTGTCCGAAATAAAAGTTGTACCTAATGAAGTAAGTAACACATTTAAAAAATATTAAGTTCAAATAATTCAAGTAAAAATAATTATGATTGAAATACTACAATGATTTTGAAAGGGTAAAACTGGAATTTTCATCAAATATTCAAATGAATGATCTAATCCCAAATACATTCTAATTGAACATATTTAACACAATGTGACGAAATTATATCATTTATTTTAAATAAAATATTCAATAAAATAGTGTTTTATGAACCACCTTTTGATGGAAAACCCTATTTAATTATATTTTTGGTCACATTTATATGTTTTATTTGACAAAATAAAATTATTCTTTAGAATCGGGTCATCAAATTTTACTTTGGGTAAATTTTTTTAATTTTTTTGATAATATTCATTTTTTAATAAATTGTGTAAAATCATATATTTTAATTAGAAAGTTCCTTTTAATCTAATTTATTTATATGGTTAGATTTTGTTTTTAATTTGTTTTAAAGTGTAATTATATAATTTTTTTACTATTTAATTTAATGTTGGTCATTAGAAGTAATTTCACATTAAAATTGTACATAAATAAGTGTCAATCTTTTGATAGATATTATTTTTTGAAAACAAATTTTCTGTTTTGAGAGTGGGAAATAATTTTAAATTAGTTTATGCCATTTTTGTGTTTTGAATTTGAAAAAATGTAATTCATATTTAGAATTCGTAGGTCCAAATTTTGTAAATAAGTAAATTTTATTTTTAGAAATTAAGAATATTTACTTGAGTAAATATTTTATTTATCAAGGTTAAAGGGTAAAGGGTAAATTTGGTAATTAAGGGTAAAAACTAATATTATAAATATATAAAATTACCATAAAATGTGTCTTAAACCTATTGGATCATACATTTCCGACTGTGGGAATCTTTGGGTTGATTTTGGGAACCCATGTATCCACTTGGGAGTGTTAATGACACTTTTTATTAATTAATTTAATGTAAAGACAAAAATGACTTAAGAATATATCTTTTAGTAAATCTATTAATACATTGGGATATTTAAGTTATCTCTCTGTCTATAAATATTAATTTTAAATCTAAAAATATTTCATACATCATGGTAGTTTTTTAAAAAATTTAGACATCAAATAAAAAAAATATTTGTGACACAATAACGGTGTTGTGTTTACCTCATTAATGAATGATTTAAATAAATATGATTATAAATATTAATACAATATCCAAAACCTATAAAATTATTATTGGATGATTTGATATTGAACATGAGTCATCATATATTCGACTGTAATGAGTTTGTAACTTTAGAAATGGAAAATCATTATATTATAAAATAATGTTTTTAAAAATTCCTAAAGAGCCCCTCCTCACCCTTATAAAATCCCTCGCTTCTAACCCATTCCCTACACCTCTCAAGACCATTAAATTGTCCAAACTCTGACCACTTAAGAGCCTAACATTCCTCTACTATTTTTACAAGCCTTCCCTTAGGCATAAAGAAATTCAAGTAATCATTTTGGTTCAAACGAAAGTGAGATACCTGATTCAAATGTAATGTCTTCTCTTACGTTATTTTGTTTTATTTTTCTTCTCCAGCACACTAAACTATTTTTTTCCATTATTTTATTGAAACACATGTATCCTCAATATAATAGTTTGTTTTTATGAGAATGATTTGATCTACACTTATACATATCTCCATCTAATGGGTCAAGAACACATTGTTTCTCTGAATGACAACGCCTCACGAAACGATAATTATTCAATTCTCTCCTACAGCCTCTTATGGTGGCTGTTAAGATGGAAATATATTATATGTCACATATATTATATTTATATTGTTTGTAAGCTTCTGTATTTTTCATTTATATAATACCCTTATGGTTTCCATAGTGGGTAAATTGGATAATTTTATATTAGGAAGTGCAGACTACCACCCCCTCAAAGTGATATGACTCGTACATGCCATATGTGGAACATATAAAGGATTGAGTTAATGAAATTATATATTATATTATATGTTAATTATAATATACCTATGTATCATTATGTTTTCATCCCATTAAATATGAAATATAAATGAAAGTAGCATTCTTGCGCTCGTAGGGCTTGCCCTCTCCATGAACAGTGCATTTCATTTCTTATTTCCAAATGTTATGTACAATTATAAATACATATATATACTCCATATATATGATATATATGATATATAAATCATGAATATAATTCTGGAGATAATGTATTTTTGACCACGTGGAAAATTTATAATTATAACAAGTTCATTTTTAACTCAAGTTCTGAACATCGACAAAATGTCAGATATGAACTCAAAAAATTAACTAATTTTTATAGAAAGTTAATAATTCATATAAAATGAATAATAAATTTGGAAAACGTTCTTAATTAAGTAAATATTAACTTTAGTTTTTTTATTCCGGAAATTAAATGATGATCGAGTTAAGTCAGACATGAGGTAAGGGATATTATGATTTGTACATGAATTTCATTTATACAGTGTATAAACCCCTTGGAAATTTTACATTATTAAAATGTAATATTTTCCCTATGAATAATTTTATTAAATGAAAAAAAAGAATGTTTCTTTTTAAATTACATGGTTACAATGACCTTTCCACCTCTATGAGTGTTATTTAATATTTGGCATCCTTAACAAGTCGAAACATTTTTAAAAGGAAAATAAATACCGTATACTCTTATATATTTTCTTATTGAAAATGGTTTTGATAAGGGATTGGTTATGTAAATATATTTAAATGATATATTGTTATTTAAATGTGTAAATTTTATCTTTCCTTTATTCTTGTTTTATGTGTTATGATTTTGTTATCGTTCTTGGGCATTGTTTTCGTATACGGGTGGTTCTGTGACAAACCTAGGGCGATGAGCTAGAGATAGCTCTCCAATGCATTGGATAACATTCTAGAGGTAAATTTTAATTTTTCTCCTAAGAGATTTAGAAAATATACTGTGATGGTAATTCTAACATAACAACTTATATAGCTATGATAGCTACATTGTATGTTTGATATAGATTCCACATGTTACCTTTATGATTTTTGATTACTATGTGTTATTCCTAAATATTATTATTTAATGAGATATGTTAAAGTGATTATGCTTTGTATTTATTGATGGACTAATGTTAAATTTCTTTGTTTTATAACCCTTACTGAGATTTTTATGCTCAACCCAAGTTTGGAAATGTTTTTCAAAGGACATAAAGATAAATGGGGCCAAGGATGGGATTAATGAAAAGTCAAACTGTTTAAAACATAGGACTAGACAAGACTTTTTTTTCAAGATTTTTTATTTTATGAAAAAATATAAACTGAGTATTTTTGAGATGTAATATACTAGTTATGGCCTAATTTTCTAAAACACTAAACCTGAAAAGATCCTCAATGGGAATTATTCATTTAATTCAAGATTATGTAATGTTTTAAGGCTGGGTCCTTATAATAATATTTAATAATCATTCTTATTTTATGATGTTAATTCAACCATTATCACCTTATTATTTAAATTTGTAATTTTAATAGACACTTTCCCACTAAATTGACCAATTTAATGTTTAAATCAAAGAAAGTTATAAAATGACACATTGTTAGTTTTAAATACCTATTTTGTGTTCGTAGAGGAAAAAATGAAATTTATGAAATAATATCAATATAAATTTATTGAATAGTGTACTTATATTAATTATGATAAATTATTTATAATTTTTAATTATTATATATTTATCTTAAATTATTTCATAACAATAATGCTATATTTATTCAATTAAGAAAAAATTGAATAAATGATATTAAAAGTATTAAAAGTTATATATTTTTAGCAGTTTACACACTTATATGAATTTTTTATATAGATATGACATATTATTGTTTTGTAAATAAAATATATTCATAATTTAAGTTTTATTGATGTATTTGAAATAAAATTAAATGAGTACTTTCAAAATATTAATTAATCACAATTTATTAAAATAATATATTATTAAATTATTTAAAATTAATACATATATTTAAATAGGAGATGTGGGTAATGTATGATATAAAATGTAATATATTTCTTATTTATTTGTCAATACTTCTATTATATGTAAAGTTATAACCCTTTATGTGTGAAAAATATGCTAGCACATTTAATATTGAAATAGGTTAACAAAAGTGTTAAACCAAAAGATAATGTTTTAAACACCAGAAAAACTATCCAAATTTCATTTGTTTTTGATATTTATGCCATATCATAATATGGATTCAAATACCTATCCATTTGGATGAATTTGGCTTGATAATGACATTATTATAATTTCATCATTAAGAAATTTCCAAAGTTCCCCTCACCTCAATTATAAATGGGAACCTCCTCCCTCACTTATTTCCACCACATTTAGCCTTTTATCTATACCAAAAACTATGATTAATCCTTCTCAAATTCCATATACGCATTCTATAGGTTACTTTAATCTAAAAAGTATAACCCTATGACCCTTTTAAAGGGGATCAAGGAGAGGTAATCACCTTAACCAATCACTTTTTTTCTTTACTTCTTATTTATCACATTTAAATCGATGATATTTATTATAAAATAGAAAATTAAGTTTCTTATATATAAATAAATTTTATTATTATTATGAAATGACTACTATCCACAATCTTTCCCATGAAATGGGAAGTTATGGTATCACTCGTGCGTATGTATGAATTACCATCTCTATGTAGAGATACAATTGATTTTCCAAAGCCATATTTCATGAATACTTTTTATTTTGGGTTTATTGATTATATATGATACTTATGACATAATTATACCACTTTAATTATAATATAACATCTTCCTCCCGACATTATAATCTGTTGGAATATAATAAAGTCGCTCATATGTACGTGTGGACTACCACCTCCCAAAATCGATGTTATTTTTTTTCATTTCAATTTAATTGGATGGTAATAAGGATATATTATATAAATATATCTGATTTATATAATATAATAATTAATATTAAAATGGAAAATATTATTTACCGTTCATTTTTTCAATCTATCAAAAAAATGAAAACAACAACCATGTGTGTGTTCGACCTACCGTCTCTATGAATGGTGTAATAATTTTTTCTATATAAAATTTTTATGGATGATGATAAATATGTATAAAATCAATATATATTATATTAATATTTTTATAAACATTATGGTGATTATATACCTATAAACAATGAACATGTTCCAAAACTCTAGATAAAAACATAAATGAAAAACAAAGGATTTACCACCCAGAACAGTAATTATAGTAAAACATTGTTAATAAATAGGTGATAAAATGATATAAATAAATAATATAAGGTTTAAAATATATGATTATGTTTTTTGGAATATATTTATAATAAATCTATAATTATTACACTATAGTTTTGGAAGAATATGAATGAAGTCAGAGCCGAGTTAAGGGTCCCTAGTCCCATATTTACTACCATGACACATATGCCATATTCACCTCTTATTTATTTGTTGTGGTTACTATAAGACCCCTTGGATATGATGTATCATAAAAACCTGTATATTTATTTTTTTAATGTTAAATTTTTATTTATTTATAACATGGTTTTTAGGATTCAAAAGATTCCAAAGAGTTATGGTTTAATTTTACAATCATATCATTATTCAAGATTGTTTTGGTTTAAGTCTCCATTTGATGAATTTTTTGATATTTATATGTTAAAACCAATCCATTATATTATCCTATGGTACTTAATGAAATTTTAATATAAAATTACCATTTTCATTTGGGACATAAAATTATTGAGAAAATGTATTTTTTTCTGAAAAGCTCACTTCATTTCTCTCTCCAGTGTAATATCCTTTTTATTCCATATTAATGTTTTTTAAATGTTTTAATTTTTTTTAAACACTAAAAATTATTTAATAATGAAATTCCTACATATGTTTTAATATTTTAAATAATTTTTCAAAAACTAATATTTTTGTAGTTCTCTTAATGACGTACATTTTTCATTTTAGAGAAAATTTGTAATGAATCATTGTTTTAACATATAAAGCCTGAATATAATCTCATACCACGAGGACCAGTAGTTTCTTTGAATATTTCACTAAAATATTTCATGATTATTCTTAAATAATTTTTTACACATTTTCATTAAATTCATTGTTTTTAAACTGATTTTCAAAGTGAGATGGGTATTTTCCTTTAGAATGTTTTCAATTAAATTTTTATTTTATTTGTATTCATCAGAAACAATCACCATTATTTTACTCATGATAA